>CM031602.1:69149883-69154883 GCA_018398815.1 Conus ventricosus
GTGTGTGTGTAGCGTGCTTGTGTGCGTGTAGTGTATGTGCGTGTGTCTGTGCGCGCGCACGCGCGCACGCGCGCGTGTGTGTGCGCGCACGTGCTAACACCACTTCTACAAAATTGGCTCTCCAGGAAAAAGAGTGACTTGGGACTGTGGTGGACAGGGGGGGGGGGGGGCAATGTCAGCGGTGCTAAATCGGGCACACTGCCGGATGAAAGCTTGCCGTGCGGCTTCACTGGAACAAACAATGCACTCGGCTAATCCTTTCCTTCGCTCGTCGTTCACACCAAAGAGAACCGTTTGGAAATGGGGGGTAGGGGCAGGTGGGTAGATGGCGGGGGGCTTTGGTTCACGCGGGTTCCCTCCCTCCCCTCTCTGTCTGTCTGCCTCTCTGTCTGTCTGTCTCTGTCTCTCTGTGTCTCTAACTTGCTGAACAATTAAGTAGTGGGGGGAAAACAAATGCAGGTTAACAATTCTTCCGTCGTTATAGTAATGACTTGGCAAAGATTTGAACTTTAAAAAAAAAAAAAAAAATTGAAGATGAAGAAAATGGGGGGAATATATTATAAATATGAGAAACCCTTCACTAGCTGCCTGAGGGAACCATCGTAATCCCTCTCAAAGGCACATTTATTTGTATTGCCTGCTCCTAGGCCTTTCGTCCGCTGGATCGGACTCATCAGGGAGACACGGCTGATCGTGTCTGTGCTCTTGGTGTCAAATAGAGACACACCACAGTCCATAATTCTGTGGTGTTCTCCTCACCAAGGGTTCAAAAAAGAATCCAACAGTAACCTCAAAGCAGCCAGCAAAGGGTAGTAAATAGAACAAAAGTGTGGAGAGGAAAAAAGTTGCCGAAAAATTAAAAGCATTATTCAAACAGTATAAAATGTAGGGGACAATCTTTGAGCCTATGCTTGAGGATCCATTCATGGATGCAAGGGAGATCAAAAGATACGGAACAGTCTGAGTGGTCAGCTCTGCTGTTCAATAACCCAAGCATTGTGAGTGGCTAAGAATTGTATAGAACAACCTTTACTTGGATCTCCTAAGAGATGCAATCTCCCACTGACTGACCAAACAATATAATGCTGAACAATTAAGTAGTGGGGGAAAACAAGTGCAACTTGTTACGTTTCTTCCTTCCTTTCATTCAAATTCTTCTATTCACACATCTCACCAACCGCTCCAACCCACGCCCCCAATTAGACTCTACCCACCACCCGTCTTTGTTTTGTCATCATCATTTTTCTCCCTGTCTCCTCTCTGTGGTTACCCTCCTCCTACCCCCCCCCCCCCCCCCTGTCCCTTCTGCATTTCAGTTACTCCTCTGTCTTTTCCTAACCCCCCCCCCCCTCTTTTTTTCCCTCTTTTCTCCTTATTTCTTTATCCTTTCTGTCTTCTTCAACTCCTCCCTGGCTACCCCCACCCCCACCCCACTTCGCTTCAGCCCCACACCCAACTCTCTCCTCTCCTCAGCCCCCTTCCTCCTTCCCTCTCCCCCTTGCCCCCTCTCCCTCCCGCCCCCCTCACATGCATCTGTCCACCCCCCCCCCCCCCCGCCTCTGCTTCTCTTTACGCACTTGTTACCCCCTCCCTTCTCACTTTCACCCACTCCGATTGTCACATTCCTACCCTCGCTCCTCCCCCCCCCCCCCCCCCCCCCCCCCTCCCCCCCAAAATGTACCTCCCAGCGCCTCCTTTCCCGACACGCACTGTCCTCATCGTCCTCCGTCTTCCTCCCCCGGTCGATTCTCCTTCATTTTACAACGAACCGATCGCAAGTTTTAGGTTGTTCCTGTTTCGCACGAATGTTCTAACTCATTGATGATGTGTGTACCAGCGACATGAAGGAAGTGAAAGCATGCTTATGAATCGGATGAAAGTAAACTCTCTCTCTCTCTCTCTCTCTCTCTCTCTCTCTCTGGCTGAAAGTTCTATTTCGCCCCCACTCTTTTCACCAATGAAAATCCACAATGGACAATGAATAATGAGCAAGTGGAATTTCCCCGTGTCTGTGGAAGGGGGATCCGCTACTGAGCACGGCATCAGGGTCCACAGGATGACAAAGGGCTGTGCGAAGACTGATGAATGAACAGCACCCCACTGCGCCAGCAGATAGGACGTCGGATAACCAAGGCCAGGATTCAAACCACCGTGTCAAAGAACATACACGCTGATTATTCTGATGAAAAATTTGCACGGGCTCTCGATGCCAATCGCAAAAAAAAAGTCAACTTGCCACCCGCGAGAGCAAGACAGAAACGAGAGAAATTAGATGAAAAACATAGTGTACAAAGTGGAAAACATAGTGTACAGAGTGGAAGCGTTGTCATAGGAAAGAGCACACTGGACTATAAACTAGCCTCATTTGGAGATGTTGTATACGGAACTCGTAGGGACGCCTACAGAGTAAACTGAAAGTTGAAGACAATTCCTCAAAAATCCAGACGTCAAGGAGAACTGGATAACATCCGGAAGGAAAAAAAAAAGAATCTCAAGAAACAGACGAAGGCTGCTTAGGAGCTGAGAAGAAAGGGCTAGAAAAGCTCTAGGAAGACCGGAACGCACAACAGTGCCCTCTGCAAAGCAGAATCAACAACAAGGAGAAGAAGCAAAACTAATAAAACCCAAAATTGCTTCCACAGAGATCCCGTCCAATTCGTCAGGCTGCTGTTCGGGCTGCCAAAATCAGGAGGAACAAACACTCACAGCGGATAAATAAACTCTCGAGCAACGTCTAAATAAAACATATTCCCACCCCCAGAGCGATACACTACTTGAAATGCAGGGCTTGGTGCAGCCTGTAGCGCCAGAAAAAAAAAGCTCAGTAACAAACCACCAACACTGGGTGAGGTAAAGGAAGCGGTTAAAAAATCCAGAGCCAAATCTTTGCTTGGATTTAATGAAAGACCTTATCTGCTGTTTAATAAATGCCCCAATGTCCCTGAGTGGACCTTTAAGATCAGCCACCAATGGACGATAGTTAATGGAGTGTACATTCCTACGCAGCAAAACTTGAATGAAGTCAGTCTGTTCAGAACAATAACACTTCTGATCGCTGAAGATATTCTCTGTCGTAGCAGCGAGGCTGACTGAATACCTCACACACAACAAGTTCTTTGGTTTGTCAGTCCAGAAATGAGGCATCCCGGGAATGTCTAGCTGTGTAGACTGTGCCATCAGACTTGGAAGCAGTCCAAAGAGCTAGGGCAGAGAAAAGAGAAGCACGATGTGGAGTGGCTCGATCTGGCATATGCATATATTGCATCAGTTCCACACAAGGTGATTCAACTGGCCCTCCTGATGTCCCAAAACAGTGTCCTGGAGATGCTGAAGAAGTACCTCCATGACTTCGCAGAGAGATTCTCCACAAAGAAATACACACAAGAGAAGATCAATCTAGAAGCTGGCGTAGGAACCGGCTGTGCAATATTCTCCAATACCGCCTGTCTTGGCAATGGAGGCCACCCTAAAAGCAACAACGAACCATACAAGTTCAGCAAACTCAGAATGGATGCCAAAATATAATGCCCCTCTTAAAGGCTTCATAGATGGCACAACAGTCCTTTCCGCAAAGAAAGATGAAACACACCAAACGCCGCAGCAGTCGCACAAGTCGGCAGCTTCATCCACGAAGGAAGCACGAAGCCTCTCCCTTTGGAAAGAAAAAGTGGCTGGGATGCTTATGGTGACTGTAGCCAACCAAGTCATTCCATCTGTGACGGAAGACCACTCAAGACTTGGAAGGTGGTATGATGACTCCATGAAACACACAAGAGGGGAATGTAAAACAAGCAAATGGCAGGAGCAATCCTGCAAATACTAAACCGGTGTGGAATCCCTGGCAAAACCAAGGTCTGGTGTGGGCAGTTCATACTGATGCCGAAGTTCGTTGTCCTCCACTGAAATAGACAATATTAGTACTAGTACACGGGTATCAATGGAGGCCAAAATCGACAAATATACCAAGAAATGGTCTAGCCTTCCACCTGGTCTCACTAACGTTGCACTCTACTATTGCCAAGCAAAGCTGGAGCTACCCTGAAATCCATCCTGGGGGAGTACAAAGAAGGTAAAGCAAGCTAAATAACCACGCTTAAGGACTCGGGAGACAAGGCTGAAAGATCAACCTTGCCCATCCCGTAGACGGACAGAGAATGAGAAGTCCTGAAGGCAGTGGTTGTTGCCAAGGAATTTCTTACGATCAAAGAAATAACAGCACTCGCACGCCCCCCCCCCCCCACGCCCCCCACCCACGCCCCTCCCCCCCCCCCACCCCCCACCCACCCCCCCCCCCCCCCACACACACACACACACACACACACACACACGAGTGGCTGGGGTAAACTGAAATGCAGTGCTAGTCAGAGGCAAAAGACCAAGTAAAGAGACACGTGGTGACATGGGATGAGAAGAAAGAAGACAATGCCCAGAGAATCCAGAAGTCAGTCCAGCACCGCCAACCCGGGGCAGTGGACTACGTGGGTTAACGCACTCTGACCAAGTCTTAGATGAAATGAAATATGGAACATGTCACCTCTTCAGTCAGTTTCATTCTCAGATCTGTCCTCAAGCTCAAACCTGGCGATACGGGGCAAATCAGATGACCCCTCGTGTCAAGGCAAACAAACGAAAGAACATGTCCTGAATTCATGCAAAGCAGCGCCAACCCATGCAAAGCAGCGCCAACCCATGCAAAGCAGCGCCAACCCATGCAAAGCAGCGCCAACCCAGGAATGGTACAAATGGAGACACCACCAAGTGTTAACATGCGGTTAGCATTGCCAAAGGGAGCAATTCGCCACCAAAGCTCCAGCAAGGAGCGGCAGCGGGACATAAATCATAGTCTGGAACATGGGTGGCATAAAGAACATGGAATCAGGGTTTACTGGATGAAGTGGATGACTGAGATTTACAGCAGACTTTCCACACTGGAAAATTCATCCAGAGATCATCAGGAAGAGTTGACATGAGACCAGATATTGCACGCATCCGGGTCAGCA
>CM031602.1:69162383-69222383 GCA_018398815.1 Conus ventricosus
AACCAGCAGGCCTTGGTGAAATGTGCTAAAAACATGGCTAGGTAAAATAAAAAAATAAAATAAAAAAGAATCTGCGACACTGCCCGTGATACAGATCATTGGGGAGGGACGCCTGAGTGGCTTAATGTGATTCGCTGGCCTTCTTTTCGGGTACAGTTTCTAAGTTCAGTCTTTCTCCTTCAGTATTGCTTCTTCTTATTTATTGTTCTCCTCCTTCTCCTCTCCTCTCCTCTCCACCTCTTCTTCTTCTTCTGTTTCTTCTTCTCTTCATCTTCTTCCCTTCTTCTTTTCCTCTCCTCCTCCTTCTTTTTCTTCTCCTTCTCCTCCTTCGCTTCTTTTCCTCTCCTCCCCTTCTCGTTTTCTTCTATCTCTCTCTCGATCTCTTGCCATTAAAACCAAGCTGCTTCGGCTGTTGAGCAACTTTTCAAACGCGACTGAAGCGGTTAGCGAAACATTAGCGGGCCGTACCAATGGCATTCTTTGGTGTCGTCAACTTACGTTCGTCTCACTTACTGTCACCCCCCCCCCTCTCTCTCCCGCCCCCCCCCCCCCCCCCCCCCCCCCCCCCCCCCCCGTCTTACCCGCGCCTTCCCAAGCTTCACCCCTCCCCCCAGCTCCCTTCCCCCACCCCCTCTCTTTATTCTTTCTCACCCTCGGGATTAGCCCACCACTCTGTCTAGCTTCGCTCAGGTGGAGGACTACTGTGGGAGTAACTTTTTTTTTCAACTCCAGACGGGGCCCTCATACTCTTGTTTCCCGATCTCAACAGGGATAGGACCTGTGTGTGTGTGTGTGTGTGTGTGTGTGTGTGGTGTGTGTGTGTGTGTGGTGGTGCGCGCGCGCGCGCGCGCGTGCGTTCGCTCTGGTTGGCTGGCTTTTTGTTATCCCTCTCTCTCTCTCTCTCCCTCTCTCTCTCTGTGCATGTGTGTACACGTGCGCGTTGTGTGTATATGTGTGTGTGCGCGTTCGTCTCACTTACTTGTGTGTGTGTATTTGGGTGTGTGTGTGCGTGCGCGCGCTCGCGCGTATGTATGTGTCTATGAGAGAGAGAGAGAGAGAGAGATGAGAGAGAGAGAGAGAGAGAGAGAGGAAGAGAGAGAAAGAGAGAGAGAGAGAGAGAGAGAGAGGAAGAGAGAGAGAGAGAGAAAGAAAGAGAGAGGGTGGGGGTGGGGACGATTAGGCCTTTTCCGAAAAAAAAATCTTTTCTTCAGAATTAATAACGGGTAAAATCTTTTCTTCAGAATGATTACGGGTAGATGGCATTCCTGATCATATATACAGTCAATCAATCAAGTTTTTCTTATTATAGTATGTACGTTCTTGCAACCTTTTTTTTTTTTCCTTGAACAAGTGGTCTTCTTAACCTCACGCTGAATTATTCATCAGTTCACAAGAGAGAGAGAGAGAGAGAGAGAGGAGAGAGAGCGACAGAGAAAGAGACAGACAGACAATGGCAGAGACAGAGAGAAACAGAGAGAGAGAGGGGGGGGGGGGGTGTCGTTCATAAAGGCCGTAGCCTATTAGAAGAGGGTAAATAAATAATTAACAAACTGCGCAATTCACCGACATAAACTCATGTAGCTTGCTGCTATCTTGACTCATCATTTCACACCCTGAATGCTTTATACCAATACAAAGCCAAGTGTTCAATGGTGTTTTCAGTCAATAATGCCGTTAACATAATCAGTTTGAAGAAACAAGGTTGTTCTTAGTACGCAGTTGGGATTAAATGCTAACAACTTTAAGTTCAGGTCAAGAGAGAACAAAATGAACTTCGTTTTCATCATCTTCATGAGAAACGGAGACGTAAAATCACAACCGTTCAAAGGCGTGTAACGATTAAAACGTAAAAAAAAAAAAAAAAAATTTTAATTAAAAAAATGCAAAATCCAGTAAACCAGATCTGAATTGTAAGACAATGTGTTTGATATGTCTCTTAATCTACAGTCTAGACAAGCATTTTTGGAACACAACGTGCAAGAGTTAACACTGTGTAAACGTTCCAATCGTCGACAGCACGTGATTCCAACTCTGCAAGTTACAAGCGAAACATTCCAGTAAAGCTATTTATGTCATTTACGCATTGACTCTCCTACACAAAACCAAATTCGTACGATTTCAACCTAAGTCTAGAAGCCAAATACCTCTTACCCCCTTGCAGTGCATAAACTAAGAGAGAGAGAGAGAGGAGAGAGAGAGAGAGAGAGAGAGAGAGAGAGAGAGAGAGAGAGAGAGAGAAAGAGAGAGAGAGAGAGAGAGAGAGAGAGAGAGAGAGAGAGAGAATGAGGCAGAGAGACAGGCAGGCTGGCGGGCAGGCAAACAGAGAGACAGACAGACAGAGACACAGACAGACAGACAGAGACACAGACACAGAGAGTGAGAGACAGAGCATCGTTCTACCGTTAGTTTCGTGCCAGTTCCCGCTAAGGTTTCCCGCCAAACTGGTCACGGTAAGACAATGTCGTCAATGAAAGATGATCAACAAGATAGTCACAATGTTCGCTGACACCCTTCCTTCCTTCCTGTTGCCCTTCCCATGCCTCCCCCCCCCCCCCCAACTCCCTCCTGCCAATTCCTGCCCCATATCCTCCAACTTAACCCCTTCTTCTCATCCTCCTTCTTCCATTATTATCACTCATCATCATCATCGTCGTCATCATCATCATTCGGATTATCAGGATTACTTGAGCCCGATTAAAAATCCTTCATAAGCTGATGTCTACCTTTATTGTTTTATTGAATTCTCGTGCACGCGCGCGCGCGCGCGGGTGTGTGTGCATTAAATGTGTGTGTGTGTGTGTGTGTGTGTGTGTGTTTATAAATGTGTGCGTGCGTGCGTGCGCGGGTGTGTGTGTGTGTGTGTGTGTGTGTGTGTGTGTGTGTGTGTGTGAAGACAGTACCGCTATATGAAAAGTGGCAAGCGCTAATGTTCCAGTCTGTATCCATTCATTTCATCCCCCCCCCCCCCCCCCCCCCCCCCCCCCCCCCCCCCCCCCCCCCCCCCCCCCCCCCCACTCCCGTGGGCACTGCACTGCGTGAGCACTCAGGTTAAAAAGAACCTAGAGCCACAGGCATGTTGGGCCTTCTGAATGCTGTTGTCATGAATCTGCGTCAGGAAAACTCGACTCCAGTAAGCATGCTAGGATGATTCAAGACCACCATTTCAAGCTTGTTCTACAAGTAAATGGCAGGCCAATCCCAACCGCAAGGGAGTTAACAGCAGCCCGGCACATACACACATTACTGTGAAGGGACATCACGATGGGAAAAAACAAGAACAACAAACAAACAAACAAAAAACAAAGACGATGTTTTAAGCAAGCTAGTCACTGAATCCGCTCTCCTTTACAGGACGAACCTTCAGGGTTCATAGCCCTTGTTCATTCTCATTTGTGGCCTTTGATTAACTCTGTGTGTGTGTGTGTGTGTGTGTGTGTGTTGTGTGTGTGTGTGTGTGTGTGTGTGTGTGTGTGTGGTGTGTGTGTTGTCAGTACAACCTTGAGTTAATCTGACAATAAATTGGTTTCAGTCAGTCAGTCAGTGAGTGTGTGTGTGTGTGTGTGTGTGCACGCGCGTGCGCACGCGTATGAAATCTGACACAGGTCTGAGACCTGTTAAGTTAATGACACTTAACAACTTGGTGGTGCATTCCACACTTTGGCTAATTTACTCTTTCTTGTGACGTGATCAAATGATGCTTTTTTCAAGTTCATTTCGTGCAAAATTTCAAATCGCCAACTTGCATGGGCTAGTAAGTCAGTCTACCATGTACTGTGCAGGTAGGATTTTTTTGTTAACTAAAAGTTCAATACAAGTCTTGCTCTCGATATGTTTATGTGGAACTTCTTTTTTCTCCGTTTTTCGGGGCAGAATCAGAATGAGGTGCACCATTGCCGAGGTTTTGTCATGGGGTGAAATGTGACCGTTTTCAAACCCTCTGTGACGGTAGCTACATTCCGTCTTCGTGGACGCTCATGAGCAGTGCACGACATTCCCAGTTTATACTACAGCTGACTGAAATGTTTAGGCTTGAACTGCGTGCATCACTTTTCTACATATAAGCACACACAGAAAACTCACTAATGACTGAAATTGGCACAGTCACACCTCGCTGGTACTGAGACAAAAAAAATTCTAGACACAAATTGTGACACAGACACAGCACGCGAATCAGAAATGTGTGTCACTGCCGTGACAATCAGGACTGTGTGACAAAGTGAAACCTGCTAAACTCTGGCCAAACAGAGGAAGCTCTCTCGTGTTTGTCCAACCAACTCCACACAACGCTGGCCAAGCCAAGACTGGGTCAGCTCCACAAACTGTGCGATGTTTGCCAGACAAGCGGACACCCTACCGTCTGCTGCATGCTGCAAAATCTCCGTGAGTCCGAATCGTCTGCAGCAGTGACAGACACAATCAGGTTTGCGGGCTTTGTAGTCTGTTAGTTTTATACTGATAGAAACAATCACTGTTGTCACTGTCAAGAGTGTAGGCTTTGGAATGCAGAAGAAATCGGGACGCCCGCATTACTCACTCACTTGGCTACACAAATGCTACCTACCCCACTGAGCAACTTATGTATCGCGCCTGAATGGCCTCCTGACAAAGACGGAATGTCTTCTCTTGTTCCCTACATGAACAGTCTGCTACGCACCCATTCATTCCATCAACCCATTCCATGCCGTGTTTGGCAAGTCCCCCCACACTGTCGCGTGCTTGTCACCGTTACCTTACGCGATTCGTGCCGCTGTTTTCTTGCATGTTTTCTATGTTTCTACTCAACAAAAACTTTCCTCTGACTTAAACAATGCAGAAATAATTCACTGAAAATAAGAAAAGTGGCCAACCTGTTCTCGAACACAGATTTCTCGTTCCCGCTGCTCACAGCTGAGAAGCAAAAAGTAACTCCATGAGGCTATAATAGATATCCAAGGTAAACTGCCGATCCACTGAAATGTTGACACTCGCAGAGCACAGGTGCCTGTGACGTCGCCGTCACGTGATCACAACAAAATGGCGACGAACGCAATGGTAATTTGGCCTTCACGATTTTGCCATATCAGGGATGCCTGAAATATGTCTGTTTCTCTTCAGCAGTTTTCTAAACTTTCTTTAGAATTAATATTTTGTTATTGCTATATATGTTATTCTATTTTCCAGATCTGATGACCTACACGAGTCAGATTGCAGGAAAAGCACGATCGATACACTCAACTAGAATCGTCTGACGAGTTTTAGTTTCGAGTTGGACGTGTGCAGTGTACGTCGTCTGACGGTTTTCGACCCAAGGCTGCTGTCACTTACCTCAGGTGAAACAGTTGAGCTATGACATCAACGGAAAACGCCGGAAACATGGATAACATTCCACTGTCAAGCGACAGTGATACTGGTGAGAGGATTATAAAATGTATAAATTATGAAAATGTAGGCTATGTCCATGCCGTTAAAATGAGCCGTTAAAATCATTAGCAAGGCCTTGATTATGTATTATCAACATTTTCCAGTGTTGAGATTTCACATTTTTAAAGGCACACATATCTCAACAGACCATAAAACGACATGAATTCACATGACAACAGAAAACGCTCATCTCAAATCACCTAACTTGGTAGGGCATATCACTTGGCTAAGTAATTCCGTTTTTCCTTTTACGCTTCAAGTTTAACCATATTTTGACAGGACAGAGGGAAGGAGACCATGTTTATCACTAACTTAGTCAACCTTGAGAGAGCAGAAGCATTATATGAATCAGATAGATCTCAAGTCTCAACCAGAACCCAGCAAATTACGTATGGCAGAAACTTGAATGTAAGACTGGTGTACAAAAGATCATGGCCAGTGATAGCGCTAGATCAGATACACAGAAATTAGACTTGAATATGAGTGTAAAGTAATGTTACAAATGTAGAATAAAAGATCATGGCCAGTGATAGCGCTAGATCAGATACACAGAAATTAGACTTGAATATGAGTGTAAAGTAATGTTACAAATGTAGAATTAAACATCTAAATATCTGTTCACACAGAGAGGACATTGGACGTAAATTGATAGTTGATGGCAGTTTCCTGGTCACCACATAAATCTTTTACAAAGCTCACAGAATGTATGATCGTTGTGTCCATGAAGACTGGAATATATCTGTTTTGATGTGGTCTTTAGTTTTGCGCAACAAGTTCCCAATCTGATTTTGTCAGTTTATGAATGGGAGAAAAAAGTGAGAGCTAAACAGAAATTATTGAATATTCTTCTCAGACTTTTCCTTTTTCAGGTATTGATGATATGCTCAGCTTTTCCACTAACTCAATGATAAGTGTTGTACTTACACTACAGGAATGACAGCTTTCACCATGTCACAAAACTTGAGAATATAACTGTTTAATGATTGATGATATCAATTAAATTTCAATATGTGCTTTATTGTCACTGGAGAGGGAGGGGGGATGCAAGATAGAAGGATATGTTTCTGCAGCAAAAATATCTTCACCCTGGTTTCATTGTTGTTGTATGTTTGTTTTTTTTCTTTTTTTTTCTTTTCAGAAATGGGGAATGAGAAGAGGGGAAAGGGGAGGGGACTAAAATTGTTTTGCTCTGTGTGTGTGTGTGTGTGTTTCCATTTACTGTGTATGTGTGTGTATTTCCATTTAGGGATTGAAAGGGTTTGGGAAGAGGGGAACAGGTATAGTTAGGGTTGGAGGGGGGAAAGTATGGCTAAGACCTGTTTATGATGAACTGTAAAGAATGGTAAAACATATTTTAAAGGGAGAGAGATGTCACCAGAGACTTGCCAGTGCTCTCTATTGGTATCCAAAAAGAGAAAGAAAAAATAAGAATGTCTGAGACACTTAACACGTCTCTTCATTGAGCAGTTTCACTTTCAGAAATGTATCCCATTGCATGTGTGTCCAAATACTTTCCAGATCTTTGATTTACGTGACTTTGGACGTGTAAACTATAATCATAGTTCCATGTCAGCATGTGTGAAGTACTAGCAGCTGTGTAAGAACTTGTGGCTGAAATTGTTTTCTGTTTGAAAGTACCAATAAGTAACCCATGTCAGCATTCAGTGGATTGTAAAAACACAAAATACTCAACATGCATCAGGATATTAATTTAGATAGGAGACAAGCTCTGCTATGCATTCTCATTGCTCACCAAATTCTGAAATGAACTCAGAAACTAAAACAGAAAGAATATCAGCAACATGTTTGTTCATGTATCTGTTCCAGTGCTCCTCTGGCTCCTGTTCACACAGACACACACACATACACACATGCGAGTGTACACACACACAAGCATGCGCACACATGCATGTGCACATGTGTACACACACACAAGCATGCACACACACATGCACACACACGCGCGCACACACACACACACACACACACACACATTAAGAAAGAGATTTTGCAGCTTTACTTGCAGTCCAAGAGAGAGAAGGATTGTCTTGAGCTTGTGTGCATGTGTTGGTTTTGGGAGGGGGGGGGGGGGGGGGTGGTTTGCCACAGCTAGGACACACCTTGCGAATCACTATACATGTGAATGCTTTTTTTTTATGGTTTTACAGCATACTTTATTTTATTAGGAGGTTTCAAGGTAGCTTCTTTCAGGCTTATCATTCTTAAGCGATTTTGCTTTGTCACTTTATTGTCCCATATTATGGCAACTATTGGCATCTTCTTGACCTTTCTGTAGTTTGCACTATCATTGTTCTATGGCTCTTGATTGAATTTATGCATGTATGTCGATAGTAAATGTTCATGTTTGTGAGAAACGTCATGCTTTCTTTGCAGGGAATCAGTCGTCTGTGGATCAAGAAAACATCAAGAATATTACATACAGCACTGGATCATTGAGTAAGTAAAAAACCTGAAAGAGCAAGATTAGCCATAAAGCCAGTGAGCAATTTATTCATGTGTGCAAACCAGTTTCAATACATCTGTCTTGTTGTAAATTCCATTGTCGGTAATGAGGACAGACAAGTGGACGGGGACATGTATGTGCACCTGTATTACATACTCTTGTGCATGCACTCACACTGTTGAAGATTGCGGTATTTGTTTTGGATGTTTTTGCATCCACGTATAGTGACCAGTCTTTTTCTAGCTCTCCCATGTTGAAGTATAGAAAATAAAAGAGTTATTAACGACCGTTGATGGCTTCGGGTCTTTTTTACGAACCCCCTGTGTGGTTTGTAATATGTTCCATAGTTTATTGAACATATTTTGGTGCCGGAACCCGGGAGAAAAAGGTGTCTGTTAACTGCTGCTATTTTGTGTATGCGGCTAACGGTCCCAGGAAATATTTTATTGTTTTTTTCATTCATTGTTTCGATCGTCGCTGTTGATACGAACATGTCGTCTGATCCGTTGAAGTCTGCTGTCCGAGCACGTGTGGCGGCCCGTGGTTGGGTTGATCGTTGTAGAAAAAGATTGGCCGAACTTTGTGAGAATATTGATGTTAACACTGTTGAAATTGCTGACGCTATTGAAGAATTTGACAGCAGGCTTCGAATTTTAGATGAAGCTCAGTCAGCGGTCGAGCTTGAAATCGAACTTTCGGAACTCAACAGTGACATTGCAGAAGCAGCTGATTATCGTGAAAATGCAAGAGTGCCTCGTATTAAAGCTGCAAAGTTACTTGCAGTACGTAACAGTAAGTCTACTGGTGATTGTGGTGATGGGTCCCATTCATCAAAAGGTTCTGGTTCTGGTGTTGCGTCTACTGCAAATGTGGAGGCAAAGTTGCCCAAATTGGAATTACCTATTTTCACAGGAGATGTCACTACTTGGACCTCTTTTTGGGAGCAGTTTCAGGCAGTTGTGGATGCTAGTGAATTACCTAACATAACAAAATTTTCATATCTTTTGTCGCTCCTCAAAGGGGAAGCCAAAGCAGCTGTACAAGGGTTGTCTTTGACTGCTGCCAACTACAGAGCTGCTTGTGATATTTTGAGAAAACGGTTTGGCCGTCCTGAACGTATTATCTTTGCACACATTGAGGCGTTGCTTGCTATAAATGTACCTCGTCAACCTTCAGTTTCAGTTTTGTGGAAAATATTTGATGATTTACAGGCACAGGTTCGCAGTCGTGAGTCATTGGGTATTTCAGGACAGCAGTATGGAGTTGTTTTGACGCCACTCATTCTGTCTCGCCTTCCTTCTGAGCTGCGCATGGAGTGGGCAAGAGATGGTGCTCAGCATGAGAGCGACTTACAGTTTCTGTTAGATTTCCTGCAGCGGGAAATAGAACGTAGTGAGCGTTCTCAAACCTTTCTGAGAGATGGTGTGAGCAGTTCAGTGTTTGACAAGTTTGTTCCTGTGGCTACTGCAGCATCTTTGTACACAGCTGGGACTGCTCGTCTAACCTGTGAACTGTGTCAGCGTCATGGCCACACACTGGAACGTTGTTATGGCATTACCAAGGCACCAGTGGGGGACCGAAAGATGTTTTACGGCGTGTAGGTGCATGCTTTCGTTGTCTGTCCACAGCAAAGGGACACAATTACAGAAAATGCTGTGCAAAATGCACTAAATGCAAGGGAAAACATCATGCTCTGCTGTGTGTTCCAAGACAAAATTTCTCCTCTAATGGCAACACTGAGGTCAATGCAGTTCCTTCTAGTACAACCACACCCACATCTAACACAGTTGTGTCAAATGTTAATGCAAATCTGTCAAGTGTGAACACTATCTCTGAAAAGGCTTCTTCCCATGTTTTGTTGCAAACTGCCCGTGTTTCAGTGCATGGGAAGTGTGGAATCACTGAAGCTGTTGTCTTGTTTGACACTGGGTCTGATAGAACTTACATTTCAAGTGATCTAGTGAACAGAATTCAGCCTGAGTGGGTTGGGTCTCAAAGTCTAGCTTATGCTGCCTTTGGCAATGATCAATCCAGCAATGCTGAACAGAGGAATGTGTACAAGGTAAATTTACAGGGGTCTGAGGGAAATGTATCTGTGAAGGCTACTGAGATTCCTACTATTTGTGCTCCCATGTACCGTCCAGCTATCCCTCAAAATATGCTGACATCGTTTGGCAAAAACATTGAGTTTGTTGATGTTCATGAGGATGGTGAAGTAAAGGTGGATATTCTTGTGGGTCTTGATGCCTACTGGAAGCTGATAACACCTGAGATGGTGTTCTTGTCTGAGGGTCTGGTGGCTCAGCGGTCAGTGTTTGGTTGGATTTTGTCTGGTCCTTTGCCTGGAACCAAAGATGTCTCCAACAAAGTTGGTATTTCTCATCAATTGTTTTGCATGGAGATTTCAGAGTCCAGTTTGAATAATTTTTGGGACTTGGAATCAGTTGGCATATTTGACAAAGAGTCTCCAGTAGTTGATCCGGTGTTGGATGATTTCAACAAAAAGGTTCAGTTCTCTAAAGACAGATATGTGGTGTCTCTTCCATGGAAGGCTGAGGATATAAGACCCACACTTCTTGACAATGAAAAGCTAGCTCGGTCTCGTTTGGATCACTTGAGTCATAAACTCAGCAAGGATCCAGAACTGGAATCTAGATATCATGTGGTTTTCTGTGATATGTTGAAAGAAAACATGATTGAAGAGGTTCCTCAAGATGAGATGGTTTGCTCTTACCCAGTGTTTTTATTTGCCACATCGTCCAGTGGTCAGGAGTCTAGTCTGACAACAAAGATACGTCCGGTGTTTGATGCTTCAGCCAAAGGGTTCAATGGAGTTTCATTGAATGATTGTTTGGAGACAGGTCCTAGTCTGATACCTGACTTACCTGGAATTTTAGTACGGTTCAGGCGATGGAAGGTGGCTCTGTCTGCTGATGTAACAAAAGCATTTCTTCAAATCCAGTTGAATCATGAGGATCGGGATGTGCATCGATTCTTCTGGAATGATCAAGGTGTTATCAAAAAGATGAGATTCACTCGTGTACCCTTTGGTAACAAAAGCAGTCCCTTCTTGCTCAATGCAACCATCAAATACCATTTGGGTCAGTTCCCCCCTTCTCGTGTGACTGAGGAGCTTTCTGAAAATCTCTATATGGATGATTGGTTATCTGGGTGTGATGATCATTCAGAAGCATGTGACATGCTTAGAGAAGCAAATGAGATTATGAGTCAAGCTGGTATGTCTCTGTCAAAATGGGTTCCAATAGTGAACAGGTAGATGATGTACTTTGCAGAGAACTTCAAGATAAGTCTGTGGGAACAGAATCTTTCAAAGTGCTGGGTATGCGATGGTTGATTTCTCAGGATTGTTTCTCCTTTGATGGAATTGCAGTTTCTAGTGATCTGTGTGTCACAAAAAGGGTAGTCCTGAGTCTAATCTCAAAGTTATTTGATCCCTCGGATTTCTCACACCTTTCATCATAACAGCAAAATGTATGTTTCAAGAACTTTGGAGGCTGGGGGTACCTTGGGATCAGATTGTGCCTGTGAGCATACAAGGAAAATTCACAGTATGGGTCAAAGGTCTTGAGCATCTAAAAAGGTGGAAAATTCCTCGGAGTTACACAGGAGCTCCATGGACTGACATATCTGTGTTTCAGTTACAAGCTTTTGGTGACGCTTCCCAGTCTGCTTATGGTGCTTGTGTCTACTTACATGTGAAGATGCAGGATGGAACCTGGAAGTCGTCTCTGGTGATTGCGCGAGCTAAAGTAGCTCCCCTCAAAAGACTGAGTTTGCCACGCCTAGAATTGTTGGGAGCCTTACTCTGTGCTCGTTTGGTGGTCTATGTGCGGCAGACTTTGAAGTTAGATGAGGATGTGGTTTGTCACTGTTGGACAGACTCAGCCGTGACTCTGTCTGGCTTGGATTCAGAGTGACCCATATAGGTGGAAACCTTTTGTTGCAAACAGAGTTGCTGAGATTCAGTCTCTTGTTAGTCCAGCACTGTGGAATCATTGTTCGGGCAAAGATAATCCTGCAGATTTACTTACCCGTGGAATCTCAGCAGAGGAGCTGTTGTTGAAGTCAAAGTTCTGGCTTCAGGGTCCTGACTTTCTGTCAAACAAAGCTGCTTGTGGTAAGGAAGTCTTGAACGGTGGGAAGTCTGAGGAAGTTCAGCAAAAAGTTTCTGATGTTGTTTGTTCTGAAGCAAAAAAGTCTTATGTTACTCAGCACATGCTGATCACTGTGGCTCAGGAGGAAGGACAACCTGCTGTATCTAGGGCACCACAGCCAGATCTTGAGGTGAAAGAAATCCTTGACATTGAAAGGTGGAGCAGTCTGATAAGAGCGTTGCGGGTAATGGGTTGGATATTGCGTTTCATGTCCAACATGAGAGTCTCAAAACAGCAACGTCAACATGGTGATTTGTCCTTTACTGAACTCTGTGATGCCAAACTCAGACTGTTAAAGTATGTGCAGAAGTCTGCCTTTTCAAAGGAACTGGAAGCGTTGCAAAGTGAACAAACAGTACCACGTGGGTCTTCTATTCTGAAATTGTCTCCGTTCATTGGAAAGGATGGTCTGCTTCGTGTTGAAGGAAGGCTTCAGTTTTCAGGTTTACCCTATGAAGCCCAGCACCCTGTCATCTTACCCAAAGGTCATTTCAGTATACTGTTAGCTCGTCAGGTTCAACAAATCCTTGAAGCATGCGGGTGTGAACAGCATGTTGGTTGAGCTTAGGAATCAGTATTGGATTCTAGGTGCTAGCGTATCTGCAAAGGTGTGAAACGAGAGTGTATGTCATGCCAGCGTCAAGACGCCCCTCCTGGTACTCAGACCTGGGCTCCTTTACCGGAGTTGAGAGTGAAACAAGCACCGCCCTTTTCTGTTACAGACTAGATCATTGTGGACCTTTGTATTGTTGTGATTTCACTGGAAAGAAATTCTATGTTCTTCTTTTTACCTGTGCGGTGATCAGAGCAGTACATCTGGAACTGGTGGAGTCCATGTCTAGTGAGGCTACTGTCTTTGCTTTGAGGAGATTTTTTGCTCGTCGTGGCATGCCTTCAGTCTTGATGTCAGATAATGCAAAAGGATTTGTGGCTGCAAAGGATCATTTGGTGAAAGTTCTTGGTGCAGACGCTCCTGACTGGAAGTTCATTCTACCACGTGCTCCATGGTGGGGAGGTTGGTGGGAGCGGCTAGTCAGAGCTATCAGTCAGCTTTGAAGAAATCAGTTGGCAAAAGATCACTCACACGAGTCGAGCTGGAAACCATTCTTCATGAGGTTGAAGCTTGTGTCAATTCCCGTCCTTTGACATTTGTTGGTGATGAAGTGGACTCAGGGTTTGCTTTGACCCTTCTCATTTCCTCCTGGACAAAAGGCCTTCTGGGTTGATACCTGTTCTCACTGTAGAAGATCTTGCTGTACAGTCTCAAGATTTAGTTCAGAGACAGGAGCTGCGTAGACAACTATTGGACAAATTTTGGTTGTGCTGGGTTAATGAATATCTACGCAATCTCCCACCTTGCAAAGGTAGTCCAGTCAACAAAAAGGGTATCCGAGTGGGTTCAGTTGTTTTGGTTCGAGATGAACGTTGCAGCAAGTTAGAGTGGCCTTTGGGGATTGTACAAGCAGTGTATCCTGGTCGGGATGGGTTGATTCGGTCCGTTGAGGTGAAAACTGCCAGTGGAATCCTGAAAGATCTATTCAACATGTTCATGATCTTGAAGTGATTGATGCCTTCAGTGACTCTCCGCAAATTTCTGCACAGTCAGCAGATGCTAAACACCTGTTCATGTGCTGTCAGATATTGTTTGTCCTGATGCAGAGGTTACCAGTCAAAGCACAGAGAACATCAACAGTGAAGAAAACTTGTGTTCTGACTCATCAGTTGAAAACAATGACTCAGTGACAAGATATGGACGTCAGGTCAAAAGACCAGTGAAATTGAATCTGTAAACTTTCATACACACATTTGACAGCTTGTTTTCATTCCCCCTTCCCTGTTCCCTTCTCCATCCCTCCCATTTCCTGCCCCTTCCCCTATGCTGAACAGAGTATCAGATTTAATGTGAATTTAATTGTTTGGTACATGTGCACTAATATAACTTTGAACTAATATGCTGAACATAACTTTGAATTGGTACATTTTCATTGATGGGACTATGAATATGTAAAAGAAACCTCATCAGATGGATCTTCAACTCTCCTTCGCAGTTGGGACTGTGAACTGTGTTTTCAAAGAAAAGGTCAATTATTGTTATGATTATTATTGTTGGAGTCTCTACAGAACTGACTTTACAGAGACTCCAAGGTGGGGAGAATGTTGAAGATTGCGGTATTTGTTTTGGATGTTTTTGCATCCACGTATAGTGACCAGTCTTTTTCTAGCTCTCCCATGTTGAAGTATAGAAAATAAAAGAGTTATTAACGACCGTTGATGGCTTCGGGTCTTTTTTACGAACCCCATGTGTGGTTTGTAATATGTTCCATAGTTTATTGAACACCACACACACACACACACACACACACACACACACACACACACATACACACACAAATGCATGCACATTCATAAAGATAATTACATGCAAATGCCTATCCATGCATTGAAACAACCAATTAAAGGACAAACAGACGGCCCATATCTCTCCATCCACCACTCTACCATGGCATGTGGTATACACCATCAGCACAGCCAAGCAAGTCCCTCCGCTACTGCCATCTCTGATTTGTGTGGGATAGGGTGGGGGGGGGGGGGGGGGGGGGGGGGGGGGGGGGGAATGTGTGGTTAAAAGGATTGTGTGTGCTACTTGCTGTTGTGAGGTCTGGGGTGGAGAGTAGTTTGTCCACTGAATGTTTGGTGCTGTTTCTGTGTCTTCTCTCTCTTTCCCTTTCTCTCTCTCTCTCTCTCCAGCCCTGATGTGGCCCTTTGCGGTCACCTGGGCTATAAGCAACATTATCTTATCTTCTCTCTCTCTCTCTCTCTCTCTCCTCTCTCTCTCTCTCTCTCTCTCTCTCTTTCTGTTGACCTTTCAATTGTGTTTGATCTTTGTTATATTCATTTTTTTTTTTTTAACGTATTCATTATCACTATAGTTATTATGATTATTGTTATTATTATTGATCAGTGAGTCATGACTATTAGCATCATCTGAACAGCCATTTCACACAACTAACCATATGTAGACATTGCATGCACATGCGTGCGCACACATACACACATGCACGTGCGCACACACACATGCGCACGTTCACACATACGCATTCACACACACACACACACACACCTTTAGTAGTAGGATAGACAATGTCAGCATGACATTCAAAATCTGAACAGCAGCTGTCATTAATACTCAGGTCGACCATCTGCCAAGTCATGACCATGAGACCCACTTCTCTAATCCCTTCTTTTCAGATCTCAATTTATTTAGCCCTCTAGGTGTTAATCCTGCACACTCTGATTTCTTAGCTTAGCAAATGTGCAGAATATATGGACTAGTCTCCTTTATGACACTGAGAAAGAGTGAGAGAGAGATACCAGTTTAGCAAAGTGAATGTTGGGATGTGTGCCAAAGTTTACCTGACATTACCTTTCCTTGTTTAGGTTTCATTTCGGTGGTACATGTTGTCATCATTGCTTTTACCAGTTCCTGAAAAAGGAGGTAAAAGTTGCGAAATAAATGCTGTGAAGTCCAGTCGTGGTAACATTGAATAAAGCAGTAATGATCATGAAAATAAAAGGAGGTATGATAGGCTGCATCCACAGTCACTCTAGTCAGCCAGTTCAAGTCAACCATCCAGCAAAAACTATGTCTTGAATGTACTTTTGATAGTCCTGCTTGAATGGACTGCACATGAAGGTTTTTTTTTTCTGTTTTCACCGGCTAACAAGAGAACAGGAAGCATTTGCATGCACAGTTTGACAGACCATACAGCAGTAGCTGGCTTGACATGAACATGTCTCGAAGAATTGCAACTTTGTCACCCCATCAATGAACCACAGTACTACTGAGGTCAGTATTGTTGCAGGTCTGGATGGAGACAGTGCTGTGGATGACGATGAAGAGAAGCAGAGGCTGATCTCTCAGGTGCTGGAACTGCAGAACACTCTTGATGGTAGGTTTCAACAATACTGCTCTTAGTTTTCAGGGCTCAGCAGACCATTACAGACAAGTTAATGCACAGAACTGAAGAACTAACAAAAGAAGTTGTAGCTTTTTCTTTTACGCCTGTTGTTTTCACTAAGGGTGTTGGCTGCATAGTGAGGCAACCACAGGTGGAAATCAAACAAATTTTTTTAATCTATTTAGATGACTCTGCCTAGGTCGAAACGCATTGTGTTTTGTCTTGTGATTCGTTTGTCCACGTTGTTTATCAGAGTCATTTAAATACTTTTGAAAATTTGTTCAGTAAGGGGTTTAGTAGATGTGTCGCTCGTATGTTGGATCAGAACAGACAGCTCTGAGCACCACGGAAGTGACTTTGCAAGCAGTGAAGTGTCTCCTCTGATTGGTTGCCTGATGACGACTCGACTGCTCCATGTCGATTGCGGGTGCACGGGTTGCAGCAGGACAAGCCAGGGTGTGGCTGTGGATGAGGAGCAAAATTGAGCTGAGTGGGGGGCAGTGCTACTGGAGAGGCACAGGAGATGAGACAGATTAAATATTGTTAAAAATTCAAATAAGAGATGGTTGAATGCTGGGGGGACAGTGTGGCAGGGGCGAGTAATCAGTGTTTAATCCATGCACATTGCCTATGATGTTAGCTGGTGATGCATTTCTGTGACCATATTCTTTTTCTGTCCTAAATGCTGTCATCAAGATATTTACAGATTTTTCTTTCTTTTCTTTTTTTTTTTAATGGAATTTGTCTTTTAAACGACAGTAATGGATGATCATCTGCAAGGTATTGTCTTTTCGCACCTGTTTGTAGACAGCTAGAATAATATGAAGATCTGGATGAAAGTCTCATGTTTTTTGTTATTATTTCCCTTGCCAAACTCTTTAAATATGTGATACAGCGGTGCTATAAGATCTTTTTTTTTTTCCCATTTGTGTTGATCATGTTCTTGTATAATTCTTCACTGATGATCAAACTGTCACAGAATAGTGTATACCGTGTTGATATGAACAGATCAGTTTGTTGCAATGGACTAGTAATGATCGGCAGCAGGTTCTGTCAAGGTGATGTATTGTTATAGTAGTGGAAGCAGCCATGCCTCCACATAGCAAATATGATTAATGTGCTCAGTTTCATTAATTGTTCACGATCATTGCCACCGTTACTATCATTGTTTTGAGTGATTGTTGTAGTGTGTACAGTGTTGTGAAATATTGTCACCGGGGCCGTCATGTGCTGCTCTGTTGATGTAGCATGCTACAACTTTGGCGACAACGCTGTGCTACTACATCTTGCAATAAAGTGCTGTGTCCAAAAACAAAAATTGGAGGGGGTGGGGGAAGGTTTCATGGACTTGAAGGTGGCTTAAATGGAACAGAGCCAACGTAGATCTTTAAAACTGTGGACTTATTTTATCCAAAAATAGCCAAGTTCAGGGAGGAGAGTAAGAAAAGTCGGAAGAAAAAAGAAAGTCACTGAGTCTGACTTGTGATGTCTCATACGAGTGCGACACTTTAATTTGAAATACTACACTTAAACTGTCTCAAAATGCTGCACATCTTACCTTTGAGGCATGGCAGCTCTGTGGAACAGTGAAACCTGTCAGTATTGACCACCAAAATTCACCAAAATGGCCTCTTCAAGTGGAGGGAGTCACAAGTGGGAGGTAAATCTGAGGTATACAAAGAGAAAACAAAGAAAAAAATGTTCCAGGGAATAAACATCCGATAAAGGAGCTATTTTTTGTGGGAGATTTCTCTGCATCGGCATCGCCATGGTTAAAGCTGTGGTATTAACCATTTCACGGCCTGTATCAAGCCATGTACCTGACATACTGTACACACAGCGTGATGGTGCGTGCTGCAGATCTGTCGTCGCGGGTGGACACGGTCAAAGTGGAGAACTTGAAGCTCAAGTCGGAGAACCAGGTGCTGGGCCAGTACATTGAAAACCTGATGGCGGCCAGCAGCGTCTTCCAGTCAGCCACCCCCAAGGCCAAGAAGAAGTGAACAGCCATCGTCCTTCACCAGGCCGCTCTGGAGGTGATGTCCCTTTGCTCTTCTACCGAAACGTGGGTGTTTCTGGTGTGAATAATAAACAGGTCCAGTAACTTTGGCTCCTATAACGAGTCGGGGATGTAACAAAGGCCAAAGCTACATACGCATACTGTCAGTCAACACACACATAAATGAAGCAGAAGTGAAATGGAACAAGCCAGGAATCTTCCTTAAACAAATACACACATGCACGCGACCGCATGCATGCATGCATGCACACGCACATACACATACACACACACACACACACACACACACACACACAGAGTCCCTAAGCCTGTTCATGTACCCTGTACCCCTCACCTGAGCTACGTTCATGCCAATAGAAGTTTCAGTTACTCCATTACTACTGCACATTCAACCACATGTGGCCCTTGCAGGACAGAACTGCCACTTTGTGAAGAAAACAAGACAGAACTCGCTCTTGTCATGGGGGGGGGGGGGGGGGGGGGGGGGGGGAATACTTGTTACCAACAAACAATTTATGACATTAGTAGTTCAAATATTGATATACTTATAGGCCTAACTTAACATAGTTTTAGATGATGAACCATGTTTGTCTAGTTGCAGGTAAACAAAGGGCCTCAAGACGATCAAAACTAGTCTCTGCTGTATTCTGACTAGCATGATCAGATTACACAAAATTGAAAACAAGATTTTTTTTAAAACCATTTCATTGCATTGTAAATGAGATGTTTTTCAAATAGTGGTTTAACAAGAAAAGATGGAAAGCATGTTAGGAATTTAGCATATGCAGCAAAGTATCATTTTTAAACCAGATCACTGTCATAATGCCTATTCCTCCTTTTTCAAATAACTACACTGTGAGGTGTAGGTATTCATGGTGGAAGGTCACAAAGTAGCATTCATTCAACAATGGCATTGCTTTTTGCTCTCATATCTCAAATGTGCTGTACAGGACAAACAAGTGAAGGTAAACAAGTGAAAATGATAACTTTGTATCATAAGGACAGTTTATTATTGATTCTTCCATTCGCATTCAAAATTTTCTTACCCAGTTTTGTCTTTATTTGTGTAATTGTTTCTTCTCCAATTAGAAATGTTTTGAAGTGGTCAGATGGTGAGGTGTGTATTGATACACTTTCTTTGTGGTGTCTTTTTATCAATGAACATATTCTTTCTAAAAAGTTCATACTTCCTTTTAAGTAATTTGCAGTCAAAATTACAGCCCTGATGTGGCCCTTTGCGGTCGGCTGGGCTATAAGCAACATTATCTTATCTTATCTTGCAGTCAAAATTAGACTCCCAAGTCATAGGAATATCATTCAAATAAACCCTAATGTATATGTGATTCTTTTTTTTCTTTCTAGATTAGCTATCAGTTTTGTTTTGTTTTCTTAATAATTTTTTTAGACGAAGGAGAAGGATGGAGAGAGGGCTGGAATTGGTTAAAGCGCAGTTGGATTTGTGTAAGCATTTGGTGTGGCTAGGTTTCGTATGTTATGATTTGTTCTTGTTCATTTGTTATGTTGTTTGATGCTTGTATTTGGTGATTGTAACGTCTAGGGCAATGCTTAGGTGTATAAATAATCGTAATGACAGTGACAACCAGAAATTAGAGCAAGTCATTGATCTCTCAGAAAAGGGAGACATTTGTTCTGTAGCATTTCAATTTACTCATTTACTACTGAACTCTTCTGAATTCAAGGTGGTGTGTATGCATTTGAAGAATATTAGCATTATTTGAATATTGAAGGTGTCATAGCTTCACCTGAATGGACTGTCCCATGTGAAACAAGAAAGACTGGTATGTGGTGGCCTGACCTGTCCACCCCCTTCCCATTGCACAGACCTGACCAGAATCCTGATCAGAAGCAGTCAAGGGGTTGAGTTAGAAAGAAGAAAGAGCGAGTCATCATGGTTCCTTTAGTAGTAAAGGGAAATAATTATAGTTGCTAGCAGTTGCCAGGCTGATGTCTATGAGTCTGGATGTGACCATATAAAATGTGTAAGTGTTGATGGTGATCCTTATAAACAGATGTTTGTCGTATTTTCCGTTTGCAGTGGAACGCAAAGAATGGGCTGCACGGTGGAAAAACAGTGCTGCATACAGGGAAGAAATAAGTGCAATTGGGCATGAGAGAGAGACACACACATGGTGAATGGCGGAACAAAGTTGTCGAAACATCTGCACTTATCGCCGCTGGTTTTATTTGTTCACCGCCTTTTGTTTTTTTAACTGTACATTACCGTTGTTTTGAATGATCTGTTGTCATCTAGCATTTTATTATTATACTGACTTTCATGTGGTCACACTTGCGAACCTGCTCCCCCCCTTCCCCCTTCCTCTCCGCTATTTGAGAAAAAGCAAAGGCTGTTTCTCTGTACTGTAGTCTACTCAGATGCAAACATCAGATCAGAGAATATATAAATGCCGGCATAAGAGCTCACATACACGCAAACACTTTCATTCGCAAGAACATGTTTCTCATTGATGATGGAGGAATGAATTGAATTTATAGACGTATATTTTGTTTTCATTCATGGAGAGTGTTTCAGGTTTTAATATTTTTTCCTCTGGGCATATGATCTGAAATTTACACTTCACATATTTTGGTCTGCTCATGCCACAATTAACAGAAATTATCATGCGTTAGTGTACTTTCTGTCTTTAAAAAAGAAATTGTGACTATGAAAGGGTTTGTTTGTTTTTTTTGTATTGATCTGCCAGTTTTCTCTGTACATTCAGGCTTGTATAGATGCTACTTCAGGATTTCTTTAAAAAAATTAAATCATCTTTAATATATTTTTGTTCGAAAGATTAGATTTTTTTTTGCAGAAAGTTTTTTTTTAAAGTTTTTTTTAACGGGTCTAAGGTTTTTCAATTGCTGAATTAAACATTTGATTGATATTAAGTGGGTTGGGGAAGAATGATTTAAATTCATCTGTGATAGCTCGTAATCGCATCACTAAAATATAGCCAACAGCCATGAACTGTGTGCTTATGGAGTTCAATACAGGAACCCCATGTCTACTTGCATACAGCACATGATTTGACAGTTGACTTTTTTAGCATGTGATTTGAACAATGTCTGCTGCACACGTAGTCCCTTACCCAGTCTACAGGTAGTGTACAGTGGAGCAGGGAATTGTTTTCAGTCTTATCTGTTTTTGTTCCTTTGTCCTCATGGTAACTCTGAAGAGTTGGATAGTTCTCTTGGAGAATTGGATAGTTCTTCATTCAGTTTCACAATGTTGTAGAGTCGTTTCTGCAACTGATAGAATTGTCTCAGTGTGACGCTGATGAAACGCGCACACACATACAAAATAAATAAATGAAAAAAAAACAATCTTCATTTGTGGAGGGGATGGTGCTAGAGTGCGCATGGCTTGGATCCTGCTCTCAAACTGTTTTCATTTCACAGACTGCTTGGCAGTCTCCTGATCTGGGAGCTTCAGGTTCAGTTGTTTTTGTCAAAACCATCTGCTTTGTGCAATACGTTTTTGTGATTCTGTTGCTAATTTGAATGCAAATAAACTGTTTTTGTCATGTTTTGGATTTGTGTTTAATTTTTTTTTCCTGCTTTTCTGAATTTTTTTGTTCCGAGCCCCAACAATGTATAATCTATAAAAAAAAGTAAGTGTGCAGGCATCATTTGTTCAGCAGCTTTAAATTATATCGTTCAGTTCATAAATAACAGGAACATAAGAGACTCCTAAGAACTTGCAGGATGTGCGCAAATTGGCCAAACTATACCAGGCTGCTTTTCAAAGTCAGAAAAAGTTAATAAAATTGAATTGTACTGCTGTGTCAAAGTATAATTAAAATTTGAAACCCATTATTTATTTTTCATGTTGAATATATGGGAGCTCTGGTTTTATGCATATACTCTGTTTCATTGTAAATTTTGTGCACACACACACACACACACACACACACACCAGTTTCTCACATACTTGGAGAAATACACTGGAATTAAAAGATGAAAAACAGACACTAGCAAACTATCTAAGCAAGGCAAGACTTGATATTCCATAACACTGAAGTTTGAGCAAATTTGCCGTCGACTGTTTCATTATCCTGATTGGAGAGGGTAAATGTACAGTGACAATTGGCCAAGCAGAACGGGAACAAACTAGGTTGTTTCGTTGGAAGGCCCTCATATGGCTGATGACAGTCACTGTCTGTAAGGAACAATTTGGTGCCCAGGCTTCCTATAATTGTCCTGATTGTCTCATGAACATGTCCTAAACGATCATTCATTAAATCTTTCACTGTCTGTACAACTGCATGGGTTTTTACATTGCAAGTGTAACGAAGTGAGTCTATGTAATCATCCTGTTTGGTTATCCATGCATGTGTGTGCAAGTTGTTTTGGACTTATGTTCGCTTTTTCTTGGCAATTTGAAGGGCTCGCATAACTAAACTTGGCAGAACAAGAAATCTTCGAAGGATCTTTTCTGCCGTCCACTGCATGAAGATGCCTTGAAATGGTTAAGGTCATAAATCTGTTATCAAAGTTTTGAGTAGTGTTTTCGGTATTACACAGACTTGACATTTTCCTCTAAACAGTGATTAGTTATTGCTTTATACACTGATACAAGAAGCAAAAATTACGATTATGATGCTATCAAGATCTGACCATGAAATGCAGTTTGTATCAAGAAGAGGACTAGACATAAATTAATTACTACGACAGGCCACATTTATAAAAATATCTTGCCAAATAGGCATTATTATTTATAGTGAATCAAGAAACTGAATCCCTATGAAAGAAGCCAATAAAATAGTCTTGTCTTAACAAAAATTTATCTTTACAACTACATCAGTATTTTGTAAATTTGACATTGCTAAAATTATAGATGCAAAAAAATGGAGTCCAGCATGGGTGCATCAAATGTTTAGCATGCTATGGAGGAAAAAATGTTGACAAAACGTTTAGTATACCTTGGCCTTAAGAACTGAGCTATGACCAAAAAAAGAGCTGATAGAAGAGTGCTGAAATGTCACTCATTTAACAACATTCCAACCTTTTTTCTCCTATAATTGTTAGAGTGCACCTGGTGTAAAGTCCTCCCCACCATCCCCTCCCTCCATCCATTTCTCTGCACTTGCCACATGTTTGCTTCATCACAGCCAGAGAACAGCTCGACTGGCCAAGAACACTTGTCAGTAGTTTTAGATTGCTGGGGCAAAGATCGCCCTTTCTGGATCCTGTTCTTCTCCACTCTGCTGTTGTTTCTTTTCTTCACTCTCTCCACTGTTCTTTACTGCTGCTCCACTGTTTTGTTTTTGGTTTTAAATGATTTATATAAATGATTATGTCTGTCTCAAACACATACATTAGTGTATGCGTGTGCATGCACTTGTGTTTGTAATACTTCTTACCACCACGTCAATCTTAGAGTAATACTTCTCATCGAATGAGTTTCATGGAAAACATGGCCAGATACACCTTCTGTGAAACATTGAGAACTGGTACTATTTCCAAAACACTTGTCATAGTAACAGATAAGATAAGATAATGTTGCTTATAGCCCAGCCGACCGCAAAGGGCCACATCAGGGCTGTCACCACATATCATAGTAACAGATATTCAAAGCTAGTTATACTAGGTGAATTGCCTTTTGTGCGTTTTCACAGTGTAATCACTCTAAAAGAATGTTTCTGACCCAAAACTTGTGAAGTCATTACAGGTTCCAACTGAATGGTGTATCTCCCAAATATCTCATCACCAATGCCATCCAGTCATTACTCCCATACTGCTCATTGTGATATCCACACACACAGCCACACCCAGGTTCATGTTGTCCCACTCTCAGTGTAAACGATGAATGGGAAGCTATCAACATCTGGTTGTCATAAATCACTGGAGACACTGCACTGTTTAATGGTGACGGCTCTGATCCAACATTCACAGGACATCATCTTCAAAGCCTCGTTATGACAGCAATTGCTTTCCTACAACAGAATCGGCATGATCATCTCTTCATGCAGTTTCATTTTGACTTACAAGACCTGTACTCTTGTTTCCTTCAACATTCTGTCCCTGTTTAAACCAGGCTGGAGGAATAACGATTCCTGCAAAGTTGGTCAGGAAATTCGAGCAACTCTCTCACAGATCCATCCATTAACAGGAAGAAACTCGACTGTGTAGCTCCTATCTTGAGCCCATAGCACTCGACACTGAACGACTCTGGTTTGAAGCTGACATGGATGGGCTTGAAAAATCCCATAACAGAAGACCCAAGTTCTTCACATTCCAATGTACTAATCTTTTTAATTGATTCCACACTTTGGAAGACTGATGCATTTGCTTAAAATTGAGTTGTTTTTTAGCTGGAAGATCAAAAACGAAAAGATTTAAACATGTCCCATGAATTCCAACCACTACAGAGCCACAATTTAGCACCACACACTGACTACAAGAGATTAAATATCCAAACCACAACAAAGGCTTTTTTTTTAACCTTGGCAAGCTCCTGTTCTGTGGGCTCAATGGGAAGTCTGGGATCACTTCACAGATGCATCCTTGCACATGCTGCTTAAATATCCTGATCTCCTGATGCAACAAGCTGGAAAGAGTCTGGAAGAGGTGGGGGAGTGTGTACACTATTCTTGTATTCAATGGAGGTAATGGGAGTCCAGAGACAAAAAAAGCAGCAGTAATGGCGATTCAAAATCGGCTACAACCGCTAGCTGACAAGGTTTCATGTTTTCATCCCTTATGATTTTGTCAAAAAAAACACCTAAAAACTGGTGGCACAAACTCTTACTGGATTTAAACAGAAAAACGATTTTCTACAGTTGCTTCCAAACAGTGTGTACAAGAGAGGGAAAGATCAAGTCACCAAACACAGTGTAAGTTTCAAAGTTGTGCTAAAAAACAAATCAATGACAAAGACACTAATAACAAACAAACAAAAACTGTGTAAGTTTCAAAGTTGTCCTTAAAAACCAATCAATGCCAAAGACTAACAAACAAGTTAGAGATGTTTAAAAAAAAATGTTTATACCCACATACACAGCATACGTACTTCAAACACAAGACACATGACAACTTTCAAGCAGGAACAAATTATCCATGATTCATAACGACCGCCTTTTTATTTTGAAATCCATCCCCGACATGATCAGTATCCCTCCCTGCCCTCTTCTCTTTTTTTTTTCCAATGTTCATCCTTTTCAAGACATACATACTGGGAAGTGGGAGAAAATGCAATAATGCTTAGTATACAAATAATAAAGCAACCACAAACTTGCGCAAGAACAACTGTCAATGTCATCTTCCAAATCCGCTGCCATGTCAATATTGTACGCAATCTATACATCCAATCTTAAACTTCACGTAAATGCAGTTTGAAAAAAGAAAGAAGCCTACTCGGATTAATTTAGCACAGAAATATGTTCAGGCAATGACAACTTGTTTGGAAGAGACGAGCAGAAATGAAAATGGGGGTTAGATAGTGAGCAAAACAATGAAATGACAAAGAACAAAATTTCCATTTTCACTTTTGCAACAATGTTCTAAAAGGTCAGATCAAATGAACATGTATAAAAGCAATCAGAAGAAATCAGGGCCTCACTGACAAACACTGAACAATCGACAATAATCAAAATGGCCAGGTGAATGTACAAGTTTTACAACTTCATAAAAGTGAAGATAAAACAGATAAACACAATAATGTACATTCTTAGACAAATTTTGAAACACTCTGCATACATACATTTTACATTATAAGATTTCTGTTTGACTAAACTTCTACATGCAATGGTAGCATTATACAAGGTATAGAATTCACATGCATTTCATTAGTAATTAATTAAAAGTGCTGGCATTGAGTCATGTGCAGAGTTTTCAAGCATGTTTTTTTTCCAGATTTCCAGAAATATCTTGCACACATGAATGCAAAGTAAGACATCAAATAATAAACAAACTAATATGCGATGTAAACCTATATAATGGTCAACAAATCGGGATGGGGGGGGGGGTTATGTATATTATCTTCATACCCTGTTCCCAAGAGTTTTTCTTGAGGATAATTTCTTTGTCCTATGATGTTCCTTATCCCTGCTCTTCTGATAACAAAATGTGAAAAACACAAGCGGTGGGGAAGGAAGCAGTGAGAAAGTTGTCACTGGACTATTTTACGCACTGAAAGCAACCTTTTGAGCCAAGTGGTATACTTACATACAGAATCATTTAGGGCGTAACTGAATATTTCTACAGCTTATCCATGCTACAACCATCATTGCTGCCAAGGAGTTTGCAACACAGTGGGTCAACAGGGGCGTGTAACAAATCAATGACAATTCAAAACAGAAAACTTGCTGCCTTTATCACTGGGTATTTCACTTCTTTTTTTTAATCAATGTGTGCTTCATTTAAGATTTTTTTTATCCCCTAAAATTAGTTCTACTGGATCAGAATTAACTTTGCAACCTGTTCTTCCAGTTCCATGTCAAACTTTTAATACCAGTATGTACAGTAATCTGATGGGTTTAAACTGCTAACCCCATCCTACATGTACGAACATATCCACCTGAATACCATATGTTCAAAATTCATTGTAACTCGCCCTATGGTCTATCAAACATTTGATTCCAACACGACATAATTCAAATAATTTCCTATGAATTGCACCTGCACATAGGTAGTATCTGAACTGCTTCATGGATTACATTTACACATACAACTTAACACGGGCTTCTCGCTCGTCAACAATGTGGACACAATCACAGGGCAATGAACATAAATGGAACTGTATTAGCTAACCCAAGCTCGCTGCACACAACAATGAAAACAAATGCATATGATGAAAGTGGATTTTACGATTCCGATTGCACATTCTGTGCCATAAACATTTTTCCCCAATGTCGCAGAAACTGCCATTTCCAACCTATTTGGACAACAGAAACAGTATAATACTAATAATGCCATCTGAACAATCTTTCCTCCAACTGAAACAATCAAGCAAACTAGCTCTTGCCATCTGAACAATCTTTCCTCCAACTGAAACAATCAAGCAAACTAGCTTCACACAGTCACACTTTCTCATCCATGAAAATAAAACGCTGACACAGTAAAACATTATCTTGTGAAAAAGGAATTATAACAACAACACAATTTAAATTATTAAACCACTTTCTTCAAAGGAAAAAAATTAAAAGAATATGACAATAACAACCCCCAAAATCTTGAAATCTGCAAAGACACAGAGACAAAAATGTTCATCTAAATCAGACGAAGACAAGGATGTTCAAACAAGCCTTTCATGGAGGATAGTAGGTAAACTGTAGACCAGAGACAGGGTTCCTACAGACTCAAAGAACAAACTTCAAGGAGTTTTCAAGGGGGGGTGGTTGTTTTTTTTATTTCAAGGCTACATACTTGCACAAAAATTGAAAAAAATAAATGGCAGTTTGATTTTTCTGCATTCAGGTTGATGACAAAAATTATTTATAAACAAATCTTTACAATGTTGCGATCCTGGACTGTCGTCAGCTATTAATCAAGGGAGATAATGTGCAACTTCACCAAAATTGATGAAGTTACAAATTATCTCCTTTGGTTATAGAGCAGACGACAATCCACAATCGCAACGATGTTTGTAAAAAAAAATTTTTAATTTTAATAATTTTTCATTAACCTGAACGCAGAAAAATCAAACTGCCATTTCTTTTTGCCACATTAAAAATTTTTGGAGCTGATGACTTGATTTTCAAAGGTTTTCAAGGAGGTTATGTCAACATAACCACATTTTATTGATTTTCGAAGGCTTTCAAGGCCTTGAAATTCGCTGTCAGAATTCAAGGAGTTTCAAGGAGCGTACGAACCCTGACAGACAAAAATGTTCTGGAAAAAATGGAGGGAGTCTGAGGATAAATCCAATTCACAATCGACAAATTTTTTCTAAAAGAAGGAGCCGGAACAGCTCGGTGGTAGAGCGTTGGACTCATAATCTTGGTGATCCTGGGGTTGAGGGTTCGAATCTCCACTGGGCCATTTCGGTACAGGCGGATTTTTTGCTCAGAGTTAACATTGGTTCTGACTCCATTTCCCATACAGTCCTTCGAATGAGACTATAAACCATGTGTGAACGCACACATAACATCTTGCACGCACATAAAATCCCATCACTAAGAGAAGGCCAGTTTGGCCATTGGTTACATATAGCATGCACCTTCCCCGAAGTTGGAGTAGGGCTGCCTTAATGGCGGGATAAAAAAAACGATCATACACACAAAATTCTACTCCCTTTGTTGGTTAGATGGGGTTAACCCTTGCCTGTCCATACAGTGAGTGTCCGCTGGAGTATCAGCCTGCGTACGCAGAAGAAGAAGTTCTAAAGAACGCTTCTTTAAATGTAGGCAGTCTTCTGGAAGTACTCTAGAACAAAGACAAAGAATTCCAGAAAAACCTTGTTTTTAAAGAGAGGAAGTCAGTTATGGGAGGTAAATTTAGCACAAAGACAAAACTGATCAAGTCTTTAGAGGAGAGAGAAGTCTGAATTGGGACAGTAATGCAAGGACAGGGGTAAGAACTGGCAGACACACACACAAAAAAAGAAATCTAGGGAGGTCCAAAGATATACTCCCCAAGAATGTTTTCCAAACCTACAAGAAATCTGGTATACTGCTAGGCATTCTGCAGCATGAATGGTTTGGAAACAGCTGGAAAAAGATTTATTTTCAAATCCAATTACTGACAATGTGAATCACTGTCAATTAACAGTACACACAATAAGCCACATGCACGGGTTATAATGCTGGTTCCATAAATGTCTGTTTAGCAAAGTAACATATCAACGAAATGTCAATACTTTCTTCTCTCTTTTTGCCTGAAAGTAAATTAAAAAGAATTATTTTTAAAAAGAACTCCAGGCAGGGGGAGAAAAAAGGATTTCAAAAAAATCCTGAAGAATTCCCACCCCTGAGAGGCAAAAATGTTCCAAGAAAAAAAGTTGTTAACCTTTTAAACATACTTAATACCAATGCTTGCAGTGAGCATCTCACCATTTTACCACACATTGCAAGCATTATTGCAGCAAACCACCAGTCCTCCTGGACACATTGCGATTTAGATGTGTTTGCCAACTAAGAGCTGGAAGAAGAGAGATTTTAAGAACTACTGTAAGAGTTACTCTTTATAAAATATCTGACCACTGTTTTGTAGCTGTCCCTCACACGTCACAGAAATTTTTTTAAAATTAAAAACCATAACTGGATGTCGCAGAAAAAGAAAAAAAAAAAGGCCGAAAAATTTAAACAGAGGGAGTCTTATATTTGAAGGTCAATCTAGTATAGATAGACTTTGACTTCACAAGGGAAGTATTGTGCATGTTTATGTCTGTACTTTTTTTTTTTGTTTGTCGCTGAGGAAGGCATTTTGCCGAAAATTTCTTGTCCTGTTTTGTGTCGTGCAATAAATCGTCGTTACTTCACACTTTGTTTTGTGTGCTCTTCTGCTTTTTTGTCTAGTATAGACATAGGCAGAACGTTCAAGAAGAGGGTGGGGTGGGAAGAAGAGAGAGAGAGAGGGGAGAGAAGAGGGGTTTATGGAGAGTTAAATTCAACACAAACACAAAATGCACTGAAAAAGTCTCTAAAGTGACGCTTCCAGCGGATTATGGGCACTTCTTGTTTCTCACCTTTTACAGCAGAGATTAACATGAAATTTTGCACACATTAAGCACATGGCAAAGTGGTTTATGCTCAAACCTAGAAGTCGATACATGTACTCGAAACAGTTTTATGAAATATTTCATCAATTTTTTTTAAATGCCTGGCCTCCTATGCCACTTAAAATTAATTTCTTGTGAAAAAAGTCTTAGTTCGTTTCAGCGATTCCACTTGTATCATCCTATGAATATTGCACATGCGATAGACTTGACTGATGCAGTAAGACATATCAGTTACGACCACAGTCAATAATTAAAAGCTTTCGGGGCAGACCAACAGAATGTTGAATATGATAAGAAATATTCTATGCTCAGTCTTTTTGATCATGCATATGCACCCCACAAACTATGTTACATAATTTGCCAGTCTTGGTGTCAACAGTTGCTATGCACCCAGAGATACAAGAAGGCCAGAATTTGAAAAAAATAAGCATGACTTGAGCAAAACAAGAGGGGTTCATGGATTAAGATTACTTTCAAGACTTGTCCAAGACATTTCACCCCCCCCCCCCCCCCCCCCCCCCCCAACACGCCAGTGCCGGAAGAAAAAAAAACAAGTCTTTAATGGTGGCCTCTTTCGTCTGGAGGTCAATCTAATACAGACACAGACAAAACTGTTCCAGAAAAGAAGTGTTTCTAAAGGGGAGGGGGGTCTGTATTCAGAGAGTCTACTGGGAGTCCACCGAACCGACAAAAAGACATTGTCCACTTTCACATAGAAAAACAACAACAACAACAACAACAACAACAACAACACAACAACAACACGTAGTACAAAAATCAAGCTGCAAACATCAAGAAGGAAAAAGGCAAGTACTGATGACAAAAAACATTCCCTTCTAGTGAAACTTGATCTGAAAACACGCACACACTCTCTACTCTTCTCGTTCCACTCTCCTTCGCTGTCAGTACCACAGGCTGTTCAAACAGTCATGTGTATATTCAGGCAAGTATGAAATTGAGGAAATATGTGTGAATGCCCTGTTTATTCATGTTACTTAATTTGATACATTTTATCTTTATACTATTTCATCTTACTCTTGTCAATACATTATCATTAGAATTATATATCTTTCGGCATCTACCTACTTACTTTTTCAAATCAGTTAATAAATGTATAATCCTTTTAACAACCATCCTGCATCTACAACCATAAACATTCACATTTATGCACACAGATGCATTTACGATTAAGCCAACATAAGTTACAGGCATATATACACACAAAAGCATACGCATCCGCACTCATACAACCCACATGTAACAGGCAAGCATGAGTGCACACTCGTACACAAGAAGATTCGCGCAGACACATGAACAAGCACATGCTCATACAAACATGCACACAAACACACACGCACGCAATGGTATGGGCAATGTTAGCCAGGCATCCAATGCCAGACTACAGAATTGGGCCAATGCAGGCATTTGCCAAGTCTTGTCCATGAGACCCTCTTCTCACATCTCTTTAACTCTTTATTTATTTGTGAGTCATTTTGAGTTTAAACTCTTGGCTCTGTGGTCTCGTGGCTTAGCAGAAGTGGTGTAGCATCTCAGGATTAGCTTGCAGGAGGTAGCACCTCCTTGATGAGATTGTAACTTCAAGCACTCACGTTTGTCAGCTTGCATCTATGTGTATATACCTTTATTCAGAGTTTAGAGCACCATCTGAATTAAAAGAACTATAGTGTACAGTTACTTCCCTTGCAGCACCTACAATGAATGGACTACTGAAAACAATATTTTTTAATCACAAGTCTCTCCCATGCCTACGACTTACTTCAAATCATGATGCAACCAATCTTTTTCCTTTTTTCTTCTATTATTCAAACTCAAACCAACTCCTACCCTTCTTTCTGATATGATATAATCATTAACTCTGCTCCCACGTTTGCACTGCAGAACTATTAGCCATGTCAAACCCTTTCACCATCAGTATAGCAAAAATTACCCTGCAAGGCTGCTCAGCATTGATTTCCAATAGCAAAAATTACCCTGCAAGGCTGCTCAGCATTGATTTCCAATTTCTGCTATTGCAGGACTGACATATCTTAGGAAGATACAGGAAAACAAGATTTCGTGATACAGATTTAAACTCTTTTGCTCAAGGCTGAGAGAGAATCACTCCAAAAGTGTTAAGTTCTGTGCATATGAACAGCTGGTACAGGAAAAATGTTGAATCCCTGTATGCCAGCCAAATAAAATGTACATAGGAACCACACTTGCCCTGTGCAACTATGAAGATCCATGTTTACCAAGAACTCAGCAGACATGCTGATGCTGGCAGCCCAATGCTATGATGACCCACATTGTAAAAAGAAGTTGTAATGGTGCTGTAAAACCATGACCACCTATGTTGAATCAGAACCTTATCCATAATTTTCTTTCCTCAGTCCACAAAATGATAGGGTATGTATATACACTGGAATACAAGTGAAAACCTGTATTCAAGTCACTGAAGCTCTTGTGCATTGTTTGGGGAATAACCTTAGCCCAATGGAAATAAGTCATGCTAGGGGGACTTAACGGTCTTGTCTAGATACTATTTTTTTTTAAGTTAGTATCAACCTGAGATGAGTATGGATATTCTCTCTGAATTTTGCACATACTTTAGAAACAAACATAACAATCTGAATTGAAATAAGGCTTTATATTTCTTTTTTTTTATTTATTTTTTTTAGAAAGCTCTGTTATGCTTGACAACTTTTTGTGTACTATAGAATGATTTAAAAAAAAAAAAACTGGCAATAAACTAGTTTCAGGGATAAGTGTGCACGTGTGAGTGTGTATTCACTGTTGGACCGCCTGCATAGTTAATATGAGGTAGTCTGTTTGGACAGACAGCTAACATTCCAGCTCTTGATCCAGTTCTTAAACAGTTATCCAATGGCAGACACCCCTTCATTTTCAGAAACTGAGCCACCCATCTGCACCACAGCACAGTAAACAGGTATCACAAGTCTGCCCATCTCATATCAAATATGTACAAATGAAGTCAGTTACAGAGACAAAACAAACAGGAGGTACTGTCAGATGCTCCCGCCTCCCTCCCCTGTCCCATCCTGATGATTCTCAATTTGTTCAGGCAAGCACACACAACATGAACACAGACAGACAACATACACAGCGCTTGCCGTTGCACACAAATTAAACTAAATTTTTCATTGCTTTTTTTTTTCACGCATTGAACACACCATACATATAGGCTTGTGGAGAGAGTCAAATACAAATATGCACACGTCCACTTTCTCTCTCACACACACACACACACACCCACACGCACACACACACTTTTATTCTACAGATCCACTATGTGTTGATGTTGACAACAATTTGTTCACACAAGCAAGCATGTTGTACACAGTGCACATATACATGTAACAAACAGAAACCATCACACACAGATCATAATAATACTGCACCATGAAAGACCGACATGTTTTCTGTGATGGTAAAATAGTATCTGCTACAGTGCCACTGAAGAAACCACATTCCAAAGTTCAGTTGCCACTCAAGGGAAAGAAAGTTTGTACCAATAATCATGCCAATATTTAAATACAAAAAAAAGTACAGTTCCACACATTCTCTTCTGCTTGTCTGCATCTGCCCCTTTTTGATAATAAGAGAATCATTCCAACACTAAAGCTGCCCTCCTACGGTAATTAAAACTATATGAAAAACTCATCAAGTCATTTCAATACCTTTTTCTGAAATACCTTACTTGGTATAATTCTAAATATCCATGACTCAAACAGTCAAAGTGTCAGCATGTTTTTTTCTGATCCACAGAGCGATTCCTTGACACTTTTGTTTCACTTCAGCCATGTGCTTAAAAACTAAGATACTATTCACTAATCACACATTAAAGCTGCTGTCATGATGGAAATTTGGAAGCTTTCAGCCAGCCGTCTCTCAGCTTCATCTTATTGCTACCACTAGCACCGGCCCTGTGCGTGGAGGGAGAGTTCTCCGCCAATTCATCTGCTAACTGGCTGCGAGTACAGCGGCGTGGTGTGCTCTCTCTGGAGTCTGGGCGTCGAGCCACCGCCACCACACTGACATCACTGGTAGGGGAACCAGAGCGATAGTCCTGGCAGTGGTCCAAGCCTGTGGGGTGACCGTCAGTCTTCTCACTGCTCATAGTTGAGGTGGCTTCAAAATCACTAGCACCATCAGAAACAGTTAAAATCTTCCTTGGCGCATTTTCATGTAAGGTCCCTTCAGCATGGCCAGGCTCGTCGTCAGGACCTGCTGTTGCTAACGTTTTGAAACTGCTGAATTCTGTACCCCCACTGAAGGGTCCAGTGGAGGCAGGGGACACAGTCTGAGGGCTGGTCTGGAATGGCAGCACTACAGACTGGCTGCTACTTTTCTTAGGTATCTTGTAGCCACTCAGACTACCTCGTGGGATGCAGTGAGCCCCAAAAAGGTTGGTCTGGTAGTTGCTGCTCCTCTCCGGTGTGATTTCATTTAACACCCTTATTCTAGCCACTGGTTTGGTCAATGACATATTACCATCTCCAGATGACCTTAACCATTTGCTGGACTCCTTTGAATTGTACAATTTGGATTTTCTCTTTGACTCCCTGCCTAACTGTGTCACTTTCTGCTTATCATCAAGCAAACCATTGGCGCGAGACTGGTGATAACTGTGTCTGTAACGACGCAAAAAACTGTCTTCAACACGTTTCACAATCTCATCTTCAACAATCAAATCTGAGGGTTTCAACAACTTGCTCAATTCAGGCTGGAGACTGTCTGTGAATGTTCTGGATGCAGACTTGGCCACAAAATCTTTTTTCTCTGTAATCCAGATTTTTCTCTGTTATCCCAGTGATGAGATTTTTTCCTCTCCGTTCTTTGCCTTTCAACTACACCCACTTCATCGCTCTCCTCTCCTTCACTAACCTCTTCTGAGGACCTATGTCTGCCATGATGTTTCCTATCCAAATGTTTGCTATGTCGATCATGTTTCTGACGTCTTGGGAAAGTTGCCATCAAAGGCTGTGCGGGTTCAAAATCATCATCAGAGGAGTTATCTGGGGCTGCCAAGACCTTGCTCAGCTTTAACCTTGCCTCATGGCTGCTTTTTCGACGGTAACTCACTCGAGCCCTGATGATTCACCATTTTCAAGCTTGTCCTCCATTCGAATGCTACTTCTTCGTCTAGGCTTTTCCTTGAATTTCAAAATATTACTTCTGTAACCGAGTTCTTCAGGCTGACCAATGCTTTTCAGGCTCAAAGTCTCTTGAATAACACTGTTACTATCTTGTATTTTCTGGCTTCTTTCCTTTGGTTGCCTTGAACAAAATTCAGGCAAATTACTTGTCTGGATTTTTAGAATCTCTAGCCTTGGCTGATGAGGTTTCTCTGCAGCCTGTGCAAGATCAGGCTGATCAGTTCTATCAGATGTACGCTTGCTGTCTTCAAAAGGAGCAGAAGGCATGACTTCATCTGTGGGTTTTGTTTCATCCACAATAGGATCAACATTATGTGCATCAACACTCTTTGTTCCTTCCACCTCAGCCGGCAGACTGTTCTCTGCAACATCAATTTCTTCAGTCTGACCATTTTCAGTTTCATTCACTCCCTCAATCTCAGTCTGCAGATAATTTCTTTTATCATTTACAGTTGTCATCTCAATTTGCAGATCAGTTTCCAACCCAGCAACTGTATCAGTCGTAACCTGCATGTAACTTCCATTTGCTTCAACTCCATTTAGTCTGTCAGAGTCAACTGGTAAATCGCTTTCAACGCTTTTTGCTTGTTTGCTCTCCACATGTATGGTATTCTCAATACCTTTCGTCTCTTCATCCAAACTACTGACATAATCTTCATTGTCATTATCAGCGACACAGGGTTCATGTTCACTGGACAGAAAGGGGACATCCTCAGCAGGCAAGGAGGGAATATTGTCATCTTCACCATAAATATAGGGAACACTTTCACTGGGTGGACAGGGAACACTGTCAATGGAAACAGACGATATATTGTCACCGAGCAGACCAGAAACATTTTCACCATCAGCAAAGCATGGGCGCATCTGACTGGGGGAGTGTAAACCATGTTCAGTGGACATGAGAGGAGCATCTATTTTGGACAGACATGGCGCATCTTGGTCATCAGGCATGCAAGGCCCTCCACTGGAAAGACTGAGTATGTCTTCCAGTGGAAAGCAGGAGGAATCTCTACTGGTGGCACACAAAACATCTTCACTGGGTCCAGGAGTGCTATCTCGGGTGACAGGGTATGGGATGTCATCACTGGGCTGACTAGGAGAGTCACACACCCTGCCTGCTTCCCCAGAGACTGGACTGCTTCTAGCTGGGGAATCTGATGACTCCACCACTGACTGTGACACTTCATGAGAGGCTGAAGACTCCACAACCAGCTGAGACACCTCATGAGTGTCTGCAGATGACTCCACAACTGATTGTGACACTTCATGACAGACTGAAGATGACTCTACAACTGACTCTAACACTTCATGAGTGTCTGACATTTCCATCATTTTTTCACTATCAGCCATTTTTTCATTATCAGTCATAGAGGATTTGTCTAATAATGGGCTAGGTGGTGGTGAATCTAATTTGTCGGATGTTTTCACATTTTCCTGAACATGACAAGTATTTTTAGAAGGCCCTCCAGCAAACCAGTGACTAGATGCCTGTGACAATTTGGTGGGATCAGTAGAAGCACCTAAATGAAATTCCATTTTACTCGGCCAGTTTATGGATGGACATTTCTTCAGTGGCTCTGACAACTGAACGTTATCGTCATTAAGCCCTAAATCCAAACTGCCCTCTCGACAATGACGCTCTAATGATTCAAATATATTCGAGCGTTCACTTGAATGTCCTGAACTTGAACTAGTGCTTCGCTCCATTCTTTCAAATATATTGGGAAGTCCTGAACTGCTGCTTCTTCTAAGGGAACCACTACCTGCCACAACAGTTTTAAATGGCTCAACATCTCCATATCTTTGTGTTTCTTTTTGTCAGACAGCTCTTTGCCTTTCTTAGTCCTCTGCTCATCAGCTTCTGTTTTAGCTGAAGGCTGTAACATAAAACCATCACGCTGTTGAAAACATCTCTCTTTTTTTCCCGCACTCTTCTTCACACAGTTTAACTTTCATTAGGTCTTCAGAATCTGGAAAATCCTTCCCCCCTTCGTGATTTAATTTCTGAACATCAGATGATCCTTGTACAGATATAGAGTCAGAGGTACAAACATCTCCACTGTGGTCCGTCTTCTGGAGAGGTTCAGCTGCCAGTACACCACTAATACCTGACACACACGTAAAACTAGTGTGTCTGGGATATTATCGTTTCTTGATTTCTGTCGTGCTCTTCTGCTTCTTCTTGATGTGCTTGATGACTCATGATGTTTCTGTCTGGATTCCCTTTCCTTTCTTTTTTCTCCTCTTTTTTCCTGTTTCTTCTGAGCAGAATCATGTTTTCTGTTTTTATCCTCCATAATTGTTTTATTGTCCTGATTATGTTTCATCTCTTCAAGGCCAGATTTTGATTTAGATTTGCTGGACTTTCTGTGGTCAGACGCTTTTTCAAACTTTGACTGGCTGCTGTCATCTGCTTTCACACTGTCCTCACCAACTTTCAGCAAACAGCTGCTGTCATCTGCTTTCACACTGTTCTCAACAACTTTCAGCAAACGGCTGCTGTCATCTGCTTTCACACTGCTCTCACCAACTTTCAGCAAACAGCTGCTGTCATCTGCTTCACACTGTTCTCAACAACTTTCAGCAAATGGCTGCTGTCATCTGCTTTCACACTGTTCTCAACAACTTTCAGCAAACGGCTGCTGTCATCTGCTTTCACAATGTTCTCACCAACTTTCAGCAAACGACTGCTGTCATCTGCTTTCACACTGTTCTCACCAACTTCAGCAAACGGCTGCTATCATCTGCTTTCACACTGTTCTCACTAACTTTCAGTAAACTGAAAGTGGTGCTCATGTCATGCTTTAGTTTCACATCATCTGAATTTTTCACATTGTCCAATTCCTTATTTTGTTTAGATTTTAGCTGTACATCATTAGATTTCATCACGCACTCTGTCTTGTCACTGATAGGTTTAGTTCTTTCACTGTGCTGCAATGATTTCGCTTGTTCAGATTCTTTCCTAACAAGGTCAAATAGTTCCTGAACACTACGCTCTGTTTTCTTCACCTTCGAATCATGGGACACTGTTTGAGATCCAAGCAAATTCTTTCTAGAATGATCCAACTGTGTGGCATCTGATGCCTGGAAAGGCTTCATGTCTGTGACTCCAGCATCACCTTCCACATCCACTGTCACATGCTGTGAAGTCACCAAATTATCCTCTTGGCTCACGACATCCACCACTTTCCCTCCTAGGTCCTGAGTAACAAGGCTCTCATTCCTCAGCCCCAGAATGGGCTCCACTTTCATGTCCTCATCTTCACTGCTGGTGAAGTGGAGATTCTGCTTGTAGGTCTCCCTCAAGTGCCAAGGTCTACGCCCTCTGTAACGTTTTCTGTGGCGATGATGGGAAGCGTAGGAGACCTGCTTTTCGGAGACTTCATCAACAGTTTGGGCAGAACTGTCGGTTGAAAGTCGCTGTCATCATCAGACTTATCTACAATCGCTTTCACCACTGCATCCAGCTTCTCTTTGTCCTCATCAGACTCGTCATTGCTAGTGAAAACATTATCATCTTCCATAGGAGCCTTTTCTGCCTTGACAGAAATAGCAGGAGCAGAGACCTCGGGAGAAGACAGCACTGATGGCAGCTTTCTCTTCTTCCCTTTGCCTGCCATGGCTCCCTTCATCCACTTCTTGGGACGACGCCTCATGAAGAAACCCGACCTGACAAATTCTCCAGACCATCTTTCCCCTGGGGCAAGGCCTCATTGGGGTCTTCTTCAACCTCTTCCTCCTCAACCAAGGAAGGTTCCTCTGCCTGCTTCTCTTTTGAGGTATCTTCCATCATTCCCTCTGCCTCTTGCTGGCTATCCATAGTGCTCCCTTTCTCTTCTTCCTCCACCCATACGGCATTCATCTTCTCCACTTTCATCTCAATCTCTGGTGGGATACCCTCATCCTGAGAAGGCTCAGGAGGCAGGTGCTGGACTGAAAGACCATAGTCATCGTAGATGGAGTCAAAGTGGTAGTTGTGCACAATGTCGTCAACATCCGCATTGGACAGGTGAAGAGACTTGTCCAGAAGCACCCGCACCATGCTGGTGAACACATACTCTTTGGAGCGGAAAAACTGTCGTTTGGTCTTCTCCCTCTTGCCAATCATGTAGCACAGGTTTCGTACCTGTCAAAATAAGAACAACGGATAAAATGGACATGCAAGGACTTTCTTTGAACATCTTCCCTTCCCACTCTTTAGCCTATTAAAAAATCATGGCATTTATCAACACACATTTGTGCCTCACACCCAGGCAGTGTTAATCATATCGCATCATGAGAAACACAATGGGACATTAAAAAAGCAAAATCTTGTAAGTCACACTGATTCCAGTTCCTGCTATATCTGGTTCCTCTATAAATTAGAAACAAAAACCGTTTAAACAGCACACATCCTGCAAAGAAGGGATACAGACAGGAAATGACAGAAGAAAAGACTCCAATAGTATTTCTTTTCCTTTTAAATGAAACTACTGTGAAAGCTTAGTAATACAATTCAAGCAGATGCTGATATTCGAAGAAAGAAATTGTATTCTTTTTCAGTACATAAATATATTAGAACCCCGCAACATATGTATTTTGGGTTGCTTCTGCCTTCAATGTCTGTCATTTGAATCCCACTTTTCACAGATATTAGCTTCACTTAACATCAAATCATTTCATAAGAACAGTTCAAGTGAAACAGTTTCAACAGTCTAATATATATATGAAACAGATCTGTAAATAATTTGCATCCATGAGAAGAAAAAAAGGCCCATGACATAAAAATACACCCACGACTATCCACCTGATGTGTTCTGAAGGAGTAGGTATAACTCCTCTGATTTGATCAGTTTGAAAGGGAAAGCCTACCTCCATTCCTCAGAGGGTGGAATTACTCCTTGATCACTGTAGGCATTTATTTAGTATATTCAGTGAAAAGCAGCAGACTAGGACAGCTGTAGCAACATCGGCCATACATAGATTTAATGTTCACAAATGATGTGTACATGCATGGCTCTGAAAATTGCATGACATCATGACTATGCTGAGTTAGCTGTCCTTACTTTGAAGAGACCCGCACTGAGGATCAGTTTTTGTCAAGCCAAAGTTTCTCCACCATTTCCTGCATTAACAAGAAGTTCATACCGCTGGTGCATTTACTCTGTGACATTTCACTGCATTGGCCTACTTATGACGTTTCACTGCTTCTTTATCCATATAATTGCAAGTATTTAAGCCAAAGTAACATTACATAAAATAACCACCATCTGGATGTAAGCAAACCATGTCAAACCTTTGGCAAGTGTTGCCCAAATGTCACTCCAACACTTTCTTACAGATCTTAGGCTTACTCTTTGAAGACATTCTATTCTGAGATATAAACAGTGTTTCTGATCTATCTTGCAACAAGGTATCTCTTTACCATTTCCTGGTAAACTAACAGATAATCATACCTCCAGCAAGAGTTTTCAGGGGAATGGATTAATGTGAAATGAGTATCTCCAATGCTGAAAGTTTTGCTTGCTCCACCACCTTGGACATTTCCTCTGATAAGTGCGACAAGTTAGTACCTGTCAGAGACTGCAAACTCTCATGGTACTGAACAGTAATTTTAGTGCACAGGCGCCCAGACCAAGCGGAGGTATCAGGCACCTGATTGGACAAGTATGTGGGGAAAAAAACATGACAGGGCACACTGATGCTGTTAGAAAGAGCACTTACCCTCTCCAGGTCCTGCCGAAGATGGACAAACATCTTCATGCGTGCTACCAGACTGTCCTCCTGCTGCCTCTCCAGAATGTCTGCCTCCTCAGTCTTGGGGGTCAGTAAGGGTTTGTTCCAGTTGCACTGTGCCAGCCACACATCATCCAACATTATAACGCTGCCAGTGACACTCTCATCACAAAATAACTTTGGTTTTGTCAAATTGAAAATCAACAGCAAAAACTGAAAATCAACAACTAAAATGACTCTGAGAGTGGGGAGGCAAAAGAAAAAGCACAGTTTTGTAACAGTGTGTGTGTGTGTGTGTGTGTGTGTGTGTGTGTGTGTGTGTGTGTGTGTGTGTGTGTGTGTGTGTGTTGCGTGTGTGTGCATGCATGTGCATGTTTATGTGTATGCATGTCTCTCTCTCTGTCTGTACACGCCTCAGTGTCAGCCTGCTTGCATGTGTGTGTGTGTGTGTGTGTGTCTGTGTGTGTGTGTGTCTGTTTGAGTGTCTGTGTGTGTGTAACAGGTCTTATTCCCTGCTCCCCATCCTTCTTTTCATGCAACCTGTCAAACCAATGTCTTTGATTTAGTACACCACCGAACATGTTTTATAACAACCAAAACTCAAGCTCAATGTCCCTGGGTTTCAATTTCAAGTCCACATGATGAAATCTAAATAAATCTTGGAGCTTAAACTTCCAGCAGAAACAACAAAAGCCACACAAACCTGGCGCTTTAGCTTCCAGTACACATAGACGAGTTCCACAATCTCCTGGTCCAGCTGCAAAAACTCGGAGACCTCTGGCACATCCACCAGACTGTGGAAGTCCTCCTCCAGACCCTTCAGTCTAAACACACATTCACACAAAGAGCACATGAAAACTGATTTAAAATGTACATGAGCAGTACTGTAAAAGGAAAGAAACAGAACAAAATGATGGGCTACTCATATACTAGTTATAAAGAAAATGCACACATTCATATTCCCCAGATATATTGTCAAATTTGTTATAATGTTAACAATGACAGCAAGTGAAGAAAGTTCAATGATGAATATACAAAAACAACAACAACAAAGGAATACCAAATCTGAATCATTTTTATGTACATCATTAGAATACAACTTTTCTTTTTGTTTGGTTTGAAATAAATGCTGAACACACCTAAGCACTCTCTGTCGCACAACATACACATCAGACAAACTGTTCAACAACAAAAACAAACACTTTACAAAAGCAAAATAACAAACATATGTAGTTTGCTACAACTACTGATCTAATAATGTAATATAATAATATGCATACTTTTGGGCTCGAAGGTTTTCACGCTCTTGCTGGGTCATCTCTTTTTTCGGTGTAGGTGGGCTCTCTTTGCGGGGTGAATCGGTGTCAGACTCGGAGTGACCACGCTCTCTCTTCTTGGTGTGCTTTGGGCAGTATGCCTGTTGAAAAACACTAATTTCCTACACTTGGAATTAGATGAAAATATGACACAACTTTAATCCAAGAGGTATGATGAAAAACAAACCAGAACAAACACACAGGAAACTTTACTGACCATATTTCGATAATGGTACACGTTGGACAACCGAACTAATCACAAATAATTTCTCATCGAATACTACAAAATATCTTTAACTTGAATTAAAAAGGAAGCAATCTCTCATTGAATACTACAAAATATCTTTGACTTGAATTAAAAAGGAAGCCAACTTATGAACAATGTGAAAGCAATGAACTAACATAAATAGACCTGCCAACCCTAAGCCAGCCTTGAGAACAGCATTTTCATTACCTGAGCACTGCAAGCTGGCATTTGAGTGCAACATCACCAACATTCACCACAGATTTCACATGTCAGCTCACAGCTGCTAATCCACCATGCAGCACTTCTGAAGTCCAGTTGGCAAACAGTGCTTCATACGTGGTTTGCACTGACCACCAATCCTTTGACACTCTCTGTTCTGTCAACTATACCTAACTGTAAAATATTCTTGGCTGACCATTTCTTTGTTTTTGCTTCATGTTCATTGCTGGCTCTTCTTTTAACTAACATAAGACTGTGGACCGACAGAAGTTAAGCAAGTGGATGAAGACAGATTAACCTCATACAGACAGAAAACATAGCTTTAACCCTGATATTCTTGCATGTACAGTATGTGAGGTGCTAAAAAAAAATTTTTAAATTAAAAAACTTTTTTTTAAATCCCACTTATGCCACAGACACCAATCGCCATGGATTAATAACTGTAGCATTACTAAGTTCCTCCAGGTGCTATAAACAGGAAAAACAAGTAAAAAGTATGACAGCCTCTTCACCTTGAGCTTGACTCCATCCCGTTCATCGGTCTCATCAAGAACAGTTTTCATTTCCAGCCCATTGCTAAAGCCACAGGTGACATGGAAGGCCGTCTTGCAGGTTTTCACTGAGCACTGGATGCAGGCCCCCACACGTTCCTTGCACAGGCAGCACACCAATGCCCAGCGACTTGGCTGGAAGCAGTACAAGATGGTTTGGAAATACTAGTTACAAGAAAGCTAATGATAGCACAAAGATAGCTGAAGATTTTGCGCACAATCATTCCAAATCCTCACACTCTCACCACACTTATCACTTTCTCTAAAAAACATACTAATAGACAACACTGGAGTTATTCCTTTCAATGCAACAATCCTCAAAATGTTTTCAAAGCTCATCAAGTTCAACAATGAATTCAGTATCTAATAACTAAAATGTCCATAATCTGTTTTGGCATAGATTATAGCCTTACAACCACTTTGGCACAGATTATAGCCTGTTGCAACCACATTCATAAAATGCACCCAAATATACATAAGATATGCAGACTAGATGAAGCAGATACTTTAAGGCATGTTTGCATGTACTTACAGGTATGTTAGAGATCTTGGTGATAGGTTCCATCTTTTCTGGAATTCCAATGCTGACCTCAGGAATCCACAGAGCACAACTGACATGGGCCCATTTGGTTCCACTCCTGAACAGCATAAATTACACAACTAAATCTGTAAATGGGAGTGATGGACACTGTTGAAATACTCCACTGACATACACTTGATCCTTGATGGCAGCCATTTAGCACAAAGCAAAAAAGACGATGAAACAGATTCTACTGTTACATTTCTTATCTAGTTTTCTTTCCTGTTTTCAACTCTCACCTTCCAAGCACGTGAAATTTATACATTAAACAAATCAAGAAACCAGGATGGATGTTCATCTTTCCAACCTGTGATACATTTACCCACAGTAATCATGACAACTTTTTATTTTTACCCACAGTAATCATTACACACCTTTTTTTTCCTGACTCACCTTGCTGCCATCTCAGTAGATCTGTACCCACACCACCCTTACCAGTCACAGCCTGGCCCTCCCCTCTCCCCCTCATAAAGCATGCACACATGACCGTAGGCATGCTCACAGTGAGTCGTGCGTAAGAATGCAAAACACACTATTTTTTCACAGCATACTTCTGATCCTTTTGACAACTTAACTTACAATCCAGTATTTTTCCTTAACTTGCAATCCACCCCAAGGGACATTCTAGTCTCACTTCCATGTAGGTTATTTGGGGTTGTGCGTTAAGAGACAGTATTACAAGCTCGTAGATTCAGCCTCACCAGCACTGTTCAAGGAGTGCTTTAAATGAGTCCCTTAAGTTTCAAAATAATTTTCTTTGACCATACAGTCAGTGCAACTGGCTAAAACCATGACAGTCACAGAGGATAACCCATATTATTCGATCATGGACAATTAAATGGCCAAGGGGGCAACTAAATCAAGAACAATTCAGACATCAGTAGAGACAATCAGATGTGTTTGAAATCAGTCCAAACAGAAGTGGTCAAGACTTAAGTGACAAAGAAATGGTGAGTTAGCATGGATGTTCAGATCAACATTCAGATCTCCACAGTGCACACAAGTAGCCACAATGGTTAGCCATAATCACCATACACAGACACATGCATCCACTGCAAGATTTTTCCACAAAATCTGGTCTAATTTGGGTTTGCATGTTCTTTCTGACATTTCCTCAAAAACAAACAAAAACTGTACCCAAGATTCTATGACTTCATCTACAGATATAAAAAAATAATGTGACAGTAAAGTAAATATTATTGTTACATCAAAACACTTGTTTACTAACACATCAATAGAAGAAACACAGGCGCTCAGAGAACAAATTACCTTGTACTTTTCATGGCACCTCCCACCTTTGGACACAGCATACAATTGGGCTTGATACCCAAGGCACAAGTTCGACACAACCAGCTGCCTTCTGGGATTGACTGGATGCCGTAGCAAGCCTGTTGCAGACAATTTAACATTTTCCTGATCTTGTTTAACAACTTAATTGCTTCTTTTTTTCAGGCATGGTATATACATGGGATTTCTAAATTTGTTTATAGAAATCCTCTAACAGACTATGTACCTGCCTAAAGGAGCTAGAATATCTCCGAAAACTGCACAGGGCCAGTTCTTTGCTCCTCTGACACATCAGATCTTGATTTGTGGTCTTCAACTAGTCTTTCCTATCAGTCAACAAAACAAGGTCCAAAGTGTAAAATGCAGACATGCCTACACCAGATTCATTCCCTCAGGAACAGATGATGTGAAAATCAGGAAAAAGATTTAATACATTTTCAACACTGTATTCTTGCTAATGTGATGCTAAGCAAATTTCAGACCTCTTTACCCTATAACTGTTATTGGTGTACTTTTCAACAAGAATAAAATTCCAAATTTCTATAAACCGTGTGTGCGTGTGTGTGTGTGTGTGTGTGTTTGAGTATATGTTTATATTTGCTGTCCATTCTCTTCACCAATCTTACACATTCTAATTCACTTGCTACAGCTCGATATTGCTAACAAGGCTACTGTTAACACTATTCCTGAAAGTCTGGCTGAATTTATTTCGAGTCTGTGTGCACATGCACATGTGTGTGTGTGTGTGTGTGTGTGTGTGTGTGTGTGTGTGTGTGTGTGTGTGTGTGTACATGTGTGTGAGTGTGTATCCAGATTTGCTATCTATCCTCTTCATCAATATTACACATCCTGATTCACTTGCTACAGCTAGGTATCTGCTCACCACTTCCACTTAAGTATGATTCAGGCTGATTTATTCCATGGTTATGACTTTCACGCATGTACACACTGTTCGAGTTACAACTTCCCATCTGCTAGCAGGATTGTCCACCTGTCCAAAAAGTGCACTCTTTTGTTTCAGTTTATTTGCCTTTCAGTAACATGCTTTCTACTGCTTTAATGTGTTAAATGGTCATATAGTTTCACATTTTTCATAGACCAGGTATATCTGAATGACCACTTAGCAGAAACATTCTAACGATAATACATTTCTCCTGGGAAACCGGTAGGTGTAACTCCATAAAACCCACAACATAATTCTTTATAAAGAAGGAAAGGGAAGAAAAGGCAAAGTGTCACCACAAAAATCCTGTAAAAAATACACCTTGCTAGATAAACTGAAAGTGTTTTTCTTTGTTTTAGGCAGGGTTTTCTTCTTACATAAACTATCCATTTAAAAAATATCCTTACCCATTAAATCACATCAACATATTCATATGCAATATTCATGATTACTTGCAAGAGAACACACGATTGCTAGAGCTCAATTTTCCCCCAAGAAGTGCACAAGACTGTCTAACCTGATGAATGCAGACGTCACATCCATCACAGAACACCATCTCATTGGTATCCTCACTGTCAGGCTGCACACAGACACAAGAGTTGATTTAGAGGGAAAGAAAATGTGTGTTTAAACACAGTAATAAGACTTCATTCTCAGCTTGTTTACATCTATCACAACTTATTCCAATTAACAAATATTTCCTTAAAACATTGACATAACCTAAACAAATTATCATCTGATGTCCATGGCTTATTCAACACATATGAAAGAGCCCCGCGCGTGCGCACACACACACACACACACACCACTCACACACATTCTTTTTATTTTCCAGACAATGCAGAACTTGTTATTGTTCTTTAAATCCAGAAACTCACCGAACAACAGACATCACAAACAATGTCTTCATCGTATTCTATGCCCATTCCTTCCTCAGTCTTCATCACAGCCGTCATCTTTTCATGGCACTGTAAATAACAAACACATTTTTATATCAGTTCACATTGAAAGATTAATCAAATGCCTGTGTCATTGGCCATGCAATCACGATTGTTAATCATTAAATGTTGAAAACATTCATGATCACCATGATCCACTTGTCTCATTCTTCTTTGACACACTTTTCTCTCTTTGTCATCAGGGCATGTTAAACTAGGTCAATTCACACATGCCCGTGTCCTAACAAACAATGAAGTCTGATTCGTAAAGAAAGATGAACTGAGTTCCACTCTCTTCCTCATTCTTACCTGTCCTAACAAATGCCTTATCCCTACTTGGTTTGCAACACTGCCATTTTATCAGGATCCCTTGCCAAAAAAACAAACAAACTGGGAGAGCAGGTAGCTACCTTCGCCTCCATACCTAGTTAGGCAGTAAGAGTGATCAAACTAGCTCAGTTTTCTCCTATTCCTTGTAAAGTGAATGTGGTACCCTCTGTTCTTTAGAGTTCGTCTCGGTTTTTTTGTTTTTTTTATGCTCTTGATTCTTCTCAAATGGCCTTTTAAGCTTGATTTCATTTCAGTCGAGGAAGCTTCTTTTCTCTCTTCCTCCACAAATGGACAACTGTATCTCTATACTTCCGCAAGCTATGTTTAATTGCTGTCCCTCTCCATCATATGGCTCTGTCTTCATGCACTATGGAGTTTCCTTCATAGTCCTCCAATCCCTATGCTTCTGATGCAGAGTCATGCATCTGCCCTTCGTGTTGCTATTAACCCCTTCAAGCCTACACTCACAGGACCTGGATCTTTTGCTCTGCATGTTCCCCTTGACACTTACAATTTGAATCTCATAAGATTTATAAAGGCCTTCCAGTTTTGGCCACTTCTTCTAGTTACAAAGGTCTAGTATCAATTCCCGAGTGTAGAACCAGACCGCCATCTCCCCCAACACATTCTGCACTTTCAAACCCTCACTCAAGTCCAGGAGTGACTGGAGAATGTGTTTTGATCAAGACGTGCTATTCTGCTTTTCCCTGGCAAGGCTCAGGGTTGGGCAATTTCCTAGAGGAAGAAGATTCAACAGGGATCCTGCTGCAAAAGGAGCAAACGGTGAACACTAGCAGGGAGGCCAGGGCTTTCTCTGACCATGACCAAACCCTTCATGGAGGGGGCATATTTGGAGTGAATGTGAAAGACTGATGATGTTAATGAAGTCGATGATGATGATGTTTATGGAAATCACCACAATGCGCATTTCAGTGCCGAATTATGAGATTTCTCCAGCAAGAACTACGATTTCTCATTCCTAGCCTGTCATCCAAGCCACCGGGGGCCGGAATAGCTCAGTTGGTAGAGCGCCGGACTCGTGATCCTGGGGTTGCGGGTTCGAATTTCGGTATGGGGGATTTTTCCCTCGGAGTTAACATTGGTTCTGACTCCATTCCCCACACAGTCCTTCGAATGAGACTATAAACCGAGGTTCCGTGTGTGAACGCACGCACAACATCTTGCACACACACGTAAAATCCCATCACCAACTTTCGGAAGAGAAGGCCAGTTTGGCCGTTGGTATGGATGACACGTGACACATAGCATGCACCTTCCCCGAAGATGGAGTATGGCTGCCTTAATGGCGGGATAGAAAAGGGTCATACACACAAAACTCCACTGCCTGGCTATACAGGGAGTATCCGCAGGAGTATCAGCCTGCGTACACAGAAAGAAAGAAAGAAAAGAATCCAAGCCACCTTCCCCACCTATTTCAACCTCTTTCTTCCTCCTCCTGGGTGTGCATGAAGTCCTACTTTCTCAAAACTTCCATGTCTGATGAAGCTTCTCATTCTGTTTAAGAGTACAAGAAGTACTGCACTTTCATTATTCCTTGAATCCGACTATTGCTGATTTCCACTTTAAGGCATCCATGTTTGCCCAGAACAGTAGTCTATCGACAGAGAAACTCCTTTGGCTATGCGCATGGTGTATTTGAACCCTCTTCTGCATTTTCCACTTTTTAGTCAAAGTGCTCAAACTTGCACTTTTTACTTTCCAGCTGAAGTTTCGGCCCCTGTGGTATTTCCAAAATCTTGTCCTTCTTACTCCAGTTCTCTCGTCTCTGTTTTTGACTTTTGGAGTCAATCCTGGTCCTCCCAACGATCATTTTGGGTTCAGTGTCTAGTCTACCCTTTCCCTACCTTTGTCCCTCCTTTTGAGATTGGCAGTCAGTTTAGCCAAATCTTTCTTTCTTCTTCATTTTTTTTTTTTTTGATGAGAATAAAAGAGAAGGAAAACAAAAAGATCACCCCCTGGCTGGGACCAGAAGATGTGGCTATCTTCATCCTCCAGCTTAAGTATGAGACACAATTGTGTAGGCCCCTCAGTGGCATCTGCTGCCAAGTGCTTGGCTTGGAGAACTGTACAGACACATTGGGTGAAGCCTACAAAACTTGATTTGACTGAAATAAGGCAGGGGTCCAGGGGTCGCCCAGGCCCCGGCGGGGTACAGGGGCAGTGCCCTGCTGGAGGGTCCAGGGGGGCGAAATTGAATTTTTTAATTTTTTAGGCTAACTTCGTTGGCTCTCCTGCACCAGAAAAAGCTTAACTGCAGCATGATTTCTGCAGTAAAAAGCTTAACTGTAACTGTAATTTTTTAATTTGATTCTAATTACTTTGACAAAGGATACAAAAATTTTAACTCACCTTCATGTTTTTCTTATGCTCTGGGTGATCAGCATGGCTTCGAAGTTTCTTTTTTCTGTTCGCTCCGTAACTGATCGTTTTTGATCAAACGACACAGAAACATGTGCCGGCCACACTCATTTTCTTGCGCCACTTGCGATATTCATTACCGTCGTCATCAGCTTCGTTTAGCCATTGCCATTTGTTTCTAATCTGGCCTTCGATGCATGCTACTGGATCTCCTTTCAAACAAGCCATGACTACTTAATTTCCGGAGCACCATGCAAACTTGCAAAGGTCACGCCACTCAGCATGATAGAAAGAGGTGTCGCCATGCGTACGAGGTGAAGGAGGCAAGCTGTCCGAAGGGGTGGGGGAGGGAGAGATGGAATGGGATTTCTTTGCTCGGCTCCGACCTCTGAGGGGAGCCTTGCCTTTAGATCGTTTGGAAATCTCGTATGAGAGACATTGAGCAACAATGGTGGCAGCTTGCCTTCTTTCCCTCGGACGCAGTGATCGCGCGTCCTCCGGTCTGGTAGGGGAGAAACGGTCCTGCGTCCCTCCGCGGAACACACACACCCCCCCTCCCCTACACCGACTGTTCGTTCTTCCACAGGAGGAACGGATTGCCCCGAGGAATCGACCGGCGGGCCCTCCGGGGCAGCGAGCGACTTCAGAAAGACGAGGTGGCTCGACCCGACCTGGTCCTTTGCCATGTTGGGCACAGGCGGCAGGGCAATCACGGAGCGCACGACCACAAAGCGGCGACAATTCGGTCGATCAAAGATAAATAACTAATTCGATCCACCCAGTGCTACAGCACCTGAATAAGACACCTAGTAGGGGAACGAGAGATGGTAGGCTGCTCGACCACCGTACCCTCGATCGAGGATGGAACGAAACTCGATCACCGTAATGAAAGCTAACTAAGGGATAGCAGAAATTACGGGAATGCGAGATCGCGAGGAACTCAAGCGATCTGCACTAGTGCATAGACACAGGGTCTATGACGGTGCCGATGGAGAGAAACCTCCGTACTATCCCAGGTACGAAGGTGGTGAGGCAAGATGGCTGACGACAACCGGCGAGGAGGAAAATGGCGGACCGGGGAACCGTAAAAATAGATTGGTAAAGAAAATGCTGATGGTGTGCGAAGGAAAGTCGCGAAACCACACGGCCGATGGGGACGAGGAATGGGAGGGATCGTAGGTCACCGAGGGCGAATAGTTGTAGCCCCGATGTGGGGGAGAATTTGGAAGGAGAAGACAAAGACTCGATCACATCCCAGCAATGGCGGAATCGTGAATGGAATCACCCACCGATTACACAAGTGAAATAGCACAAGACTTATCTTGCTTGGACGGGAGGCCGAAGAAGAATGAGGAACAGGAAGCGCACCTCGGCTTTCTGCGCATGGTGGAAGTAGGGTGGGCGTCACGTGACTGTCTTATTACTGCATTAGCCACAAAAATCTTCGGCCTACAGAGCTGACTAACTGCCATTGAATGCTATGGTCTGACATGGTAAAGTATATGACGCCAAAAGTCACTTTGACAGATTTCCGTCCATAGACGGAAAAGTTTCACCCATGCATAGACATTCTCATGCTTCCCACCATCCTTTTCAATATTTTGGCATTTATTTGGATAGGTAAGTACGACAAAAAAGGAATTTTATAACTAAAAGTCATTTTACTGTACACTTATCTCTCCTAATACTAGGATACGCCCCGTCTTCTCGCCTGGTCAGAAAAAGGTGTGAAAACCGAGTTAATCTGAATATAGTGCAATGACGTCAGTAACAGCAATCGCTCTTACTACCTAACTATATATGAAGGCAAGGTTAGCTCCCTGCTCTGCCAATTTTCTTGTTTTGGGAGGAGGGGGAATGCTGATATGGCGATGTTTAAAACAAAGCAGGGATAAGGCATTTGTTAGGACAGGTAAGTATATAACAAAATTACTTTCAGTATTACAATTTCTTTTTTTCACTTTTTTTAAGCTAGCAACAAATTTGTCTCAATCACTATTGCCTTTTTTTTTTCAAATAGTAAGAATAATAATATATAATGCACAACACAATGGCAGGCTACAAAAGCTTTTAAATGTAGTGAACAACTGAAAAAAGAACAGAAAAATGTAGGTTTTTTTTTTCTGTTTTGCGACAAACCAGTACCTAAAACTGACCTGAGTTTCTAGAGCTTCCATGACTCTTTCCATGTTCCACTCGTTGATCTGGATAAGACCTGAAAAATAATCAGTCACTTAGGATAGAGCATCTTGATAAAACACAAGTAAATGCAAAAACATGCGCAAAATCACCAAGACAGTTGTATTACTTGGTCACACAATCAGAATCAAGTGCATGCGCATGCGCACGCGCACACACAGGAAAATATCAAATCTTTTGACTGCATCAGAGGTATGTGAAAAGCAAAAAGCTTAAAGAAAAAAGTCTTGTATAAGTGGACACCTTGCGTCAGATTTATCATGAAAAAGCAGTTTGTGCTTCCATAATAGTCCTGGGGGCTATCTTTCTCTAAAAGTGATGTTTGTTTTTTCTTTGAAGAAATAGCCAATATTTTTCTTTGAAAACAGACTGTATTACAACAGAAACATTCTAAACCTCATCATAATCAATAATCTTTCGCAGCTTCAATATCTATCTGGTATAATGGATAGTAAGAAGTCTGATGAAAACAGTAGGAAAAACATCACTAAGCAAACAACACACATTCACACCATTAATGCTTTACATATACTAGCCTAACACAAAGACCATTTTAGGACTGATAATACATTCACCCTTCAAACTTAATAGACAGCTTTTGAAATATAATAACGAAAATTCTTCCTTTTTCCTTTTAAATTTCACAGAACAGTAGACAGCTATACATGTACTTACCCATTTCTCGGCGGGAAAAATTGACTTCATCCAGCCAACAAACGTCCAAATCGTCGAGATCATAGCGCACCACTTGTTCTGACAGCTGCTGCATGCCAGTCAGCTCATGCAAACCTTTCTTGTAAACACTGTCCACACGCTCATGCAGCATTTTATGAGGACTGCAGACAAAAACACAGCACTACCCATGGTTACAAGAAAACATGAAGACATCTCTATTTTCTTCTATAAAGAATCTTGTAGTTCTAATTTTTCAAATATAACGCAGAAAGCAAACTTCCAAGGGTCTGTGGAACATTTCAAACCTTCAAGATATCGCTCACTGCCTTTAGAATCCACTTTACTTACAATGAACATTCAGCGTGCTATGTGGCTAAGCCGAAAGTTTGTAATACAGCAGTTAGTTTTACACAGTGAAAGGATCAACTCAAAATGCCTGCTTTTAATTGTTTACTGATTCCTACAACACACATAACCCCAACTTCTCACTGTCTTTGACAATGTTTTAACAGTATAGTTGAGAAGAAGACAGAGGAGGAGGAGATTCTAATGTTCAAATGTTCTTGGATTCTGAGACATGTAATCAACCAAGTAGATCCATTGTTGGACAGGGCAGATCAATGTCCTCGCAGTCTACCATTCTAACTATCAATCCATTCATAACTGCCCATCTGCCATCATCCACCCAACTTTTGTCTCTCAATGTCTACCTGTAGAGGAGGACCCCACATTTCATTCCCAATGATCATTAGTGAACATAAATGTTACAATGCCACAGATAAAGGTAGCTGCCACATGCAATGTTCTTCAATCTGATTAAAAACATTTTCACCCATATCATGTGTGTTACGACTATGACTGATATTGAACGTTCCATCTGATGGAATTGTGGACAATTTGGCAGCCTAAAAATTGCTGAATTGATAATGACAGCTCAAAAAGCAGTATACACTTACAAGTGTGTTTGGTGGCCATGAATTAAAGGAGCAAGATGTGGGGTGTCAGTCATGTACTTCATATCAGTTCAATATTCTCTAACTCGAGGTGAATGACCTAAAGGTAAGATATAAATATCTACCATGCACAGACTCACAGCACATAAGACTACGTTTACAACTACATTTTAATTCAGAATTTTACAGAAGAATTAGGCTTCAAAGTATTTTCATATTTTTTAAACTGTCATCCATATCCATGTTTGTCTGGTGCACTTAACAATTAATTTGGTAATAAAATGAGCACCACATGAAAAACAAATCAACAGTGCAGTGAAAATTTAAGCTAGCACTGAGAGTAACACAACATGACAAGAATGTATTAAATTTTATCACAGACATCGAAGTTTCCTTTAATGCATATAAAAATACTTTCCAATAAAAGCTTTACGTAACCTGGCAATCCTTTCTTCCCCTTTTTACACAAACAATTAATTTGGTAATAAAAAGAATATTACATGAGAAGCAAACACTGCAGTACTGAGAGTAACATACTTTCCGTAACCTGACAACTCTTTCTGCATGCTTTTTTCCTCTTTTCTCAATTTTGGTCTGGCTTCCATCTCCTCTGTCTGTTTTACCTGATTTGTACATGTAAGAACTAGGAATCAAACTTAACTGTTTTTTTCCCTTCATTTTGAATATGGGATGCTAGAGACTACAATTACATATCCAGAGGTGCCAACCCCCTTCAAGACTTGACAGTACAATTCTAAAAATCTGTCAGTAAGATTTTGAATTCGTCAGTAAGATACAGGAAGAAACTTGTCCTATGGCTACATTCTTGCTTTATGCATATTGTCTTGTTATACTGTTTATTATGCACCTATCTTAATTTCTCATCCTTTGAGATAATAAAGTGTTCATATCATATATATCTGCTCGACAAGACTAATTGGAATATATGGACAGAAAACTATAGCAAAACGAAACAAATGGGGAGACTTACCAATATATGCAGTTTCAAAAATAGCGCAGTGGGATGGAGAGAGAAACCTGCTTTGACCTAGAAATCGAGCACGATAGGCCTATCGTTGGGTGCAGTGGAGAGAGAAATAAGCGTTTAGCCTTGCGCTATGCGAGAGAGCGCTGAGGAGAGAACGCGAGCTTGGCCTTACGTTAGTTTCACGAGCGGACGATCTGGTCACTTTTGTCACCGTAAGATAAATTAAGTGACCGTAAGAACGTAAGATATTAAATCTGCCGTAAGAAAATACGGCGAAACCGTAAGGGTTGGCACCTCTGCATATCAATTCCTTCAAGTGTCCAATGAACTGTCACTTTTGTACATCCCCTCCATTCCTTCATCCTGCACTCAGAAAAAGTGGTTTATTTCCTTTGGCCAATACGTTTCCATGCTGCATCACTGGCATGCTCTTGGCAATTCCTAACAAAAAACTGATGTTCTGAAAGTACAAAGAGCAAATAATATGGATGGTCACTCATTTTGCATGGAGACCAACTTCAAATACAATCAAAAAGAAAAATCCTACCAAAATCATGATGGGTCATTATCAGAATGGCATTAACCAGTAACTGCTGGTAAAATACTGTTTGCTAAAGTAAAATACAAACATTTCCTTGAGCTGCCAATCTGTGGGGACATTTTCTTTTACTGGAACTGGCAGCTTAATATGAGCAAGCACTGTGTCCGAATAAAAAAAAATCTATTCAATCATTTTCAGAAAGTGCATCATTTTCAAATCTAATTTCAAAACCATCACATCGTGAGCAGTGGCAGTTTACGTCACATTATGCCTATTATCATAGTTTTTTGTTTCTGACAAATTTTCAAAGACACAAACTCTGCATTCTCTAAAAAGGCAGCACTGCAGTCAGCTGTCACCAACACTGAACTGATTATGGTCTTTGATCTGAGCCTGCTAGAAACGAGAAAATTGGCAAAAAAATATGAATTTTCTCTTTAAAAAAAAAAAGAAAACAAGCAAAACCAGATTCTGACAGAGTGAAAAATGTACAAAATTTGAGTTTCCTGTTGACTTCAATGGAAGAAAATTAAATGTAGGCCTATGATGAAGCCACGTTAAAGTACACTATGTTGTCACTAGTTTGAGCTTCTCTGGGACTGGTTCAGACACTAGTTCAGAGCAGGGTAGTCAATGCATAGGAACTGTTCGCAAAATTCCAAGAGCAATCACTCACTGTACAAGTGCCCACTCTCTGAATACTCACATTTGAAATCACCCGTTTTACTTTTTTCACGCATTTCCCTGGAGAAGAAAAACGGCATATTATTTAAGTAACAATGTTTATCAATACATTTCTTTTTCAATACACGATTCTTTGAACACTTTTTTCTTTTTCAATCAAATAAACCACATATCATTTCTTTAATCAAATATAAAACTGTTGTCATTCCAGAAGTGGAAGTGATAATGAACTGAGCCTAAACAAAGTCAGACCACAAACATGAACTTCTTTTATAATTTACTTTTCCATACCAATGCTTCCAGATCATGAAAAGTCCAAAGTTTTCAGTGATGCCATAAACTTTCTGGCGTGCATCACAATGTCTCAGTAACTGAGAGATGAAACAAGTCATAAATCGTTCAAAATCGTAGTCACAATAAGGCAAAGAATAGGAGAATGAAATGTGCATTTTAACAACAAGGACAAAATCAAAACATACAGTCAATAAGAACATAAAACATACACACAATAAAACAGACTGCAGATTTCCTGAATTTACTGAAGTTATCCGATTTCTTATTTTCAATAAATTACACAAACTTGTTTAAACCTTGCAACATGCATGTGAAGCTGTTTGTAAAGCTGCAATTGTTCATTCTCTCTCTCTCTCTCTCTCTCTCTCTCTCTCTCTTCTCTCTCTCTCTCTCTCTCTCTCTCTTCCCTTCTTCCTTCCCAATACACACATTTGTAAAATATCCACACAACATACATGAACACAAAGTTCAAGTTAAGTCCTCACCTCACGTCTGTCTGCATTATTTCTTTCATATTCACAGGGACCTGCACCCCTTTTTCCCACTCCTGTCTCCATGGATCAGAAATGAGGAAATAGGAGCCTTCTTGCAAGGGCTCCGAGTCTGGCAGCTTCATAGCACTGATCAAGTCTTTCCGGAACAACTGCAGAAGTGATGGTCAGAAATAACAGATGTAGACATGTATGGTCTTCACTCACAGCTGAGAACATAATTTCCAAATTTAACAGATACCAGAAAAAATGCAGAGCCTCAGTACAAATGACATACTACAATCTCCACTGCTGTCTTATTGTGTTCAGAAGACATACACTTCCTTTGCTGTTCCATTGAGAAGACATACATTTTCTGTGCTGCTAAACCTGTATAGATTTAGGCAATGGTCAAAGATGTGATCATGATTCCTGAGTCTATCAGTATATATGTGTGATTGTGTGTGTGTGTGTGTGTGTGTGTGTGTGTGTGTGTGTGTGTGTGTGTGTGTGTCTATGTGTGAGAGTGTATGTGTGCACGTGCACTCATGGGTGCACGTGCCTTCATGGCTGCACACATTTGTGTGCGCGTGTGCTGTGTGTGTTTATGTGAACATATTTATGTGTGTGCTCATGAACACATATTTTCCACTAATATCGCCAAGTTCAGTTACATAACACTTCTTTTCATGAACTGTTTTCATGTCAGGTTTGTTTTTAATTTTCATGTTCAAACTGTTTTAAATGTTGTAGTGGGGAAGGATATTTTGGGGTTTTGTTGTTGTTGTTTTTTTGGGGGGTGGTCTGCCTCATCTTCCATGAAGCTTCAGTAGCATTACCACCATGCTGCTCATTCCAGTTTCCTATCAACAGCCACACCCTGGCTAGTCCCCTCACAGCTCTGGCACAAGCAAACGATAAGGCCAAGTGAATGCAGTGGTCATAAATGATGCTTGTTTGGATCGAACATTCACAGAACACCACCTACTAAGCCCCCTACTGATGACAAATCATTTTTGGCAGAGCCAGTATGAGTGAGCTTGACCCTCCCAGGACCCTCTTTCAACCAGTGATAGTCCCTATGAATTTGCCTGTATCGACAAGCTTAACATAAACTCACCAAGGGCACAGATGTGGATACAAAATGAATCTCAAGACACTATGAGAGCAGGGCACAGAGGGTCACTGAATACTCTTTTTTTTTATGCTGATCAATAAGGATGAGGATGAGGAAGATGACACTATGAAGTTCTATTCTCATCTGAGACTGCATGACTTTATGCTTCCTTTCATAATGTATCCTGTGTCAATCAGGCTGGAGAGATACAGTCACCTGCAGTGTTGGTCAGGCAAGTTGAGCAACATTCTCAAAGATGTATCTACTACTTGGGAAAAACTCTACTCTGTGGTTCCAGTTTTCCCTGTTGCAGCCAAAGCAAACGCAATTCAGAGTAGGAGCCAGACAGGGCTAAAAAAAAAAATCCCACAAATGAATTAATGGCTCTGTTGGGAATTGAACCCACAACCTCCCTGCCCAGAATCTGCAACACTAACTACTCCGCCTTCGTGGCTGTTTTGGGGAGGGTTTTTTTTTTTTTCTTTCTTTTTCATTTTGTTATTCTTTTTCGTTAACAACTAATATTCTTGTTTTTAAAAAAGCTATATTTTCAACTGCTCTCATGACACATTTCACTACAAACAAATTAAGTAAAATGACCCATTCGTTAAGATGCTATGTCTGTAAAACTGCAAAGAAAAACTACACAGAATTAAATAATAAAATGACACTCATAAAATGGGGAAAAGTTTCGGTTTGTTTCATTATAGCCCAACCACCCACAAAGAACTCTTTCACTCAATTTTTTTTTCAGGTTAGAAAAAATATTTACTGAATAATGATGCAACACAGTATGTTATTCAACTTTAAAAGACTTTGTCATCTTTCATACATGCTGTTGTTTATAATTAACGTTCAGTAAATTTAATCTTTTTCATACATGCTGTTGTTTATAATTAACATTCAGTAAATTTAAATTCAATTCTCCTCAATTTGTCGTCCTGCATTTTAAGCTAATAACATGCTGTAAATGTTTTTTCTACTTAGCAATAATGTTTGGGTGCAATGCAACCTAAATGACCAGACCAGAAAAGAAATCAAAACTGGTTTTCAATTTTCTTATTTTAGGCCTAAAAACTGACAACTGACATTTTCCAAGTTGGTAAGTACAAGTGGACAGATAGGAAGGGTTGGGGGAGGGACGCGGAAGGGGGGCTTTCTTTCTTCCAAGTTTGTTTAAAAAAGAAAAAGTGGGCATGGAGGGCACCACATCAACCTAACGACAATGTGCACAATCTTCTTAATTAATCCAAATTTATTCCAGGTTCTTTGATCATTATACACATCATGCCACAACCAGTATCCCTCCTTTTTCATGCCTGACTGCTGAGTGCTGATAAATCTCTCACTCACTGAAGTTCTCAATATTGTCAAGCCCTTACCTGCCCACACTGTGAACTACAGATCACAGAGGGAATTCATGGGAGGAAAGATGGTCCTGATATTGGGCTTTGACCTATCTGACAACATGCATGATCTTCTTAATCCATTTTTTTCCCCAATTCCGTCATTTCATTGCATTCATCAAGCCAAGACAACTTCCTCTTCCTTTTTTCAAGCTCTACGCTGAAATATATCTTGTCTTAATCAGTGATTCACTAAATTTGTCGAAATTGTCAAGGCGATACCTGCTCATCCATCAAAGTACAGAAACTATCAGAGGGATATCGTGACAGGAAAGATGGTCCTGATGATAAAAAAATTAGGTTTTGACCAAAATGAATGGGGATCGTTTTTAACTGCACACATGTTAACCTGGTCATCGTTGTTTACATGTGGGAATCCTCACAACGCTGAGTAAAACTGGGCCCTCAAAACAAACTTGTTGAAAGCAGTCTATCAACTGTTTGTGACTCTACTCAAAGGCTAGACTGATTGGCAAGATTTACGCCCTGAGCCTGAAAAGTGGCACACCTAATAAAGTTACCATCAGTTCATGGAAGTTAAATCACCAAAAGATGGGTGTATAAGGAGAGTACTTCTTCACAGTTTTCTGGAGCTATCAGCACATCAGTTCACATTACAACCATTGATCAACCAACTCACATACCAATGAAACAAACACTGACACTGAACGTCCATAACATAAAAACATATAAATCTGACACAATACATTCACTGTCGAATTCCATTGAAAAATATCTTTCAAGTTATGAAAACAAATGACTGCCACTTATGAAGTCCCTTCACTTTTCAATGGAAAAGTATGGTAAATCCATTGCTAATACATTGCATTATTTCAAGGGTCTGATGCATGTGTTACAACTGACAAAATACAAGTCTTTGTCTTGACCAATTTCTTCCCATTTTGTCGCATCATTCACTCATTTCACCTCAAACACTACAAGCTCAGCAGCAGATACTCTAATTAACAAAGCAAAACAAAGCAAAATCTTGCATGTACCTCTGCAGGTTTGTTATGAGCAGCGAAGCCAGGACTGCGCTTTGACTTGGAAACATACTTGCTTGGTGCTGCTGGAACAGAACAGAACATCAGCTTGACAACATCAGTCATGCTCCTTCTGGATTTACAACGCAGTTTAATACAGCTACACATGAACCACCTCTCCGTTGATCACATTTGTCTAATATTGTCACAAACAATGAGTAAATGTACGCAACAATGATTTTGCCCTTTCTTGTTTTTCCTAACATAATGAAATGGACATGATGAAGCTTAACAGAATTCGAAAACAACAAAG
>CM031602.1:69227383-69259883 GCA_018398815.1 Conus ventricosus
CAACCTAGAGGTAAGTTCTTGCACAATCTCTTGTTCTACTGACAAAATTGTATTAAAATGACTGGTAGAGGTAATCAAGCAAATGGTCGAGGCAAAGAGGGCCCGCCTTCGCGGGGTGCCATGAGTACAAGGACCACCCGTAAGACCAGCAGTACATCTGTAATTTACATGACATGGCCTTGCCTTGTTTGTAGTGCCCCTACAGAAGATGATCGCATGACAACAAAGTCAATTCAGTGCTATGGATGTAAAAAAAATGGGCTCACCAAAAGTGTGCAAAACTGAGCGATGATGAACATGATGAGTTTGCCAGAAGCACTAACAAGAATTGGGTCTGCACCCCCTGTGTAAGTGAGGGAGGCAAGCCAGTGACAAGAGATGAAGCAAAACTTGATCAGCTCATGGAGCTATTACCAATGGTAAAGCAAATGACTAGTCGAATGGATGAAATGGAAAGACACTTCCACAAGATCATTGGGCCAAAAATAGAGGAAAAGATAGAAGAAGTCGTTGATCGTAAAATAGCAGAGGCGATGAATGAGCAGAAAGAAATTGATAAACGCAAGAAAAATCTAATCGTGGTCAATCTGAAAGAGAGTACTAAAGCTGAAATCAGAGACAGAAAAATGGATGATTTGAGAGCAGTGAGGGAACTGATAGGTCAAGTGGTTGAGTTAGACCGAGATGACATACAAGATCCCATCCGCTTAGGGGAGAAGAAGAATGGCGATAAGCCGAGGCTCCTGAAAATCACAATGACAACTGAGGAAAAGAAAAGAGAAATCTTGAAAACAGCAAGAAAGTTGAATGCAAATGTGCGCCATGAGGACAAGATATTCATTAATTTAAGACACCACTGTTAAGCAGAGAGAGGAAGGAAAGAAATTGAGAGAGGAGCTGAAGAGAAGAAAAGCAGACGGAGAAGAAAATCTTGCCATTAGAAATGGACGGATTGTGATACTGAAGCAGAAGAAGGAAAACAAATTGGATCCAAAACGCAAACACCCAGCCCTAAGACAAGCGAATGATTCCGATGACGATGAAAATGTGAACCTGCTCAGAGCGGTGTCGGATACACAGGATAAGGAAAACAGGGAAAAGCAAAGGAAACAAACACGAGATGATGATTTGGATGATGACGGAGATGAGAACCTACTTGGGGCGAGGAGGGGAACCGGAGGCAATGACTCAAAAGCCAATATGTACATAGTGTAAACAATGCAGATGGAAGTCAAAGACAAAGTGTAAATAGAAAGCTGCGAAAGAAAGAGAGAGCGAAAGAAAGAAGGAAATCAAAAAGGAAAAATAAGGTGAGTAATTTCAAAGTCCTTTATTGAAATTGCGATTATGGTATCCTTAATTTAAAAAAAAAAAAGATGAACTGAACAGTAGAATTGCTTTAGACCAACCATGTATTATAGCAATGACAGAGGTCATTCAAAAAAATGACCCCAACATACCATTATCTGATTACCTGTTGAATGACCAATATGATATGTTTATGAACAAAAAACCCCATCGAGGAGTAGCACTTTACCTTGATAAGAGACTAAATGCTAGGGAATGTGAGGAATTTGATACTCTGGGATACCGTGAAAGTGTGTGGTGCACATTCCGCACAAAAAAAACGATGGAAATGTCCTTATTGGTTGTTTATATCGCAGCCCAAACACATCTGATGAGAATAATGACAAGAGACTTTTTGACATGCTTGAGTCAGATTTAATATTAAAGTATGATAAAGTATGCATCATGGGTGACTTCAATTTTCCGTTTGTAAGATGGGATGGAAATTTCTCAGGTGATAAAGGGGAGGAAATTAAAATGAGGCTACAAGATGCTTTCCTCATCCAACAGGTGAAGCAGTACACAAGGAGGCGAGTAAACCAGAACCCAACCCTGGACGACTGGGTGCTAGTTAATGATGAAGCCTTGATTTCAGAGGTCGAACACCAAGACCCACTCGGCAACAGTGACCATGATGTCTTAGTTTTTTAGTTGAATGTGAACTGTGAATCGAATGAGGAACAATGCAAGTATGTGTACAATCTTAAGAGGGGTGACTATAATAAATTGAGAGAGTTTCTAAGAGAAAAAGACTGGTCATCTTTGCCTGAGAATGAGGTAGAAGATATGTGGCAAAAATTCAAAAATGTCCTCCGGGAGGGAATGGAGAAATGCATACCCAAGGTGAAAAGATGCAAAAAGAAAAAGTTGATACCCATGTGGATGAGTAAGAAAACAATGAGAATAATTAAGAAAAAGCACAAATTATTTAAACGATATTTGAAAACCAAATCTGGACAACAGTATCTCAGTTACATAAAGGAGCGGAATCTGTGTACAAAAATGCTAAAAAGAGACAGAAAAGGGTATGAAAAGGAAATTGCTAAAGAGTGCAAAACCAATCCCAAGAAATTTTGGAAATATCCAGGAGAGGCTCAAAAGCAATACTGGTATCAGCACTTTGAAAAAAGAAGATGGCTCCATGGCTACAGCTGATGCTGAAAAGGCTGATGTTTTGAATAAATTCTTTTCAAGTGTATTTACGCGTGAAGATGCGAGCAATGTACCTAACCTAAGCGAATGTTCTTATTCACATGGTATATCAGTTAGTGACACTAGGGTTACCAGCGAAGCGGTAAAACAGAAGCTGAAAGAACTCAAACCTGATAAAGCACAGGGTCCAGATGCTATTCCTCCACGAGTGTTACGTGAAGTGTGCAATGAAATAGCCAGCCCTCTCTGTCTTCTGTTCAACACATCTATCGAGACTGGAATTTTACCCCAGGACTGGAAGACGGCCGAGGTGACGGCAATATTCAAAAAGGGAGGTAAATCAGATCCAGGAAACTATCGCCCAGTTTCACTTACCTGTGTATTATGTAAAGTATTAGAAAGCCCAGTGAGAGATACTATCGTTTCACACTTCACTGATAATGGACTCTATGCTGATTGCCAGCACGGTTTTAGGAAGAAAAGGTCATGTGTGACGCAGTTATTACAAGTTATGGAAAGGCTTACATTTTATTTGGATGAAGGGGAACCTGTAGATATCATTTATCTTGACTTTAAAAAAGCTTTTGACTCAGTCCCACACGAAAGGTTACTTACCAAACTCGCTGCTTACGGTGTATGTGGTTCCATTTTGAAATGGACTAGCAGTTTCCTTAAAGGACGCACACAGAGAGTGAGGGTAGGTGATGCTAAGTCCGAAAAAGCAGAAGTACTGAGTGGTATACCCCAGGGTAGCATATTAGGTCCCATTCTCTTTACTGTTTTCATAAACAATATGCCCTCTACATTGCAGAGTATGTGCCACATCTTCGCTGACGATACCAAAATAATGAACACTGCAAGGGAAAACTCCACCATCCAAAATGATATCAACAAATTACAAGAGTGGTCAGAGACCTGGTGCTTATTTTTCAATGTGTCAAAGTGTCATGTTCTACATATGGGGAATAAAAATCCTGTAAATGAGTATGAAATGAAGCTGGGTAATAATGTTCAAAAGATTACAAGATGTAACGAAGAAAAGGATTTGGGTGTTACGTTTGATGAAAGCCTTGATTTTGACCCGCACATAAACCGAATTGTTGGTAAGGCAAACCAAGTATTAGGAATGGTAAAGAGAGCCTTCACATTTTTAGACAAAGATACTTTCACTACATTATACAAGTCCATTGTGAGACCGCATCTGGAATATGCAAATGTTATCTGGTGTCCTGCAAACCTAAAGAGGCAATCCATCCTGATCGAAAGAGTTCAGAGGCGTGCAACCAGACTGCTGAAGGAATGCAAAGAAATGAACTACTATGATCGATTAAAATTTTTGAACCTACATTCACTAAAGGGTAGACGACTACGAGGTGATCTTATACAGATGTTTAAAATTTTCCACGGATATGATGATGTTGACTTGCACTCCTTGTTTTCCTATGCACCTGTGAATGTTACTAGGAACTCTGCAGGAAAACTCTTTGTAATGCATGCCAGAACTAACAAGCGCAAATTCTCATTTTCTTTTAGAGTTGTTAACCCATGGAATGCATTACCTTCATCAGTTAAATTTGCAAAATCTGTGAATGAGTTCAAGAACCTGATCGACAAACTGCCCCAGCTAGAAGATATATTTTATGGCTATGACGAGTAGAAACCCCATTAGGTACGACCAATCTAGATAAAAATAACCAGAACCAAACCAGGAGGGGACAAATATTAGACCTCGCGGTCTAGGCGCAATCAAAACGCCGTCCCTATTACTACTACCACTACTACTACTACTACTACTACTAATACCAATAGTCATCAGTTAAGAGTATGAACGTAAATTCTTTTCTTCCTAACCACCATTCATCTGTCTGATGAGGAAACTGCCTCATTCGAGTTTGTTCTTTCAGGGGAAATTACTTCTCTCCTCGAGTGATTGATGTTTGGAATGGTCTTCCTGACTCTTGTGACCATTACCCCCCCCCCCCCCCTGACCCCGGCGGGGCGGGGGGGGGGGGGGGGAGTTGCCATTGTGTTTTTCTGAAAGTCTAGGCTATATGCCATCACTATAGGATGTCAACAAAAGATTGGTTGGAGCTCTTGGGAGCAACGAGATCTGGAAGAAATCATCCGTTTTCTACCCTAAAAAAGGGGGTAGGGTAAAAAAAAAACAACACATGCTACATGTATTACTCATAGTATGATGCCTTACAAATCAAATATAAGTTGTTTTTAAATGCGCTGATGCTTGCTCTACATGAGCATACCAAATTTGACGTGTTTGAAGCACAATTGTAGTAATAGCATCCAAATAAACATGACATATGCGTTAATTTGTCAATCTTTTTTTAACACTTTTAGCGCACCAACCTATTACTCTTTAAATTGGTTTTGAAATGGATACAATTGAACAGAAACTGTTAACCTGTTTCAAAATGGTGTCAAAAAAATGGTTAAGTAGAGTTTTGGCCGACCTGCTTATAAACCATGACCAAGGGATCTGTTTCAACACAAGCGAGTGATGACTGAGTGTCGCAGTATGCGCCTGTCCACCAGTAAGAAGATCGCACCTTTACACAGAACTGTTGACAACAGATTATTCAGTGTCAAACCCTTCCTCTTGAATAACATCACAAAGGTTCACAAGTTCAAAATCACCATTCTCCTCCTCAGGAGTTGGCTGATCACAGAGGATACCAACAAGTTCACATGGAAGTATATCCTCCAGACACCAGTCGATCTCCACAGCACTGTTGTCTTCCAGCCTCTGCCTGACGGCCCATCAATGGCTGGTTGAGCACAGTAGGCATGCTTCCAAACCTCCACGTTAGAACAGAAGATAAAAGGGTAAAGATTATCAAATCTCATAGCTGTTTTATGGCCTTGGCAATGACTAACTTAGGCTTCGGTGTCAGGACTCAATCCTATTTAAGTTCAAAATGTCATATTCAAGCTATTGTGTTACCCCTGGCCAGGTAAAATAGCATTTGTTTAACTATAGTTGTCAACAACAACACTACTGTAGGTCTCCGTCGGTTGTAGCTGACCATGGATAGAGTATATCCAACCTAAGATTTAGCTATCTGATATGGCTGTCTGCTCAGCCCAAGCAGTGTCACCTGTGGCTGTAGAGTTTGATGCGAGAGTGGCAGTCTCTGTCACAGCGGTCATATCTGCATGTTGACAATGGTTTGGTTCCTGCCATCCACTTTCTGCATGTTTGATTTTCTGCTGCAGCAGCTGTCAGTTTATCTTCACTGATCTGCACAACAGCATGAGGTCTAGAGGAATGACAGCGATTCCTACAGACCTTATCAAACACTGCAAGACTACCCTGCAACAACAATAACTATCATATTAAAAACAGTAAGATATAATACCTGGTAGTTGACTCGCTCTGTGTGCATCCGCAGGGAAGACTGACAGGGAGGTAGGAGGCTCAGGTCAGTTCCGTTGTAGCTGGCCAACACTGTATGTCCCCGACTGGTGTCAAACTTTTCTCTGAGAAGGTCAAAGCGGACCTGGTTGATGTTGCTGCTTTTGGGTCTGCCATACAGACAACAGACATAGTGTTCAAGGTTATCCATTGAATCAGAGACAGTTCTGGGCTTCCCACAGCCGGAAAAAGCATGTAGGCCAAGGAGTGCTTCGTAGTATTCCTGTCCATATTTGGCAACAAGGTCTGTGGTGGAAAGCAGCCTCCTGTAGTTTCCAGTGTCAGTGTCCAAGTATACCGTTGTATGGAGCTGGGAACTGAAGTGTAGTAAGAGCAGAAACACATCAGTGTATGAAGAGCGCACAATTACGCCCTCGGAGTCAGAAGCATTCTTGTTCTGGTGAAAACAGTGAAGGATGATCCTCGTGTCCGCTTCTTTCTGAGTAGAAAACAGCTCTTGAACTGGTGAGGCGTCCACAGTCTTGCCATCCGTGGAGGAGAGCTTGAAGCAATCGGGCCCGCATGTCACAAACAGCTCTCTGTTCAGGAGTGGGGCAGCATGGGAATCTTTTCTCCATTCAGAAAGCAGAAATTTGATGAGCTGGTTCTTGCTGTCACCATTTTTCATAAACCCTTTCCAGTCTGTGGGGACCTTAGTGTTGGGACCCTTCAGAAGGAATGCTTCACCTTCTCCCCGACGAGAACGTTCCATTGATTTGATGGAGTTGTGGTCGTACACATCTCTCACATAACCAATCCTGTCTGTGGATGGCAGACGTTTCAGGATTCTGTCTGCCAGATCTCCAAATGTTGGGGGAAGAGAGGTGAGTGACTGCAGATGGAAAATTGCATCAATTATGTGATGGCACTTCCCCCGATCTGGTTGCTCCTTCAACTCTGTCTCCTCCGAGAGATGCACAAGCTTTGCTTTTTCTGTCTTTGCAGGCAAACTATCAGGAGATGCTAGGGCCCAAGGCACTGGACTCAGAGGGTAGCTCATGACCTTCTGCAAACTGATGTTATTTTCCTTTTTTTATTTTGTATGAGAAGTTGTCCGAGCATGTCTGTCTGCGCTGCCACTTGCACCAGCTTGTTTGAAGATGATCGCAGAGTCTTTGTTTTCTGCAGTTTCGCAAATGTCTTCAGCTCCACTTTTTTCAGAGGAGCATGGAAACTCAGAGTTTTCTCAACCAGTCGTTCTGTCACGAATTGGCGAAAGGCTTCCTTTCTTCGTGCATCTGCTGATAGAAGTTTTTCTTGAATGCTGTCTGGTGCTTGAATTCCTGATGAGAGACAGAAGAGACCCCTCTCTTCCACTGAAAAGGGATCCATGAAGCTGCAGAAGGAATCCAGCATGTTTTTCACACACCCCCTCACTGGCTCTAGTCTCTGCACATGTCAGGTCTTTGTGAACTTTGACATCATCCCCAGTCATGCCGGCCATCTCAAGCGTTGCAACAAGAAAAGAAGCTCTGACATGACGTGTCATGCACCAGCGAAGGTAAGCAGCACAGTTTCTGCTGAATCCTATGATCCCACCCGCAGATTTTGCATGGCAGTTGATCGTTTGCTCAATAGTTTGGTCACCGAGTCCTCCATGTCGCAGGAGTTCTTCTGCTGAGGGATGGTTGTGCTTGAGAATCAGAATGCTCAGGAAATAGACTGTGGCGTATCTTGAGTAGTTCTGGTGATCCATCACAAAGAGCAGAGGGCACATTTTCTCTATGCATGACAAGTGCAAGTCCAAGTCATTTTCTTTTGTAGCCCGGAGAGATGCAGAATCAGCCACACTCTCTCAGCATACTGCAACCAGAACTGTGCTGTCTTTCCCTTTCTTCCCCGTGATAACGTCCCTCTTGAAGTTCGAGTACAGTCTGAAGATGAGAACAACAGATGGCTTCTCAAGAGTGTCTTGAAGCTGATGTCTGTTTGTGCACCCTGGCAGATCTTCAGACAGCTGTTTCAGAAGATCTGAAGCTTCTGTTGATTCCTTCAAGAATGTCTGAAAAAAGCAACCGCCCAAGGGCCTCCACAACAACTTTGCGGACTCTCAGGGCACGATTGTAGTGCTTTCCTGATAAGACAACATCAATCGACCCACTTGAGCAGACTCCTGACTGCACAATGATCGCTCCAAGACCAGATCCCCTCATGAGTTTTCCTAAGTGCTGCCATGTATGAACACAGAAAATGGAATATGCCAAGGCGAACAACAACGTCCTTGAACCGGTCATTCTGCCAAACAATCACGTATGCCTTTCTTGCAACAGCCAGGTCACATGTGAACAGAGTGTGTTTTCTGGCCCACTTCCCTTGTTGAAGCATCAACAGAAACTTGGAGGGTATGTTGAACAGTAGCGTTCTCAGTGACGGGATGTAGAACTGTTGTAGTCAACCGTTGACTGGTCATTCACCATACCCAGATTCCTCCCAGTGAGTGATACCCAGCCTGCCCAGATTCTGGTTTTCTGATTTAGATCCGGTTTTATATATGAAAAATATTTTTACACTCATTGCCTATAACTTTCGTGCTACGACCACTACTACTACTACTGCTTCTGCTGCTGTTGCTGCTGCTGCTACTACTACTACTTCCACAACTACTACTACTACTTCATGTGGTTTAATGTTAGATACATTTCAGACTGCTGACGGTGATGATCATACTGGAGAATGGCAGTAAACCAATCTTAAATAAATGTTAGCGAACCGCCAAGAGAAACGTGGACAAACAAGTCACAAGACAAAACACGACGCGTTTCGACCTCTTAGGTCTTCTGGACAATTCGCTAATAAACATGGTTATATCTCCCAAGAGCTCCAATAAATCAATTGTTGACATATGCTTTTCAGTTTATGATGTGAAAAGACACAAGAAAATCATAGTGGCAAATCTCCACCCCCACCCCACCCCCACCCCCACCCCACCCCTCCGGGGTCACCTTTCCATTCTGCTACCTGAAGCACGTACTGTAGTAACAGCCCCTACAGTCAACATCTTCAAATCACGACTAGACACCCATTGGAAAGAACTGCCGACAAAATATAATCCAGAATATTTGTCGACCTAGATAGACTCAGTCTGTGACTCTCTTCCTTCCACGCATGCACAGTTTCTTTTTGACCCAGATAGTGTATATTAGAACGGTGAACAGGCCCCTTAAGGCCTCAAACACCGAAAAGTTCAAGTTCAAATAAGTTCTTAAATGGACGAGACTCCTCTCTCTCTCTCTCTCTCTCTCTCTCTCTCTGAGTGAGCTGTTAAGGGTTCATTTTCATGTGTCCAGATTGGGAGGATGGAGGTGGTGGGAGGTGAGTAGTAATTTATCTTTAGTCTTGTATTCTTTTTACACCACCTACGTCTGTCATGTGTGTTATTTGAAACCCCAGTATCTTCTTTCAGAGAACGCGACCAAATCTTTGAGCGGTGTTTTTGTCCTTTTTAGGCATGATTGCTGCAATTTTCTTCTTGCTCGCTGTCCAAAACACTTTGTTCATCAGTTAAAGGATATAGTTTAATGATGCCAAACTTATTTGAGATGCGCGTAAGTCCACTCACATTACTCCTCTGCTTCAAACAATCTCTTCTTTTAATTCCTGTTAGAACTGGAAACTGGTGTTGTTTTTCTTCTTCAAAACGGAGTGACTGAGGGAGGAAAATGAAGCAAAATTTAGAAAGAGAGGGGGTTAGTTACCGCCAAGGACATAGACAAACAAAGTACGGGACAAGACAATGCATTTCGACCTCTTGGGTCTTCTCCAGGCGAAAACAGAATCATTTAGGACAGTGAAAACGAAGAACGATAAACCACTTATCTTCTCATGTTCACTTGAGAAGATAAGTGCATGTTTCTCGTTCTTCGTTTTCACTGTCCTAAATGTTCTTTGTTTTCGCCTGAAGAGGACCCAAGAGGTCGGAATGCATTGTGTCTTGTCCTGTACTTTGTTTGTCTATGTCCTTGGCGGTGACTAACCCCCTCTCTTTCTAAAAAAGGAAACTGGTGATTACAGATATTTTTACTTGACTTAATTCAAGCCTCTAAAGTCTCCTGCCTCGCCGGCCTGGTAGCTACTTGAGGATTTGATTTATTCTTCTTCCCAAGCTAAAGAGCAAAAACAGAATTACCGTGCCACCGAACGAAGGAACAAGCAAAATATAAAACAAACACAATGCGTTTCGACCTACTTGGATCTTCTTCAGGCGAAACAAATAACATTCAACACAATGAAAACAAAGGTCGAACAGGCAGCCACTTTTCTCTATGATCTGGGCGCAAAATTTTGTCCTGGATGAAAGACTAAAAGTACAGGACAGAATGAGTTCGAAGGCTGGAAGCTGAAGAGGTGAAATCAACAACGTCATATTGGCCCGTGTGTCCCAGGCTGAAGTCTGTAGTTTTGGTGATAAGATATGTGGTCGTTGGTTCGTGTCTTCGACTTGCTGCTGGACTGTGCCTGTGCTATTAGTTGTCGTCCCAGAGTGGAGTCTAGGTCGTCTTCTTTCAACCCGCTGTACTGATGTACAGCACTTGATTCTGGTTCTGTGTGAATTAGCGTTAACTCTGTGATTTTGGTATGCTAAGTGTGGGCTTCGGTAGTCTCTGTTCCCCACTCCTCCCCTCCCTCCCCCCCCCCCCCCCCCCCCCTTCGTCATAGTGAACGAGAACTAGTAACATTTTTGGCAGAGCGGGTTATTTCTCTCACAACGGAAAGAACAATAACACACTCATTTCCAAAAGACAGCAAAGAAAAACTGATGTACTGGAACTCCTTTGACTGACTTAGCCTCCCGCATGGCAGGAAACTGACCACGTAGCGGGCAAAGACAGTGTGTATATATTGACTGTTACACTCTTCACTGATACTTACCATGGTGTGCGGTGTGAGTGAAGGTCGGACTAATCCTATTTAGAGATTCTTTCAGTGAGAGCAATGGGTGTGTGCACACCCAGAATGTACTGAACTGGAGGTTCCTCCTTTGAGAGAGAGAGAGAGAGAGAGAGAGAGAGAGAGAGAGAGAGAGAGAGAGAGAGAGAGAGAGAGAGAGAGAGAGAGAGAGAGAGAGAGAGAGAAAAAGAGAGAGAAGAGAGAGAAAGACATACAGACAGATAGACAGACAGACAGACAGAGGGACCACAATGTAAATGTGGTGTGTGTGTGTGGGGGGGGGGGGGGGATCCTATTTTAAGAACATGCTGAACCACCAGTGTGTGAAGCTCGGGCTATATATTTTTGTTGTTTATTCGTTTGTTTCTTTATCAACAAAATTGTACCATTCTTTTAATTCAATATGCCCAGAGTGCTTGCCGACGAAGTGATAAACAATCTGAGCAAGACTGCATAAGCCTGAAGGAATTATGTAATATCAAGTAACAGTATGGCTGCATCTGCACCCAGAATGAATGGGAAAAGTTGAGGAGCACACCGAGGCATACAGTACCTGGTTGTCTTGGGGAACCAGCGTCTGTGGGAGGGCCATTTCTGTGAAATCAAGACTAATGGCTCTTTTCGTCACTGCACCAGTTGGCGTAATAAGTTTCCAGAGCTGCTGGACTATATAGTTAGGGGTGGAGTGCAGTGTGGATAGTAAATTATAATATTTCACTTTTATCATTGATGAGCATATCTCACGTTTCCGCCTTCTTATAGATCTTTTTGAAAAATTACGTGATTTTTTCTTCTTTCAATTTGCCCAGGATTACTGACAAGCCAGGGATGTCATCGGTGTAAACGATGTCATTTTGGATTTGACAACTGTGGCCATCCTGAAATAAAACGTGGCAGAGGAAAAGTTGTCCCCACGCACTGCACCATGTGCGGTTCTCCGGAATACTGAAGCCTCCACGGTTGTTTTATCAGATTCAAAATGAACAATACTACATACTTGACAAACAATGTCAAGGGCAAAACAAGTTTTGACAAAAGTTTCCTTAGTACTAGTTGTAACAATTGAACTTTCGATGCGTTTAGGCGCCCCAACCATTTCGAAAACTTTTTTTAAGCTACCAAAATGATATGCCAATACGTAATTGCGAGTCGTGATTTTTCTTCGAATCATCAGAGGAGGGGAGGGGTGGTGGTGGTGGTGGTGGATACGTGAATGTCATCACCATGAATACATGAATCTCCATGAAGATCTTTTAATGTGGTAGAATTTGATTTTTTTTTTAAAAATCTAAACAGAGTGAACTTCAGATTTGTGTGACTGTTACTGAATGATCTGTTTAAATAAGGCCGATCTGTTTAAAGTTCGTATGTAAGTGTTTCACAATTTTTTTTTGTATCTAAATTTCTCATTCTAGTATAGATATAGCTAGTGTAAATATTTTGTCAGATCCAGTGTCATTTTATAACTCCAGTGTGATTTCAACGTTATCATATGGCTGTGAAACCTGGCAACTGAAGACCACCCAGGAGAAGAAACTCGACGTTTTTGATACTAAGTGCCTACGTAAGATCTTGGGCATCAAATGGTCAGACTTTATACCAAATGAAGAGGTCAGGGAGAGGTCCAAACAGCACCCCGTGTCAACCATCGTCTGCAGACGGCGCCTCCACTGGCTGGGTCACGTCTTAAGATTACCCTCTTCAAGACCTGCAAACCAGGCCATTAAATGGACCCCGGCAGGCCAGAGAAAAAGAGGACGACCCAGGATGAGCTGGCGACAGACAGTGGAGACAGACCTCCGACTCGTTGACAGAGGATGGAGTGACACTAGCCAACTGTCTGAGGACCGTGCACAGTGGAGCGCCTTGACTGCCTCATGCGTCGCAAGACGCGGGAGCATCTAAGTCAAAGTAAGTAAGTGTCATTTTCCGGCAGTCAGCCGAATTCGAAGTCAGTCGTCTTGTCTCTCTATTAGGTAGATAAATTTGATTACTTTGATATCTGAGTGATTCCTCTTCATACTTTCAAATAACAATATTATTTTTATTACAATATTTTATGTATAATATCTTTTATTCCCTCACCCACCCCACCCCACCCCACCCGCCCCAGATAATGTAATCAATGTAAGCTTACCGACTTGTTCTAATGCGTACTTTGTAATGTTATTAAAGGATGTGATTATTTCAAATGTGTGAAAGTTCATTTTGGATTAGAGCCATCGTTCGGTTGACCGGCCTTCTTCTTCTTTCCCTTGGCTACCGCCTTCATCATTGTGAAGATTCTGTAGACTATAATTATAGGGGGGGGGGGGGGGGGGGGGGTGGCGTGTAGTTTGAAGTTGCTTGGGTAGAGTTTGCTGGGCGGGGGATGTTAGGGGGATGGGGACAGGGGGGAGGGATGTAGAATCAGATTCGGGATTTGAAGCCTCCAGGGTGGGGGTGAGGGCAACCTCAGCAGGAGGGCTGTTCCAGTCGGAAGTGGTCCTGGGAAAGAAAGACTTCTGTCTGTATAGAGTCCTGCAGTTGGAAAGGTGGTAGGTTGCTGGATGGGACCGTGGGTTTCTTTGGGTGCAGAGGATTCTGAGAAGGTTTGTGGCACGTGTTGATGATGAGGCTTCGTTGTGGTATTTGTAGAAGTTCGCTAGTCGCGCATTGCTCCTTCGCTCTGTGAAGGGGGACCACTGAAGGGTCTCCAGCATGTCTTGTACACTGGAGGTTTTCCGGTGTTGATGGGTGACCCAGCGAGCAGTCGGCATTGGATCGTTTCCAGTTTCTGATGTCCTTCTCTATGTAGGAGTCCACACAGAGCTGGCGTATTCAAGGGCTGGGCCGACTAGTGATAGGTAGGCTTGCTGCTTGATGCGCTGGGACCCTACCTTCAGGTTCTGTCTCAGTTGCATAGTCTACCCAGGGCTTGTTGTTTTTCCCGCCTATGGTTCTTTTGGGGATATGCTTCTCTGTCATGGAGGCGATACCTTCTTTCAGCGATTGCCAAAGCTGCTCTGTGTCACTGTTTGCATCAAAGTTCAGCTACTCTGGATTGAAGTGAAGGCCAGTCTGCTTTGGAATATTAGGGGACTGTGTGCTTTGGTGGATGATATGCAGGGCCTTGTTTATTCGTTGCCTGTGTGAAAGATTTCGATTCTGTACCACATAAACGTTTATTGCAAAAAATACTAAGCTATGTTATAACAGGATCCATTTATAGTTGGATTAAAGACTTTCTAAACTCAAGAACACAACAGGTTTGAGTTGGTATGGAATATTCTTCAGAAGCTAAAGTACTAAGTGGTATTCCACAAGGCAGTATTCTAGGGCCTATTTTATTTACTCTTTTTATAAATGATTTACCTGAAGGCATACAGAGTTGTTGCAAAGTGTTCGCTGATGATACAAAAATATATAACTCAACTAAAAATAGTAAAATCTTACAAAATGATATTGACAAACTAAATTAATGGTCAGATAAATGGAATTTATATTTTAATGAAACCAAATGCAAAGTACTTCATGTAGGTAATAATAACCCAAATGAGAGATATACTATGAGAGGTAAAAATGGTATGCACACGATCGCAGAGTGTGAGGAGGAGAAAGATTTACGTGTGCTTTTCGATGAAAAATTAAAATTTGATTCACATATTTCAAGTGCTGTAAATAAAGCCAACAAAACTCTTGGAATAATTAAAAGGTCCTTTAATTTCCTTGAAAAAGATATTTTTCTGTGTTTATACAAATCAATGGTGCGACCCATTTTAGAATATGGTAATACTGTTTGGAGTCCATAGAGACAATCCATAGCTATAGACAGAGTACAAAAAAGGGCAACTAGATTGATACATAAAATTAAGGATTGGGAATATACAGAACGACTGTCATATTTAAATTTACCATCTCCAAAATACAGACGTTTCAGAGGAGATCTTATTCAGGTGTATAAAATGATAAATAATGTAGATTATTTAAATTTTAATAAATTTTTCAGTATTAATTCTGCACGATTAACAAGGTACTCTGACTTCAAATTATTTTTTTAATTACAGCCGTACTAACCTTTGAAAATATACATTTAGCAATAGAGTTGTTCAACATTGGAATGCACTTTCAGTAACTACTAAAAATGCACCAGATATTAATCAGTTAAAAAATCTACTAGATAGAGACCCAAATCGCTTAGTTAGGAAATTTGATGTTGATTAGCGTTGGAAAATTTGCACGCACGAAGCAGACCTATACATTTGTTATGATGGGACGTATAAAGGCTCGTGAGAGCCTAACCTAAATCCCTAATTTACTACTACTACTACTACTACTACAAAACATGAGGATGTCAGCAAATGAGGCTTCTAAATCATTCTCTTCAATTAATACACGAGTTCTGCCGATGAGTTTACAGTGACCTCCACGGTTGCCTCCTAATGTTGAGACTGAAATAGACAGACAGAAATTCATGGACACCCTAAATTCAGTCGAAAAGTCGACCTTGACATACCAATTTCTCCTTACTCCACGTGGGGAAAACGAGACTGTTAATACTGGCGTCCATGTGACCTTTCCTGTTATGGTTTGAAGTCGGTCATCTCTCAATTGCGTGGTAATGACAGTTCCTGGGTTTTACTTTGAATGTAATTTTTTTTGTGAATGGATTACACTTTGACCTGTTTTACGCGTTTAAATTGTCGGAGACATCATACAATTGTTTCAAAGTTGGGTAACTGAAGGTGGAAATACTTCAAATAGTCCAAGAAAATTAAGATTAATTTACTGTGTGGCTAAACGAAAGAATAAATCAAAAAATGAATTTTTTTTTGGGCGGTACAGTAATTCTCTTTACAATCGTACAAACATGATGAATAGAGGCTGAAAAGTGGCTTTACAACCATCTATGGATATTTTTACAGAGCAGACAATGTTTGGCTTGCAGAACTTGTGCTGGTAATCCATGTGCTCTCAGATATATTGCATCATTAATAGCAACATACTGGGTTCTGTCAGTAAGGAAATTTTTTAACCAGTCCAGAAGTTTGTCATGAATGCTGACAAAATAACTTAACAAGGCTGCAGATGATTTTGAAATTTCTGTAAGCGTGTTAACTGTTATAGCCTATATATATATATATATATATATATATATATATATATATATATATGTGTGTGTGTGTGTGTGTGTGTGTGTGTGTTTAACATCTACAGATCAGACCAACACTTTTCAACTACTGTCTTGATTTGTTTTCCACCCCTCATTCTTAATAATCTTAACCTCTTGTGCCCATGTGCCAGCTCCTGTATGGAAGGGACTATGATGGCGGGATGTCAGAACAGCTAAGGGAGTTAGTTACTCAACAGATAAGGCTTTATGGGAACCTGAGTAAGGTATTCCATATTAATTACCCTAGGAGAGAAGGAAGGCCAAGATTGGGTTATCTCATTAACAGTTAATGCATCAGACAAGCTCACTGCAGTAAGTGAGCAGGGCCAGAAAACTGAATTATTTTATCCCCTTCATCGTGTTCTGTGTTGTGTGCGAGATAATGTTGCTTATAACCCAGCCGATCGCAAAGGGCCACATCAGGGCTGTGTGTTGTGTGCGAAAATAATACCATATATATATAAAATGATATTAACTTTGTGAATTTTTTTTTAAATTAAAGTAGTGGAAACCGGTAAAGGCCTTTTCATAATCTGCTATTTTCACTCCCTCTCATTTTGTTGCTCTTAGTTGATTAATAAGGGATTCTCATCTGATTTTAAAGTAATTCGTACACACGAAGGCAGAGTTATCAGACTTGCAAGGTGTAAGTTTTTACAGCAAACTTTTAATTTAAATCACCTTTTAAGAACCAAGAATCGTACATGCTTTTCTGTACAATGGAAACTTTTTTTTTTTTTTAAACCATTAGGAAATTAATCTGAAAGTGAAACATAAACTATTGATAATGAAGAGAACTGAAAGAGGTAGATCGATTCATAAGCATATAAGATAAAAGTGATTCTGTAGTTGATAATTATTTACTGTCTGGAGTTTATTGTGAAGATTAGAATTTAAATCAAATCAAATAATAACGCTTACTTCATTAATCTGACAGGTATGTGTAGTGTGTTGCTTTTAATTTGAGGTTTTGTGTTTATGGTAAGTGTTTTGTTTTTAATCTGAGGTTTGTGTGTTTATGGTAATTGTCTTCTTTTTAATCTGAGGTGTGTTTATAGCAAGACTAAGAAGAGAAAGACCACCAACTGAGTACATTCTTTCTCTTAAGAGTTGGTGTTCGTCATAAGTATAATTTTTTGAGCTCCCACTTACCTGCTTCTGCGGATTTCAGTGAAAAGTGAAAATGAGATGTGGTGAAAAAGGAAATATTTCAGTTGAAAATCATGAGGGAAGAATTTTTGTAAATTGCGGCAGAATCCTGGTTGCTCTTTTAGTATGCAAGCAGGTGTCACTGATGTCACAAAATCCCATGTAAACTTCTTTGTGAGAGGGAGCCATCTCCATTTTGGTCTTCCTGAAGGTTAAATAATGTCACACTGTGATGTGTACTGGCAAGATGCTGCAAAGTGAAAGAAATTGACAAACTCTTTTCACATATATGGTCCTGGTTGTTATGGGCAGAAAAAATGGACAATATGTCAGCCGATGCACAGATTTGCTTTAGGTTGCACATCTTTCAAAGCAAGTTTGAGAATTATTAATGGATTGGGGGGGGGGGGGTAGGAGGTGTGCATTCATGCTTGAATGGTCTAGAATTTTAAGTAATTTTTGCTTTTTCTCAGTGGAAGCCCAGAATGTCATGCGTGTTTGTGGGTGTAAATGTCGCTGTCAGGCGTTTCACTGAATCATTTAAAAGTTAGTTTGTTCAGGTGAATACTGTTCAGAATTGATGAGATACAACAACACTATGCTTGAATTATATTTTGCATTAAAATCACACATTCTTTAGCCAAGGATGGACATAATGCGCACACACGTGCGTGTTTGCACACACACACACACACACACACACCGCACGCACAGGTGCACGCACTGAACACACACGCATGCACACACACAAACACACACTTTAGTGCTGAGCGGAAAACTATGACAATCATGTTTTTTCTGATATAGCCAAGGTCAGTCACATCTTGGAAAAGGAAACCATGTTTCTAGTAAACAAGGTCTTTGTTATAGCGAAATTCTGAGGTATTTTGTGATACAAGAAGGGAAATTGCAGGGGATAAATGTTTTGCTTTCTTGTATTGTAGCAGGTTTTCTTACATCAATGTTTCTTATAAAAAAAAAAAATTATGCAGACTCCTTTGCATGGTTGATGACAGGCTTTGGAAATCAGACTCTCAGTTTGCCCATCATCTGTTCCAGACAAAACCTCAAGACCTACAGCTTGTGATACAACTGTCGGCTGCAAATTTTACTTTCCATCATCACCCTCTACCTCACCACCATGGCCTCTTTTGACTCCAAGCTGCCCACAGGGGAAGGCGTGGATCCTGAGCTGCAGGGCTTCATTCAGATGGAGACGCAGCGTGCTCAGTTTCAAGGTCAGGTGCACAAGTTGACGGACCTGTGCTGGGATCAGTGTTTCGACAAGCCCAGAGACAAGCTTGACTCGCGCACAGAAACATGTATGTCCAACTGTGTTGAAAGGTTCATCGACACCTCTTTGGCCATCGCCAACCGCTTCCAGAAGATACTACAAGGGAACTGATGTTTTGGTGTTGATGATTAAAGTGAGAGTGGAAGTATTAGTGGATAACATGAGTTTCTTTTTTGCTATGATGGGTGAAATGTGGTTTTGGTTCAGACATAGCATGATTCTGTGTAGTTGATGTGTGTTTGTGTGCAGCCCTTGACAGTCCGAAACACAGGATAAGACGTTCACATTGGTAACTGACATCTGACTAGAATAACTTCAGCTCAGTTCCTGGTTATGTGCTAGTAAAGATAATTTTTTCAATGCTGTCATGTTGTTTTATACCACAGCAATCTTCTGTCGCAATGTAAATGTAGTTATGTCTTAACACAAATCTTCCATTTGGTTATTATACTGCTCAGATGAATTAGATGAGTGGACATAATTGTAATGAAATTATAGTCATTTTTATAAGAACATTGCTGAATGATCTGAGAACACTTTTAATTAGTTTATGATTGTTTTTAAACAGAACAAGTGAAAACTAAAAGTTGATGCTACAAAATGTGCCTTTATCATTAGGTCGGATGACGCAAACAGAATCATCAAGAAATTCTGTTTGACAACATTTTGAGCCAGCACTTAACATCATCCATTGCCTGCACAGCTTTAGGGAGAAGTGGAGATGGTACAGGAAATTATAACATCTTTTTCTCACTGATGGGTCTATGTACTAGTGAGATCTGACATTTAAGAGTATTGGTGACATTTCAGGATTTAGAATATACTCATGATTAAGAGTACATATTTTCCTTAACCTTAAAAATAAATATGGCGCTTATGAATGTGTTTTCTTTCCTGTGATAATTTTTTCACTGCGTCTGTTGTGCACTTGCTCGCATCATCTGCTGACTAGTATGAATATGGGAGTGTATCCTCTCAGTAGTCTGAAATGTCAAGAGTAAGATTTTCAGAGTTTGGTTTTTTTTTCTTTTTCTTTTTCATAGCATTTTTTTTTAAATTTAAAAAGTAGTCTCCAGCCATATGGTGCCATGGCAGACTGTTCTTTCTTTTTTACGGGAGATGTCTCAGGATCAGGTATGATGAGGTTGATCATTTTTAGAGAGCTGCATGTGTGAGTTTCGTGCCTTGCTGTCTCATCTTTTGTGCCACTTCAGGGGCATTATCCTCACACTGCTCATTCCAGCCCTCTGTCTGCGACCATGCCTTGGATTGACCTGCCACAGCCCTGGCACTGGCAATCTACAGGGAGCAGTCGATTTCAAGTTCGTCATGAAGATCCCACCAGAACAGACACTGCACTGGCATCGAGCCACTTTACTGGTGGTCACTGGCCCTTTTCTGATCCAGCATATGCAAGACATCACTTTTTCAGCCCCTAACTGACCGTTATACTTGCTTGGTTGCAGAGCCAGTCATAGCAAGCCTCACCCTCCTGAGAGCACCACCACATCTATCAAAAAATGCCCATGAACTTGTCATTACTCACATCCTGAACTGGAGCTCAGAAAAGACATAGAAGTAAGTTGAGAGAAAAATCAACCTATGCCACCATGAGTGTAGAGCATGAAGGTTACAGACTTTGAGACTTTTTACATTTTTAATCCTGGTCAATTAGCATGAGGATGATAAAATAGTGCTATGGAGGTACATTCTGGTCCAAGACTGCACGACGGGGCTGTGCTCTGCCTATGCTTTTATAATATATCCTGGCGTCAGCCAAGCATGAGAGATACAGACACCTGCCATGTTCGTCACAGGATTTCAGCAACTTTTTCGGAGCTGCATCCATTTAGTGGATGAACTTTTTTTTTTTTGCAGTCCCATCATTTGTGCCACCTCTGTGGTATTGTACCAACACCGCTCATTCCGATCCCCCTGTTTACAGCCTCAGACCGGCCTGGCCCACCGCAGCTCGGACATCAGCAATCCACTGGGAGTAGTCAGTGTCAAGTCATCAAGAGGCAACCCACCGGAGGAGATACTGCACTGCTGCTGAGTCACGTTGGTGGTGTTCAGTGGCGCCTGTTCTGATCCAAGATATGCAGGACACTACCTACTAAGCCCCCTACTGACAATAATTGCTTAGTTGCGGAGCTGGCGTGAGATAGCTCTCTGGAGGGTGCACCAGGTCCATCTAACGACAGCCCCCATGAATTTTCAGATACAGATGGAATCAAACCAAGGCCATAAACATGGAGAGGGCTTCAAAACTGAGGTCAACATGAGAGCAGGGCATGAAGTACCAGAGAAATTTAGACTTTTTCTGTTAATGCTGATTGATGAGGATGATGAAGATAATGCTACGGATTTCCATTCCAGTCCGAGACTGCATGACAGGACTGTACCTTATGCTCACTTTCATAATATATCTCGGCGTCAACCAGGCACAAGAGGTACAGATACCTGCTGTGTTGGTCAGGAAATTTGAGCAACACTCTGTGAGATGCATCCGTTTAGTGGATGAAAGTCAACTGTGCGGTCCCAGTCTTCCAATTGAGCCTGCAGCAAACTCAACTCTGGGTAGAAGCTGGTTGAGGCAGAAAAATCCCACATGGTTCTGATGGGAATCAAAGCCATGCCTTCCCACCTGAGAATCTGCTACGCTAACCACTTTGCCATGGTGGCCAGTAAATCACTAAATGGATTAACTTTGGTGGCTCTGTGGTTCCAGTCCCTCCAATTGAACCCACAGTAAATTCAGCTCTTGGATGGAGCTGGTTTGGGCTGAAAAATCCCCACAGTAAATGGCTCCAACAGCAGTCAAACTTAGACATCCCAGCACAGGATTTGCAATGGTAACTATTGTGCTACAGTGGCTGGTGCATGTGTGAGTTTCACTTTGTACCTTGTACCTAGCAGCCAATAGTCTTCAACTGTTGAGCAGAAGAGTTACGCCTTGATGAAATGGTTATCGGTTTAGTGCAACAGTCTCATGTAAAGTGTGCCAGTGTTGTGAACGTGAGATCACAAATGACACTGTTTTGGGTTTTTTCCCGTCGTTTACAGAAAAGTAGTAGATCAGTCTTAACTAATGTCTTTCCTCTTTCACTCGCGGAGATAAAGACTTTATGAGAGAAAAGAGGTGATTCAGAGACATTTGAGGAGAAAGAAAAATAAATGATGACTATTACCGAAGGATAGACATGGATATAAATGACAAGAAAAAAACAAAAGCCCACAAGAAGAGACAGTGTACACTGTACTTCTCAGTCACTAAGTGTGTTCAGTAATGCCAATTCAGAACCAACGTATGGATGGATATAACTAGAGTCACAAACACTGTGTGTGGGCATCTCATACAGGAGGGGGCCACTAATGCCTGTCAAGTGACAGGCCCCATGAAGCTGTTGACACAGAAGAATCTGAAATATTCACATGCTTGACGTAGAGAGTAAGTAAGAGAGAAATGAGAAATAAAAGCGCAAAATGGGATTTAACATATTGTGATCACTGATGATGGAAATGATGTTACATTTCAGTTGAAGACAATATGATGGGGCTGTGCTCTACGCTTGGTTCCTGGAGATCCTTTCTTTCTCCGCTCTTACACACCACACACACACACACACACACAGAGCAAGTTAAGGGGATGTACAGGTCTTCTCTCTTTACTCATGAGTCATTGGGTCACCACACTAAAGAATAGTTTGTTCATTCTTCCAGTTCTTTCGGTTGCGTGCTAAGGCTTGGTCTCTGCAAGTGGTTCCCATGTCCATTCTGCAATGTCGTCAGTCCATTTTTTCCCCTCGTGTCTCCCTTTGTCAACATTTCAATGGGGGATTGCTATAGCAAGGTTATTGGATCCTGTGACACTGCTAAATCAACGTAGTTTTCTTTTCTGAACAGATGGCAATAGATCAAGGGGTGGATACACATAGACTCACTTTGTTGCAGATTCGAGTTGTTAAGATCACTCGCAGAATAATAATATAATAATCCCACGCCATAGCCTACTATTTCGTGATGGCAGAAAAATCTGTCTTGTCTGCCTTGACAAATGAAGCCTGTTTCCTGGTACCAGGGATGCATTTGTCCACAATTTGTTTTGATATACAGTCAGATCCAAAAGATTGGCATTGGAATGTGTACGCTTTTGTTTGTCATTGCAGGCTTCATAGATGACGGTTGTTGACGCATGTGTGTTTGTGTTGTTGCGTTTACAGTTGCTGCTGAGTTACATGTCGCCTGTATACTTTGCAACCTACTGGCTGGGAAACGGACAGCAGTTTTCAAATAGTGCATAGAAAGCTGTTTGGCTCAAAACTGTTCATGCATACAAGTGGGTGTACGTATATACGAATTTGTATAGTAGATGGATAGACAGATTTCACATCTTGTCTTGTAAAATGTTGTAAAGGGAGAATTGGACCCGATACAAATCCACAAGGTGGATCACCCTGAAATAGAGTACACGTCACAGTGATCTTCGCCACTCAGTTTAGGCCAGTCTCGAAGTCCCTGAGCATGAAAATAGTCTAAATTTGAGTAATTAGCTTGAATGAGTTTGATTGAACCACTGACCTAACATGGATGATGGGCCCGCTTACAACACTGGCAGCAGCACAGGCCAACAAGCTACAATACAATAAAACTATTACTTTTAGAAGTGAAATTCATTTTCTTCATACTTACCAGTCCAAAGATATGCCTCAACATCGGAAAGGATGGAGGGAATTCTCACCCGAGATACCAGTCCAATCCTCAGACTCAAATATGCACGAGGCTGAACATGACTCATCCCAGAGCTCGGCGCCAAACAGCCAGTTGGCCCAAAGTCTCACCTGTCTCCTGGAGGTTACAGGATTGCCCTTGTTCTCCCTCATGGCTTCACTAGCATGAGTCAAACATGAGAAAAGAAAATGACCCAGGATCAGGAGAAGGATGAGACCCAATCAGTCAGACCTTAACATGCAAATGCAAGCGATTGCTGCCTAACAGGCAGGGGTCACACATGCTGAGACACATAGTTATGTCAAAGAAATGTAATGGCTGAGGGCAAAAGATGACAGAAGTACAGTGGTGTGCCATGAACACCAAATTGACAGTGGTAAAAGGGCCTTTACATACGTCATCAAACAAGTGCATGGGGCGCGCCACGGGTCGTCCAAATTAAGGTGTATGCATTAAATTTGACCTCTTTGCGCTCGCCCAGGGGCAAATATGTACAAGCGAGACAAAAATGGGTGTACCACCAACTCTAAACTCGGGTGGTAAAAGATGGCATGATCCAAATGAAAAGGGAGCAAATAAGGGGTGAGCCAGAACACCCGATATACTTGAATATCAAGGCAAAAAAGAAGAGGGCTTAAGAATAATTTACCTCTACCATATCTCTTGGGTAAAACCTCCCAAGGGTGGTCATCCACCTCCAGCCTGACATATGTCGGTGACAGTGATGCTCCGCCAGAAGGAAAGGCATTACTAGTGAAAAGAGCCCGAACTTCAGGTGCCCTGATATTATCTGTGGGGGAAGAACATTTCTGGCCATAGACATAAGCATGGCAGATGAACTGCCAAAGCTAGGCGGTTATCATCTGGGGTACACGGCAGCACCCAGTCTCTCACACCATAACTGCATGTCACAGGAGCCTGACTCAGTCCTCTGAAAATATACTTTCAGTGCTCTGACAAGACAGTTAACCTGTTCCACCTTTGAATGTTTGGGCTTGGGCAGGAAGATGAAGGGGCCAGCGAAGGCGAGGTTATCATCAGGGGCCCTTCTTCGGACGTCATGGTCTTGGCCAGGAGAGTCGGGCACGTGGACAACGTGACCCAAGCCATCATCTTGCCACTTGAAGGACCATGAGTCCTTGGAGAAGGCATGCGCCTCACTGACCCTGCAAGTCAAGCCAGGATGATCAAAAAAGCAAGTCTTTAGCATGAGGTTCCCGACAGAGCATGCGGCGATGGGCTCAAAGTCTCCTGAGGCCAGGTTCTCCTGGACTAAAGGAAGGCTCCACTTGGGTCACCAGTTTAGGGGAGCCCAATGCAATATAGGAGATCAGCTCCGACAGAAAGGAACCGTGGATAATATCAATGTCTCTGCCCATCAGCCAAATTTTTGCAATAACCGCTCGAAAATCTTTCAAGGTGCTGATTTTCCTTCTGAAATCTGGAGGAAGGTCCTCAATAAAACAAAGTGAGCAAAGTCTTCAACCGCGGCCAACGTCGGGGAGACGCCAGCCTGTGAGCGCCACTTTGCAAAGATTCTCCACTTGTTGTAATACACTTTCAGAGTGGACGATCTTTTGTTAGCCATGCTTTTCTCAACACATGAAAGGGAGGGGGGTGGGGTGGGTCTCTGTTCAGAGAGGTGTCTTCTGATGTAAAACTGGCGCGGACACAGAGGGACACTGGACCCGTGTGCCACCTGTTTGACTTGGGCTGGGGAAGGAGATCTTGGCGAGAGGGCAATGTGACTGGGATCTTCACCAGCAATGATACCAGAAGGTTGATCCGACTCTTTGTCCATTTCAGTATTAAGAAAAGTATCAACGGTACTTCTTCTTCAACCCTTTTTTTTTTGAGAGCTCTCTCCCTCTCTCCCCCTCCCTCCCTCCTCTCTCTCTCTCTCTCTCTCTCTCTCTCTCTCTCTCTCAAGGAAGAAGGTTCTAAGAGATCAAGTCTCAAATGCATCTTTTACCAAACCACTTTAACAGCGTCACTTAAACCGGCCTCAAGATAACTCATCAGGTAGACCTATTCCATGCAACTGAATTTCTCTCTCTCTCTCTCTGAAGAGAAATATATGTTAAACACATGTCATGTCAAACAAGTATAACGGCTTCATTTAATTGTCACGGTAAATGATCAAGCAGTCCTTTTATACCATGCATCTAAATCAATCTGTCAATCTCTCTCTCTCTCTCTCTCTCCCCTCTCAAGGAAAAGAAAACAAATCTTAAACACTTGTTATGGCGAACAACAGGTTAATTTAATCCTTTGATAAATCATCAGGTAGGCTTTCTAAACACTTGAACATGTGCTCTCTCTCTGTTTGTGTGCACGTGCATGCACGCGCGTGTGCGTGCGTGCAAGCATTTGTGTGAGTGTGTGTGTGCGTGTGACTGTGACTGTATGTTGTATTCCATTTGGGAATTGCACTAACAGCGTGTGACTGTGTTGTATTCCATTTGGGAATTGCACTAACAGCAGTGAGAAAACGGGCACGTTAGGGAAGGGGAGTCTGGAGTGGGGGGATGCTACTGGAAGTTGGGGGGAGGGCTAAGGACCGGGTTTTAAAAGTTCACACGCACACACAGGGAGGGAGAGAGAGGTAAATACACAGATAGATTGTGTGTGTGTACACGCTCAGACAGACATACCGAGAAATGTGTGAGGAGGGAGACTGCCTGCTCACTTACACTGAATGTGCAGTCATTGCGTGCAGACATATATATATTTAAAAAAGAGAAAGAAAGCAATAGAATAATACATAAAAAAGTTTCACAGTCATTGTGTACATACACATTCACATGTACACATTATAAAACACATGTTTAGTAAGTATGTAAAACATGTCAAACGTGCATACATGATGGGATGGATGCAAATGTACATCCATAAATGTACGTATGAATGGATGGATGCATACGCACATGCACTCTACAACACGCATACATATACATTACAAATTGCTTTTAAAAATCTGATGACAGTGACTATAATCCTCTATCCCTTCCCACTCCTCCCATCCGATGATGTCAGGGCATCAGAGTGTCATGAGAGATGCTCAGATGATCGGCAATCTTCCACATCTCCCAATCCTCCTCATGTGCAACATGACTGAGGTGTTTCACATGACATTACAGTATTCACATTCAAACATATCATTCATAGTAGGTCTTTAAAGGCAGCAAATACAATTTCATATGAACAGAAAACTCTTTAAAGGCAGCAAATACAATTTCATATGAACAGAAAACTCTTTAAAGGCAGCAAATACAATTTCATACGAACAGAGAACAGTATAAATCTTGGCGCTACTCGTTCAGATAAGACAAAATATCGAAATCACACTTGCATGTGCATCAGAGAGCAAACACAAATACCAACAGGAAAGAAAAACAACCTTGGAGCTGTATTATGGCAGCGTGCTATGATGGCAAGGTGGTTTGAACTGTTTCCAGAGAAATCTGATATGACGAGGAAATTTTCCACATTCAATACACTCCCGGCAAAGCTTTTCTCCACCCCGCTCTCAGTTGCTGGGCCAGTTTAGCAACCAGCTGAGCATGGACGGGCACATCCACCACGTTGAAGTTGCCTTCAGGATCCTCGTTGTAGTCATACAGCTCCCTGGCATACACCTGTGACCAGTTGGCCGAAAACGTGCTATGGTTGTAAGACACCCACTCTGTGTAACGCCGGTTGTCCACAGTGCGCATGGTGTACCCATAATACGAGTATTGTTGAGGGAAGGACTGATAGTGGAATGGGTCGGTTCAAACGAGGGTCTTGGGTACTGACTGAACACGGCGTTCTTCCATCGAATGTTCGTGGCGACCATCCTCCCCTTTGTCCCTGGTGACGTAATGGTGACGTTGGCCTTTCTGATGACATTATGGATGAGTGGAACGAAGCTGGCGCCCTCCGTGCAAAAGCTGACTTTGAAAGGGTCTGGTGGGCAGGTAGGAGGGACAGGCAATCCGGCCAGCTCAGATAATGTTGGGTACAGATCCACAGCTTCTACTAAGGCATCTGTGCTGAGAGAGTCAGCTGGCCGCTTCTGATGAAGGTCAGACCTCTGGGCAAAGGCATCTTGGAAGGGAAACATTTTTCCTTTTGGAACTACTGTAGAGGTATTGCCGGGTACATGGAGCATAAGTGGGATACGCACGGCCAGATCAAAGTTGGTGTGCTTCGTCCATTCTGTGTGCTCTCCAAGTAGCCAACCTACACAAGCAAACAAACAAGTAAATGTTTCCAAATTTAATTGTATCATCTATTTCCCTCGGCTGTTTAAACAAATGAGTAAATACTGATTACTGTCAATGTTCAGACTGTCCTTTCTGGTTACCACTCGTCGTTGTCCTTCGTAGCCTCTCATTTACTCCCAGTTCATTTGCGTGCTATTAATCAAGACAAGAACAACGATGTACAATTATTTGTTTACTTTTCCTCTTTTCATATAAATTGCAAGCACCTTATAATATTTTTGGGTGGGGGTTGTGGTGGTATGGGGGTGGTGAAAGTGGAAGAGAGCGGGAGGAAAGGAAGGGTGGAGGGTATAGGTTTATTTGATTTTTGTGTGGCTTGGTGTCTTCAGCTAGGTGTCTCTAGTCATCAGGGAATCATGGGGCACAGCCCACCATTGAGCCATATAAACAATATGATGGTATTGTTGTCGGCAAGCTTTCACTGCTCTACATCTTCAGATCATGACAGAACATAGCATAACCGACATGAACAGTGATGATAGTGTTGTTGGCGAACTCTATTTGTTATCTTGGATCTTCAGAGTATAAAGGGGCATAGTTTACCATAGCTGACTTGGAAAGAGATGATGGTGTTGTGTGCAGTCTGTGTTTGTTACTGTTGTCGTGGATGTTCAGTGCATAAGGGAGTGCACAGCTTATTGTGTTTTCAATGGAGAGTGATGATATTGCTCTTGGCGAACATAATATGTTATTGTGGTTGTACTGGATCTTCAGAGCATAAAGGGGCAAAGCTTTCATCATGGCCATTATGAAAACAGGTGATTGTGCTGTAGGCAAGCAAATTTCTTGTTGTCTTGGATTTCCAGAGCAAAATGATTGATAGGTTATCATGGTCGCCATGACAACAGATGATGGTGCTTATTGGCAAGCTACCTGACGTTCGTTGATGTTTTAAATCTTCAGGTCATACTGGAACATAGCATGCCATGGTTGCCCTGAAAAGAGATAACAGTGTTGTTGATGAGCTGTATTTGTTTTTGTTGTTGTCTTGGATATTCAGATCATAATGAAGCATAGTTTTACCACGGTCACGTGAGAAGAGCTGATGGAACCATTGGCGAGTCAAGTCTGTTGTCTTGGCTCTTCAGGAAATAATGGAGCATAGCTCTATCAATTCATGCTAATGTATGCGCTTATAGCTCAGCCGACCACAGGGGACCATACCAGAGCTATTACCATGTCAGAATCAATACTATGTATGCAAAATATTATTGCATTCCAAGAGTGCTAAAACGGCATAAGTCTGGACCTGTTTCCATAAAATCTTCGATAAGAGGAAAATTACGTTCTTGCAGGGTGACGGGATTTGCAAGACATTAGACGAAAGCACTTTACAACAAACTCCACAACGGAATACTCCATCAGTTGTGATTTTGTAGTGCCTAAAACAGATAGCTTACCATGGTCGCCATGAAAGGAGATGATGGTGTTGTGGGCAAGCCCTAGCTGGTCCAGCGCCTGCAACACTCGGCCCACCTGGGCATCCATGAAGCTCACAGCCGCCGAGTAACTCTGGCGTAACAAATACTGCGAAAACAAAGAAGATGTATCTGAACTAAACACAAATCACGAAATTGCAAGTTCAACCAGAGAATTACCCCCACACACCTTCTCTCTCTCTCTCTCTCTCTCTCTCTCTCTCTCTGTATCTCTCGCTCGTGTGCTGCCATGTGTGCATGCATGTGTGTGTGTGTTATAGGTGTGCATGCGTTGGCATATGTGTGTGTGTGTGTGTGTGCACGTGTGTGCATGAGTATGCATGCGCACACGTACGTGTGTGTGTGTGTGAAATATGTGAGCAAGTATATGATGGACACAGAACCAAAACGAACAATTTTAAAATCTTCGGTGAAACAATAACTAGAGACAGTGTGAGAGAAAAGAAAGATTCATATTCTTAAAGATGAAGATCCATTTATGATGAATGTGATAACTAACAAACAAAAATTTTAAAAAAACATGAACAGAAACAACACTTTACTTTTCTACGTCAGATGATCAAAGAAATAGATAGACTGGTGGATTTTCAATCTGGATATCTGAGATTCATACTGTCAAAGATGAAAATCCATTTAATATGAATGTGATAACAAAAAAATCTTGACTTTTTGACTCGGATGAGCAAAGAAATAGGTAGATCAATGGATTTTGTGTTGATCTGGATATTAGAGATCCATACTGTCAAAGATGAAGATCTGTTTATGATAAATGTGATAACCAAAACAAAACAAAAATCTAGACTTTTTCATTCAAACGACCAAAGATACAGATAGGTCAGTGGCTTATGTTAATCGGATTATTCAGTGAAAAGAGGCGGTCTCACAGAACAAGGAAGGGAGAAAAGTGGGAACGGGAGAGGTAAGGGAGAGGGTATGGGGGAAGGGAGGGGGAGGGGATGGGGTGACGAAGCGGAGAGATTCGCCTCAACTCTATTCCAAACCATGATCCCAAATCTGAAATGCTGCACATGCGGGATGTAGAACACCATGGGAGACGGTGCATGGTAAACTTTGGACGACACCAGACAAATACAGTTCAAATAATCTTGGGCAGCAGAACCAGTAGTTTAAAAAAAAAATCTCAAGGAAACAAAGCTTACAAACCATATGACCTAATGGCGTCGTGCAAACAAAGTAAACAAGCACAATATCTGATCGTAACTGGAGATGACCCTGCATTGTACTGTACTGTTCTGTACTGTATTGTGTTGTGTTGTTTTGTATTGTACTGCATTGCAATGCACTTATTGTGTCATAGCGTATTGTATTGTATAAGACTGCTCTTAAAGCTCAGCTCTTTTCTTCTTCCTAATAGTCCTCTCTACGATCCCTACTACTCCCCTGCAGCCTGTACTTACTTGGTGTGGGAACCTGTGATGTAATATTTGTACATAACTCTTTTTTTCCATTTTTCCTCTCTTTTGACAGTTTTGTTTAGCCATACAACACGTCTTGAAGTGTATGTGTGTGTGTGTGTGTGCGTGTGTTTTTGTGTGTGTGTGTGTGTGTGTGTGTGCGTGCATGCGTGCGCGTGTTTGTGTGTGTGTGCATTTGTGTGTGTGTGTGTGTGTGCATTGTGTGTGTGTGTGTGTGTGTGTGTGTGTGTGTGTGTGTGTGTGTGTGTGTGCTTGTGCTTACATTCGTGTGCTTAGAGTTGATTTCATCAAGATTTTGCGCCCTATAAATACCATAATTATTATTAATAATAACAGTTTTGTCACAAATGATCTCAATGTGAAAATATGACTGCTGTCCCTTGTAAATGCTTGTCACCACAAATGCAGCCCACACATATGTTTCCATTTCTGCCTGCGTGTATTCTACTTAACCTACCAAAGTGGATTTTTCAACAGGCTTCTGCTCGGGAACAACTTCCGTCTTTGTCGCCGTAGGTTCTTTTACGCGTGCTACCATGAATCAAAAAGTACCTCTGCTTTTCACATGAATCAAAAAGTACCTCTGCTTTTCGTCTTGTACAAAAGAAATCTACTCAGACAACCAATTCCTGTCTAGTGGAAGAGGGAGAAGTGGGGGGAGGGGGGGGGGGGGGAAGAGGAGTGGTGTTATGAGAAGCAGGGGAGGGGGATCCAAAGAGGAGTCTGAAATCTCCCTCTGTAGGAGGAAAACATGCCAAAGTATGAAAAAACGGCTTGGAGGGAGGAGGAGGGCAGCAGGGGCTGGACGATCAATGTTGTAAAAGCAGGGAACGGGGGGAGGAGGGTTGTCCTCTTCCAAAGTTGTTAAAAACGGGGAGAAAAGGGAAGGTGGGGGGGGACTCCTCTTTTAAGATTTCTTAAAATTAAGGGTAGGGTGAGGACAGGGCTTTACTCTTCTGAAAGAGACCCTATCGGTTGAGTGAGCTGCGTGAGGAGGGGAGAGGGGAGGGTCCAAATGGGCTCTTAGGGGTCCTTTCCCAGTGTGGGAAGGGAGCCACAAGCCAGGAAGGCCCTGGGTTGGGAGGGAGAAAAAAAATTTGATTCAAATGATAATTGGGAATCTCTCACTATAGGCACAGCACACATGACATTGGGGGCTGTAATAGCTTAGTGGTAGAGCGCTAGACTCGTTATCTTGGTGATCCTGGAGTTGCGGGTTCGAATCTCCGCTGGGCCATTTCGGTACTGGGGGTCGGGGTAGGGGGTGGGGCAGTGTGGATGGGGGGTGGGGGAGGTGTTACCTCGGAGTTAACATTGGGTCTGACTCCATTTCCCAAATAATCCTTCGAATGAGACTATAAACTGAGGTTCCATATGTGAACGCATGCCTAACATCTTGCAAACACATAAAATCCCATCACCAACTTTCGATAGAGAAAGCCAGTTTGGCCGTTGGTATGGATGACACATTACACATAGCATGCACCCTGCTTGAGGAATTGAAAGAATGAAGAAAGTAAGGAAACTGAGTGAACAACACTGACTGGATGACAACGACTGAATGAAGCGCTGGCAGCCAGCTCTTCAGTCGGCACTACCCAGGTAGGCAGCCCGTTGTGTACACAAGAGTGTGGATTGTCAGTGCCTAGAACCTTTGGCAGCGCTCTTTATAAATACTATGTTATTATCATTACTATTAATATTTGAAGAAAGTGGAGATACGAGGCAGGGGGTGAAGGAGGGGGGGAGGGAGGTTGCATGACAAAAGAAGCTCCATACCTGGTAATGGTCAGGGATGACACCGAAGGGCCAACTGATCTTCAACTGTTGGATGTCATGGAAACTTCTGAGATAGTCGTAAGGCGAGAACGCCACATCTGGTAACATCAGGGGAACATAGGGGTTGTTCGCCAGCCTGATTTTGGACAGGGGATAGAGATCTGCCAACGAAACAGACCCATCCATGTCACTGGGAGACTCTCAAGCAAAAAAATAAAATGAAATGAAATAAATAAATAAATAAATGCAATAAAAGATCTTAAAATGGAAAATAAAATGAAATCAATAAAGCACACCAAACTGAGAGCAAAAGTAACACTTGCTTAACACACCATAGATCTAAGCACAAACGGCGCACAGTAATGCTTGTGTGCAACACAATATTAAACAAGATGAGGGAATGTTCGACAAATATGTCTTCTTCAGACATACACAA
>CM031602.1:69267383-69274883 GCA_018398815.1 Conus ventricosus
AGGCACGCACGCACGGACACACACACACACACACACACACACACATTCACATTATATATTACCTGGACGTAAGCTTGGTCAAAGCGCACGCTCTTGGCAGCCAGCTGATCGATGTTGGGAGTGGCCATGTTGGTTTCTCCATAACATCCCAACTTGGGCCTCAGGTCGTCCACCACCAGGAACAACACGTTGGGCTTGCCGCTCTCTGGGCAGGGACAAATACAAATGTCCAATTAGTTCTCTCCCCCTCGTATCTTACATATACCACACTGTGATTAACTCCAAAGAGCTACGTTTACCTTTTTTTAAAATTTCTTTTAACTAATACCTGTACACGTCAATATGCCTATACGGCATTTGAAGAGCAAGATTATTTTTTTTTTAACCGTTGGAGAAAACCTAGGATACTAAGAAAAAAACAGTTTGGGAGAGAATGAAAACAGAAACAAACAAAAAAGCCTCCGGCTATTTACGGTAAAAACATAACGATGGCATAGGCCTATACTTGTGTACAACCCGGGAGCATGAATGCATGAAGGAAAGTCACGCGCGCATGCACAAACACACAGAGCAAGAGGGACATACGCTCACATACAGACAGAGAGAGAGAGGGGGGAGGGGTTGTCGGACCTACTACAACATAACACAGACGACACGACTTGCTCAATGTGTACTCTCTCCACCATGTGAGAAAAGAAACCCCATGCCTTTCAATCGCTTCTTACCAACGATCTTTCCAACAATTTTCTATGTTTACGACGATAGGGCCTACAAGCATTCAGATCCATACGCACATTGCAAAAGTGAATGTCGTCTGCTATCATTCCTGCCGACAGAAATTTCGTTGACGTTATTTCAGCCAGTTTTGCCGAAAAGCAGTGCGAGCATGCACTGATGATTTCACTTACCAGCACACAAGTTGTGGAGTAAGAAGCTGACAATGAGCGCAGTCGTTAGACGTTGGGCAGCTTCCATCGTGTGGTCGAGACTACTCCCCTATCTGTGGGTTCGGTGAGGAGAGACGAGAGAGTGGCGAACAACGTTGTGTCGAAGTGGGGCATAGGCCCATGAGCGCAGTTCGATTTTGTATGTATTTGGCAAAACCCTGGCGTCACAGTGATCCCATTTCTCTTCAAGGACATTTTCTTTCCTTCTGGTTTTAAGGCCGATTTAGTTAAAACATTAGACAACTCGTGCGTTGTGTGTGTGTGTGTGTGTGTGTGTGTGTGAGAGAGAGAGAGAGAGAGAGTGTGTGTGTGTGTGTTTCGGCAATTTGTAGCATATTTTAGATGTTTTCCGACTATCTTCGCTTTATTCGTCTTTGGTGAAAGTATGCCTATACTTGTCTTTGAGGCAAACGAGGAATGTGTTATGTCAAAGTAATTGGGCCAATCGCAAAACAAACAAATTTAAGCAGACCACATACACACACACACACACCAGTTTTTACAGTTTTCCGGCAATCCGCGAACCCAAATATGTCGGCCTGTATCAAGATCAGAGATAGAAGAAGAAGAAGAAAAAAAGGTGGGAGGGGGGGATGGTAAGAAAATGTACAATCCCTAGTGCCTGATTCATTTTCTGTCTACTTACAATCCACTTTGTATTCCGTGAAAGCAATGAACGTAGCCTTGAAAGGCTAGATGTCGCACAAGAAATATGTACCAATGAAATGCAGTACTGATTCTTCGCGGGTTTTTCACCTCGCGAAAGCTGTCAAATGGTCCCTAATCTTCATGACTAAGGCCCTCGCTTTCGAAACAGAATGAACAGATTTTAAAAAGAAAGGTTATTATATCCGCAAGACAATGCAGACAAACAGATTACAGGACATAACACGATGCATTTCTATTCGACCTCTTGGTTCTTCTTGGGCATCTCGACCTCATGGGTCTTCTGTTTTTGCATGAAGAAGACCCAAGAAGTTGAAACGCATCGTGTTTTGTCTTGTAATCTGTTTGTTCGTATTGTCTTGAAGGAAATAATAACCTCTCCTTTTAAAAGATGTGCTTCAATTTCCGCCTTCAGTCATCTCGCTTTGAAACTGAGAATGAACAAAGTGTAGTGTGGAACACTGGCATTCAGTCAAAGCAGGTAACTGCTGAACTGGTCTCTCAGCGTTTGGGGTTTTCCATGTGCAGCATGAAAACGCTTTGAAGCCGGCTGTCGGCTGTGGTGGTGTATGATTGCATCCTTTTAAAAGCGCTGTGTTGTGCTACAGTTAATTGCCAAGCAGACCCTCGTCACCATGCACCCCCCTCCCCACCCCCAAGGACTTAACCTAAGTGGATCCACAGTGTACCTTAGGGACCACTAAACACGTTTCTGGTTGTTCCCAAGAAAATAACTCATTTGGACCATGAGTTATGGCCCTTGATTTAAGGGTAACCCCCCCACCACCACCACCACCACCACCACCACCACCCCTTTTATGCTGACCACAATCATCTATTTAAGTCAAATGTAGCTCATGTGAATGACCAGAAATTCACATTTCTGTTACTTTTATAACCAAATCAATGACTTGCCGTTTTAAAAAAAAAAAGCCTTTTGTGTAGTCCAATGTAGTGTATCTTGGCTTCAGGTATGCGCTATCTACTGAAACCATCATTTTTACAATACGGACTGTATGTCATCTGCGATACATTGAAAATAATAGAAAGCAGGGCTTTTGGGGTTTGTTTTCATACCCAACAATGCCTTTGGGTCATTCAGGACCAATTAGGGCTTCCTAACTTGTTGTTTTTGTAGCCTGGCTAAAAGACACCAGGGATCATCCTAACAGCCGAAGCACTTGAACGCTATGGTACAAATGCATCAGCTGGGGATGAGAACATTACGTGTGTGATCATTTTTGATTACCCTGCCACGTGGGCAGCCACACTCCGACTTCAGGGGATTTTGGAGACTGATAATATTATGCTAGGAGCTTGTCACAACTGAAGACAATCCCTGCACAACTATGCCGAGCATAACAACATTTTGATGTAGCCTTGGTGTTCTAGCCTATGTCTCTAAAACCAAAATGCCCATACGTTGAACTCCACCGCCAGTTCATGGACAACATACGAGACCTCGGGTGGGAACAACTTGTCCAAAAGCCCACACGAGGGGGGAACATTCTTGACCTCCTCCACACAAACCACCCAAACCTCGTCCCCAGAACAGAACTCCTTCCAGGATTCTCAGACCATGACGCGACCTTCATGGAACTACAAATACAGCCCCCTGAAAATCCCCAAACGCAGAGAAAAATCCCCATTATCAACAGCAAATGCGAAGCCCCATTGAAAGAGGCAGCAGCACAACTGAGCAGCCACATAACATCGACTTTCAACGAGGACAGCAATGCAAGTAACATCTGGACAGAAATCCGTGATAGCCTTACTCAGGCCGTCTCCGACCATGTCCCCCACAAGAAAGTGAGAGCCAAACACAACCTCCCGTGGATCGACCACATTACCAAAAAACTCATCAAAAAAAAGGGATAGACTGCACAAGCAGTGGAAAAAATCAGGAGATGAAGCCCTCCAGTGCCAGTTTAAAACACTAAAAAGACAAGTGCAGAAACGACTCCGGCGCCAATACTGGAAGTATGTGGAGGAGGTGATATGTGAAGACAACTCAGACCAGACAACACCTAAAAAGAAGTTCTGGAGTTTCATCAAGTCCAGACGGATGGAGGGGACCGGAGTCTCCCCACTGAAAGATGGAGGGAAACTGATCACAGACCCACAGAAAAAAGCAGAACTCTTCAACAAACAGTTTCAGTCTGTGTTCAGCCCCAAAGACAAAATCACCCCTGAGCAATTCAGTCTATGCTGCCCCCCAAACCCAAACTCCCCCCAATACCCAGACTGTGAAGACGTCAACATCACAGAAACAGGAGTGAGAAAGCTACTGCATGGCCTCAGTGAGGCCAAAGCATGTGGACCTGACAACATTACCCCACGACTCTTGAAAACCATAGCGGATGAAATAGCCCCAGCACTCACCCTCCTGTTCCACTGCTCATACAATTCCAGACAAGCGCCAAGTGATTGGAAACAGGCCCACATCACCCCTGTCTTTAAAAAGGGTGAGAAGGTACAAACCATCAAACTACCGCCCTATCTCACTGATGTGCATCGCATGCAAAATAATGGAGCATATCCTCACCAGCCACATCATGACACATGCAGAAAAGCACAACATCCTGTGCCCCCAGCAACATGGCTTCAGGCGCGGACGTTCGTGTGAGACCCAGTTGATAGGGTATGTGGACGAAACCACTGAAGAAGTCATGAGAGGTCATCAAGAGGACACAATCGTACTCGACTTCTCCAAAGCCTTCGATAAAGTCAGCCATACCCTCCTCATCCACAAACTCCGTCGCTATGGAATCAAAGGACGAACAAATGCTTGGATAGAAAACTTCCTCACAGACAGACAACAAGCAGTGCTGGTAGAAGGACAAAGCTCGTCGTACGTCCATGTAGACTCAGGAGTTCCCCAAGGCTCAGTCCTAGGACCAAGCCTATTTCTTTAATACATTAATGACCTCCCGGCAGGGATCAGCTCCAAAGTCCGCCTGTTCGCAGATGACACGATGTGCAGCCACACAATAAAGTAAGCATCCGACCAACAGACACTACAAAACGACCTTGACACTCTGACAAAGTGGGAAGAGCAGTGGCTCATGAGCTTCCATCCAGAAAAATGCTCAACACTGAGTGCTACACGGCGACAGAAAAAACTCAAACCTGTGAACAAACTTATGGACACACTCTAGAAGTTGTGACCTCAACCAAATACCTAGGGGTCACGACCCAAGACGACCAAAAATGGGGATCCCACATTGAGACGATCACTGCAAAAGCCAGCAAAACCCTCGGCTTCCTTAGAACCTCAAAACCTCAAAATCGGAAACAAGAAGATGAAAGAAACTGCATACAAAACCCTTGTTCGACCGATTGTTGAGTATGCGTCAAGCGTTTGGGACCCCCACACCAGCAACGAGATCCAGGAGATCGAAAAGATCCAGCGTAGAGCAGCCAGATGGGTCACACACAGCCACAGACCACAACCAGTGTAGATGAAATCCTACACTCTCTGAAGTGGCCTACATTAGAGAAACAAAGACAAAATGCCAGACTGAAAATGAGGTACAAATTCCACCACAATCTTGTTGACATCAACTCCAGGTACCTGCCCAGGAAATCCCAGACCAGAAGAAGTTTAAGAAAAAACAACAGCTGCACCTACGACATCCCACAATGCAGGACAGACTACCGACAAATGTCCTTTTTCCCAAGAACTATCCCAGAGTGGAACAAATTACCAGAGGTTGTGGTGACGGCGGAGACCCTGGACCGCTTCAAGTTCAGACTCGCCTCTCACCAATAACACCAACAACATCCCAACCCCAACCCCCACCCACCCCTCCCGCCTCCTCCTACACCCCCACCCCCCTTTTTCCCCCACTTCCTCCTCATCTCCACTCCGTCCTCCCCACTCACCCCTTATGCTGAAATCAAAATTATGTCTGACAAACAGCGCAAATCTTCGCAAACCCCTAAGTATATGACAGAGTCATCAGCATAATGATGTTGGTCGTGAACAGGAGAAGAAGAAGAACTGGCCTGACACAGCCTAAAGCCAAGGCAGTTTCCAAGTTGTGTCAAACAAACTATTACAATAGAATACTCATTCATCATCTTTTTAGATGTCACCAAGTATTGGGATAAAGTTATACTGTTAACACATATGGCATACATACAATCAATGAATAGTCTCAAAATTCAGAAAAACATAGTTTCAGCTTACAGTTCTTCTGGTGACCAGTGGGTCTTAGACAGAATCACATAGTAGGGAACCCATGTTGTAATTCTTGATTCATAGGGGATGATCAGTCTTACAGCCATCTGTGGAGAGCAGTGAATTTGAGGGGCTGAGTTTCTCCTTTTTAGTCTGTTAAGCTACATAATTCAGGTTCCTGTTCCGGTTTGCTTTGTGTCACTAGAGACAAAGGAAAGGGGGGACGGGTGGTCATCCCCCACTACCTACAGTGTGAGAATACGTGCAGAAGATTCAAGAATCCTCTATCTGAGTGGTTGGCTGTTACAATTTAAAAGGGAGACAAGAGAGGAGGAACTTTCGCAAAAGACTTCATAGCAATAATGACGAGTTGCAAGTCTCCTTTTACTTATCACTTTTAGATCTCTTTATTTTCGGTCAATGTATTGCTATTGTTGATTTATTTAAAACATTTGGAAAGTGAACGCATGCCTAATTGTTCAGTTTGTTTTTGGGTTGATTGATAATCCGATTTGCCCTGTGGGTTGGGCATAGAATAGACCCACTGCCCTGCCATGCATGTCGTAAGAGGCGACTAAGGCAGGACCACTTCACCCCGAGGATAAAGGGGTTTGCGTAGGGCTAACAACCCTACCTGTAAAAAAGACGAGTTACAGAAGCATCGACGACAACGAACCAAACATTCACCTGGCAAGGAAGGTTTCCATCCCGGAGACTTATGACGCAGTGCAGTGAAAGCTGAAAGGAAGCTGCAAGGCTGACTCCCCTTCTAACACCCAGGACAACAACAAGAGTAGCCACATGGAACATCGGGACGATGTACGAAACAGGAAAATCCATCCAAGTTGTGAGAGAGATGAAAAACTACAAGATCAGAGTGCTAGGACTGAGTGAGACAAGGTGGCTACAATCAGGACAGCTGAGACTTTCATCTGGAGAACAGCTGCTGTACTCAGGACACACAGAGGATGGAGCCCCCCCCCTCCCCCCCCCCCCCCCCCCCCCCACCCACACACACACACTACACACACACTGATGGTGTGGCCCTGATGCTGGCACTGGAGGCACAAGGGGCACTCATCGGATGGGAACCTGTCAAACTCCCGCATCATCACAGCCAAGTTTACTATGAAGAAGAATGACATCAGGCTGAACATCATCCAGTGCTATGCTCCCACCAATGATGCGGAAGAAGAGAAGAAAGATGACTTCTATCAGCAGCTACAGACAGTGATAGACAAAAGAGGAGCAAAAGACATAACCATACTGATGAGAGATTTTAACGCCAAGATCGGAACAGACAACACAGGCAACGAGGACATCATGGGGACACACTGACTGGGACAGATGAACGAGAATGGTGAGCGCTTTGCAAATCTGTGGGCCCTGGACCAGCTGGTGATAGGAGGAAGCATCTTCCCACACAAGCGCATCCACAAGGCCACATGGAGATCCCCGAACCACGTCACGGAGAACCAGATTAACCACATCTGCATCAGCCACAAATTCAGGAGATCATGGCAGGATGTACCAGTGATGAGAGGTGCTGACGTGTCATCAGACCACCACCTTCTTTTAACAACAGTGAGACTTCGCCTCAAGAGATTCACCAACGCCAACAACACATGGACAAGGTAAAATGTCGGACTGCTCAGAAACAGGACACACAGGCAGCATTCCAGATCAGCCTTTCCAACAGGTTCC
>CM031602.1:69287383-69294883 GCA_018398815.1 Conus ventricosus
CAAGCACAAAAACTTTGCTGAATCTTGATGTCTTTGTTTACAGACAGAAAGACACAGACAGATACAGACAGTTGACACATCTGATAGTCAAAAAGCACAAAGGTTTGCTGGATCTTTATGTCGTTCTTCAGAGACAGACAGACAAACACAAGCCTGATCATCAACAAGGCACAGGACCGAAACTTGGCAGATTTTGTTACCCTTGATGTCGTTTTGAGAGGCAGACAGCCAGACAGATACTCAGACAGCCAGGCAGCAGGCAGACAGGCAGACAGAGCAGGCAGACAGGCAGACAGACAGACTGACTGACTGACTGACAGACGTAGAGGTAGATGGACAGACAGACAGACAGACAGACTGACTGACAGACGGTGAACACACCTGATAGTCAACAGGCACAAGACCAAAAGGTTCGCTGATATTCAGGACCTTGATGTCGTCGTATTTTTTGAGTTCATCGTAAGCACTCCATGCCACCTCGGCAGCCAGGGAGGGTAGTACGGATTGGGAGCCAGGTGAATCTTCGACATTGGTACAGGTCTGGAATGAAAACACATCACACATGCAAACAGACAGGTAACAAAACACACAGGTAACAAACACACACACACACACACACACACACACACACACACACACACACACACACACACCGAATGCTGAAAGCAATCAGTAGCACAAAAACATTTTGCATCTGTTTTCAATTATACACACGCGTAACGACTGAAGACTTTAATTACAACAGAAGGCGAAGCACTAAACGCCATACTTGACAAATGATGTTGATATTGCCAGAAAGTGGGCGTTTGACTGTTATGTTGATGTTACTTTGTTAGGGCAGCATCCCTTTTCTTTTTTCCCCTCTGCTGTTCACTCTCCCTCTCCTTCCCCCTTTCCTCTCTTCGCTTCCTTTTCTCCCACTCTCTCTCTCTCTCTCTCTCTCTCTCCTCTCTCTCTCTCTCTCTCTCTCTCACTTATTTTCTCTTCCTCTATCTCTTAGTCTTACTCCTCTCCCCAGCACTTTTATTTCATGCATGTGCTTTAGTTCTGTTTATATTGTTTGTTTTTGTGCATGTGTTTGTGTGTGCAGAAATATGACAGTTGTTCTTCTGAGTGAATGTGAATCACAATGATGTAACTTGCTTTTTTCAAAGAAAAGAACCTTCATAGAAGGTGGGGAAAAAAATGTTCAGAAGAAAAAGAAAAAGAATTATAGGCATTACTCGTCTCTGGTCATGACTTTGACTGAATGGTAAAGTTAAACTGACAAATCATTTGATAGATATTTTAGAATGTTGCGTCCAAGATAAAATCGGGTTTATTCCCTTGCAAGAAATCGTTCACACTCAACACACACACACACACACACACACACACACACACACACACACACACACACACACACACATGCGCGCGTGCGCTCTCCCACACGCACACATAACATACACACACACACGCACGCACGCACACACACACACACACACACACGCACGCACGCGCGCGCAGCACACACGCACAACAAACAGAGAACTAATTTCCATTCTAAGGCCTTCCACTCGAGTCCTTAACTAGATGAAAACGTTTCAAAGAGCAGATTAAAGACGCCCATCAAGCCAGACAAACCTATTTTTCATTCACATAAATGGCATTCTACAGACGCTCTTTACCAAATGTCTACTCGTAAATTGTATATAACAGATTAGCAACCTAGCCAGACAAACCAAAATATTCTGTCTTTACATCAATGGCATTCTACTGAAGATGAAGATCTTAACCTAAAAGTCTATTCGTAATTGAATAAAACAGAATAGCACCCCTAGCCAGACAAACCTAGATACTCCTTGGGATAGGCGAAAGGCAGATGTGGTCTGTGATAGCCCATGCCCAGGAAGAAAGGTTTATGGTCAGTGGACCGTTTCTTCAGGAATTCTATGGCGAAGTCCGAGTTCTGGATGTCCGGCAAAGACCCTCCTGGAACGGTCTTCAGGTCTACCGGACACACAGCGCTGTGGCTGAGGCTGCCATCCGGATGGGGGCAGATCTGAGGGCATACAAGTGGGCAGTTCTGGCGGAAAACTCGACAAACAGTGACATGGGTATCAGGACGTACACTTGAACAAAAAAATATATATGAGCATTTGGTAGTATTTTATAATGCTTGATACGCAGCTTTTCAAACCAACATAAAACAAGCGAACAGTTCTGAACAAATAAAAAGAGTATCAGAAAGTTATCTCTGTCTCTCTCTGTCTCTCTCTCTCTCTCTCTCTCCTCACAGACAGACACACACACACACACACACACACACACACACACACACACACACACACACACACACACACACACACACGCATGCACGCACGCACGCACACACGCACGCACGCACGCACGCACGCACGCACGCACGCACGCACGCACACACACACACACACACACACTCTCTCTCTCTCTCTCTCTCTCTCTCTCTCTCTCTCTCTCTCTCTCTCTCTCTCTCTCTCTCTCTCCTCTCTCTCTCTCTCTCTCTCTCACTCATCTACACACACGCGCGTGCACGCACGCATATAGCACTTGGCAGTACTTCATAATGCATGTCACAGAACTTTTTAAACCAACATAATATTTTGGTATGCCAAAAAAAAAAAAAAAGCTAAAAAAAAAGAAGAAGAAAACCGAAAGAAAAAAGAAGAAGAAAAGATTAGAAAATAAAAGAGCAACCAACAGAAAAAAGTGGCAACACATCAGCAATTGCATATTCAACATACCTCACCTACGATAATGTTAACTTGCAGTCAGGGACCTCACATTCAATAACTTGTAGATTGTGGTCGTGCCAACTAATGTAACAATCCATACACACGGCTCTGTTCTACATGACAACAGTGCAGGCCAGGCATCCACATTCCTGCATTTCGAGTTAAAAGATATTGAACACACACACACACACACACACACACACAGACACACACACACACACACACACACAACCAAACCCGGTGCCAGACACATGTGTGACACAACAGAATTTCATTTTTCTAGTGTTTAGGACAAGAATATCGTAGAGTGGAGAAAGCGCGTTGGACTATGTAAGCAATCAAAGGGTAGGGCATGTTTATTTCAACAATAATGTAACGTCCTCTACGTCAGTCTAGTCTAGCGTGCCAGTCTATACCTCTATCAGTGAAGCCCACAAGTGTCACCTTATCGTGGGTGAAGTTTTCTGTAGTTGCATGAAAAGCAGGGTAGCTCCAGCTGTACGGATAGTCGTCGGTAAAACCTGAAGCGGAGCCTGAAATTAAAGGTTAGTATCATTATTAGTAGGATTTCTTTTTTTTATCCAAAAGTTAACCAAAGCTGGAAGGTCACCTTCTTGCTCGTGAACTTCTTGGTGGCGCGTGGTATGCTGGATAGGTCCAGCTGTAGGGGTAATCGTCAGTGAAACCTGAGGCTGATCCTGGAATGAAGGATTAAATCATGTTGTTTATTTCACGGCCAAGCCGACCGCGGAGAAGATCATATCAGGGTTCAAGGCAAGATGAGACAGTCATGGACAAATTCAAAAACGTGGTTAAACCTCAAAACGAGTCCCTTGCCGAAATCAAAAGAGCTATTAAAAACAAAGCACGTAATGATTCACATCTCAGTCAAAAATATTTCTCCTCAACAACAAAAAACAACAACAACCAAAAAAACAAACACGATGAAAACATACCAGAAACTTCTTGGAACAAAGTCTTGATGTTCTTTGCCATGAAATATGCCTGTACATCATGAAAAAGAAAGAAACAAACAAATTACCCTGTCTACATTAGAACATTAACAAACCCAGACATTTCGTATCAAACGCCAAAACACTAAAATCAGCAAGACTATGTCCATTTGTAAGAGAACATACAGACTATGCATGGTGTGTAAGGACTGGTTGGAGAGAAAAAAAAAAGAAAAAAAAGAAGAAAAAAAGAGTATTGGAAATTGCTTTTTTTTTCTTTCTTTCTTTCTTTTTTTTGCAGATGAAGAGGACAGTGTGAAGCACCAAACAATGAAGAGGTGGATTTCGGCCTTAGGAAAAAAACAAACAAACAAAAACAGACAAGAAAAAAAAATCACTGCCTTACGTGCTCCATTGATCCGATAACTGATGCCACAAAAAAACACACCTGTCTTAAACCAGTGTTCATCTTAATCTCCCTCCCTCCCCCCCCCCCCCCCCCCCCCTAACGTCTATATCACAACTGTGAAGTGCATCACAGACTTTAGTTTACTGAAATTTTTACTAAGCCGCAAGTAGGTAGAAGTTCTTGGGAGACAGTGACAGCAGAACATTTTCAGAAAAAGGAACCTCCCTCAAATAAGCGCTTCGGCCCTGAACCCCTCTCACTCTACAGAGGTAATGCCGCATCCAGGTCATGCCCTTTCCTCTGGAACCGCCAGAATTGGAACCCGCACCTTGTGGATAGATGGACGTCTCGAGGCGTTGCCTTTTAAGACTGATGTCCTACATCGCTAAGGAACACCCGTTCTATGCTCGGGAAATTCATGACATGTGAAGTTCACTTTTGTTCTTCCTCGACCAGGTCCAGCTGGAACAATTTCAATTTGCTTCTGCCATTTACTTTCGGGTTCTGGTCCTCTTCTTATCAGAAATCGGGAGCTGTTTCATAAGATCATAGGCTGATGAACCGACAACCCCCACCCCCGCCCTCCTTGCTCCAATCTGATTGGCTTGAAGCCAGATTCCCTCAGGCTGCCGGTCATATTGGCGTATTCCTCAGTCTTGGAGATGTGAGCTTGCTCCATGCTGTTTTCATACAGCACAAGCATAGTGAGTTCAATCAGAAGCCAGACATGGTGATGAAAGAACAGTGAAACTCAAAACGTCAGCTATTCTCATCTCGAACCAGCCCCAGCTGCCACCTTCCATCTCTTTCAGATTTACTTTGATTGAAGGGAGGCTACTAAAGTTATTAAACGTTTCCGATTAAATGTTGGTCAAATGGACAGAAAAGTGAGTCACCAAACACTTTCAAGGTTGATTTAATTTGGGGAGAGCTGTAGTCATTAACCTTTTTTTAAATAAAAAGTTAGTTTAATTGACGGTAAACTGTAGTCGTCAAATATTTCCATAAAACTTCACTTTACTTAATAGAAGGCTGTACTCATCATATCTTTTCTTGGAAATGTTCGTTTAATTTACTGGAATCTGCAGACATCAAACGTTTTTCTGTAAAACATTGTTCTTGAAATGTTGGTTCTCAATGATCCGGTGGCCTACTGTCTACGGTTGTGCACTCACACCATTCTCCACGCCCTCCAAACACACACACACACACACACACACACACACACACTAGCACACTAACACACACTAACACACTTCACACAAATGTATACAGACACATACGTACGAATAAAACCAATTTGGGTTTACTGAATTTTCAAATGCGATTTTTAGAACTTTATAACTTGCAAAAAAAGTATGCCAAATTTACATAAAGCATTTTGACTCTAAACCCTTCATCTACGCGAAACTGAAATACTAGGTGAGTCTTTGGACTTCTTTCAAAATCTTTTAAATTCAGTTTTTCGGAAATCTACGAGTGAAATGTTGATTTTGGTTTCATAAATCAACACTTTACAAAACGTTTTTTAAAAAAGACCTAACTTCAGGTTCTGATCAGTTGGGAAATCCACACACATTCTCACCTGGATGGAAGATCTTGCCCACAGACTGGGTCACATAGCCGTTGTTTTTGAAGTGTTGGGGCAGGGTGGTGTAGTTACCCGCTACCTTTCTGAAGTAGTGTTTCAGGTCGAAGATTCGAGTTGTGTCCGGACGACGGCCCGTTAGGAACGACGTTCTGCTGGGTGAACATACCGATTGCTGCACAGCGCCAAAAAAAAAAATCATTAAGAAAGAGAGAAGGGGATGAGAGGAGGAAGAAACGACAGAAAGAAGAAAGGAAGGGGGAAGGGAAGGGAGGATGGATGGAAAGAAGGAAGAAGGAAAAGTGAACAAGTTAAAAAGAAGATATAGTAGCGTTTTCCTTGTTTTGCTCCAAAACACTTCAACATTTGATCATCATTATTCACGAAAAAACGGGGGGAGAAAAGAAGAAAAGACAGCATTTCCCTTCCACATTTTACCTCCTTGGCACCAAAATACCCCGACCTTGGACCATCATTATTCTCCTCACGTGACAGGAATCGTAACAGGCGTACGGACAATCGAGCACTTCAACAGCTTCGGTCCTCAGCCATGCATTAAAAGATACTGTAATACGAGCAGTCCCTTATGTTCGTCAATTCACGATGCTCTTTGGACGTTCAGCATCCATATAACTTGGTCTTGGGCAGGGAGCACAGGCGATAGACATTTCCATACCAGGCAATCCTACGGCGCTTGATCACAGCGAGGGGACATTCCTGCCTGCCAGAGTATGGAATGTCTTGCTCTGTGACTTGGGCGTTTGTCTTTGGTTCCTGGTATGAGGTACGGGGACTCCGACTGAAGCATTCACTCTCGAGCATCTGGGTTTTCCGCTCAGATGTGCAGATTCTGTATAAGGACGTAAAGAGTGATGAATTCCCAAGCATCTGGGTTTTCCGCTCAGATCCGTTGATTCTAATTAAGGATGTAAAGGGTGATGAAGTTCCAAGCATCTGGGTTTTCCGCTCAGATGTGCAGATTCTGTATAAGGACGTAAAGAGTGATGAATTTCCAAGCATCTGGGTTTTCCGCTCAGATCCGTTGATTCTAATTAAGGTTGTAAAGGGTGATGAAGTTCCAAGCATCTGGGTTTTCCGCTCAGATGTGCAGATTCTATATAAGGATGTACAGAGTGATGAATTTCCAAGCATCTGGATGTTCCGCTCAGATCCGTTGATTCTAATTAAGGATGTAAAGGGTGATGAAGTTCCAAGCATCTGGGTTTTCCGCTCAGATCCGTTGATTTTAATTTAGGATGTAAAGAGTGATGAAGCTCCGCCAGTTTCCGAGTTGTCTAGATAGTGCCGACGGACAGCCAAAGACATTGTTGTCAGCGCTGAACGCCTTTCTCCTGTGGGTTTTCGTCATTTTATAGTAATATAATCATATGTACGTTTAGAGCACTCTAGAATGTACACAGAAAGCTTAAAAGAAATTTGACAGTTGTATGTCACACACACACACACACACACACACACACACACACACACACACACACACGCACGCACGCACGCACGCACGCACGCACGCACGCACGCACGCACACACACACACACACACACACACACCACATTACAAGTTTGACCACTACAAAAACAACAAACAGCAGCATGCAGTCTCACACACTATACCTGGACGTAGGCCCACTGGAAGCGCACGCTCTTGGCAGCCAGCTGATCGATGTTGGGGGTGGCCATGTTGGTTTCTCCGTAACATCCCAGCTTGGGCCTCAGGTCGTCCACCACCAGGAACAACACGTTGGGCTTGCCGCTCTCTGGGCAGGGGCAAAAAAAAAA
>CM031602.1:69299883-69305757 GCA_018398815.1 Conus ventricosus
TAAACGCTGAAAGGCAACATAAACGCAGCACTCATTCATTTCTAAACATGAATAGCAACGTATGCACACACACACACACACACACACACACACACACACACACACACACACACACACACACACACATCATCATCATCATCATCATCATCACCAGCAGCAAGAGCAGCAGAAGCAGCAGCAGCAGCAGCGGCAGCAGCAACAGCAGCAGTCTGTCTCTATCTCTATCTGTCGGTCTATCTTTGTACATGTTTCAAACACAGATAAATCTGTGCTCTCTATTGTCTTCCCGCACGCCTATGCCTAATTACATTCGCCAACTCGTGGCTTCCTTTCTTCCATCCGCATAGTGACGCATAGTCACAACTGACTATTCAGTCCTGTCACACGTTTCGGTGATCTGAGGAAAGACTGGAATAACTTAATTTGCAAAAAAAGAAGACAGAGGATAGAGAGTTCATAGTAAAACAGCGAGAACAACGAACAAACAAATAAGCAAACAAAGAACAAAAACTGGGTTTTAATCACTTCTAAGATACTAGTTTTCACTTGTCGCCCATCTGGGGTAGAGTAGAGGGAGGGCGGAGGGAGATACTTGTTTGGTGATGATACCAGCAGGTGACCGACAACATAAATGTGCCGATTGTACTGGCTTCCACAGCCTTCTGAGGCAAAGCATATTCCAGTCCCTGATAATAAATGGTACTAATAAGCCGATCGTGTTGGCCTCCATAGCTTTCTGGGGCAAAGCATTCCAGTCCCGGATACCACTGGGAGAAATCCTACGTGCTGCCTATTGTGTGACATACGGGAGATGCGGGACAGCTGTTTTGAGTGGGGGCAACATTGTCGCACAGGTGGCGATATGAGCTTCTGTCTATGGGAGTGCATGCTAATCTCTTCATGTTGTAATCTGTACGTCGTTGATAGCCACTGTCCCTGCTGAAAGGGAGGCCATTCAAGTTGTTGAACTATTGCTCATTCCCCTGATGAATTGTCGCGTGTCTTCAGAAAAAAAGCAACAACAACAACAACAACAACAACAAAAGCTGCATCTTGCTGAACTGCTTCCAGTCGATCAATGTCCTGTTGCTGGTATCGGATCCCAGACTGATGTTGAATTTTCTAGGACAGAACGGACAAACTCATAACTTGCAGGCCTACATCGATTCCCTTATGGTCTGGGAGCTGGCCTTAACGTTTTTGCCCAGAAAACCAATTTTTGTCAGCTTTGGAGTAGATGTTATCCGTATGCTTTTTCTAACCGAAGTCTTTGCTTATAACGTGTATCTCGAAGGTTCCGGATGAAATCCATTCTTTGCAGTACGTGGAGTTCGTACGCATGTTCTCGTGTTTTTCTTCTTCTTGACATAGATAAGGTGTTGCACGTTCCAGGATGGAACGTCATGTCCCCGGCAGCTTTTCAGTCTTCCACTTAGCGAGTCTATTGAAATATTCTTGAGGCTGAACAGGGTCCTGTGGCGCTGCTACACAACTTTGTACACTGCAGTGTTATCTGCAAACAGCATAGTTGTGAATGCCAGATTATATGGCCGATTATTAACATAAATCAAAAGCAGACATGGTCGAAGGACTAAGCCTTGAAGTATGCCTACTCCTGAAAGGATATCAGTGAGGCTGGAACTGACTCCATTTACCTCTACTGCCTGTCTCCGGTTCCTGACAAAAACCTGCGATCCATCTTTTCGGATCTATTATTGATCATATACGTGTCTTTTGCTGGTCAGCGTTCCCCATCTGGAATTTGGACCCCAGTGATACTTTCACCCTTGCAATGCAATGTCAGATCATTCCGCGCGTTTGTAATAGGCTAAAGGATACGTGTAGGGCCGTTGTCACCACAATCAAGGAAGAGTGATAAAAGGAGGAGTAAATGAGTTGGATGAGCACCGAGGCCTTTTAAGCGTCCTCTTCGTTATTTTCATCAATAGGTCCGTCTGGTTGTAGTCAAATTATAAAAAAAAGGGAACAAGAAAAGGGTTCTTTATATTTGGCATAACTGTCAAGAAGATTTGTGAATGTATTTGCACATTCTTAATTTTCACAACCGTTGTTTTCATCCGTGTCTTTTGGTAAGCTTGTTTGTTCTTATCATCTATATCAAACCTGTTACTTAGGAACTAGTATGACAGAGTTTCTCAAGAAAAAAGAAAGAAAGAAAGAAAGAAAGAAAAAAAAGCTTTGAGGTAAAGTGGTTCATTTCAAAATCATATGATTTGTCGTAACCCATACAAATGAAGACTAAACTTTGCAGAAGTGTGTGCCTTTCCTAATGCGTTTCTATCCCCCTCCCCCCCCCCTCCCCCCCCCCCCCCCCACCCCCTAAATCTGTGTCCGTGAACACAGCCAATCTTCAACTTCGGAGAATGTAATTCCTTTTCAGGAGCCAAGAAAAGTGTGATGCCATACGAGGACAAAGCCTACAATAACTGAAATTTATTCTTAAATTAGACAGAAATGCATAACGAAGCATTTCATTAGTACGAACACTGAAACTTTTGATTCCCGCTTTTCTCACAATGCACCAACTGTGTGGAATCCACTGCCCTTTGATTTATGCCATTGCTTCTTCTGACTGATTTGCTCCGACTTCTTCAAGACGTGAAATATAAATCTTTTATTTCTTTACTTCATCTCTCACGTACGTATATAGCGATCTGCAACATTTTGTACCTCTTGGAGATGACATCTTTCTTTGTCAAAATACTATCTCAGCTGATCGTCAATTAGATTAGCCATAGTTTTAGTAACATAGTCACGGTCTTTCCAGATTGCAAAAGTACCTGCTGACTTTCCCACATTCAGCTATCCACCTTGCTCTAGACTTTAAAAAGTATTCTTCCATTGATTAGATATAGACTATTCCTTACTGTTTTAAAATGTTCTGATGACGATCTCTCATTCCTATTAATGTTACTTTAATCTGTTAATGCAATGCTCTGTATTTTTATCTTATATTGTTTTCATTAAATTCAATACAGTCGAAGTTCATTTGGTATAGGTTTAACGGTGCCACATATTCTTTCCCAGTTGAAGCCTTTCTTTCCTTTTTTTTTTTTTTATATCCATGTGAAACAAATCATATGCGTTTTCCGATTTTACTTTTGTATTCCTGTTGTTTTGCAAGAAGAATGGGACAGATAAAAATGCCATCGCCTCGGAAATTCTTTATCTGCTCCAAATAGTGTACGATTTGCAAGAAGCATGATATTAAAATAACCCGACTGTTAGTCATTCTGGTGCAGGGACCCAGGCAAGGATCCATTTTCTGTGTGTGTGTGTGTGTGGTGTGTGTAGAAAGGTGAAGGGGGGGGGGGGGGGGGGGGGGGGGGGGGGGGGGGGGGGGGGAGATAAAGAGGAAGGGATGGGGAGTGATGAGGGAGGAGAGGGGTTGGAGTGGGGTGGGGGTAACTAGGACTTCCCTCCTTATCAACGGGGAAAGGAGAAGACAACTCTGCTGTCCTCACGCCTCACAATACGTTTATCGATGAAGTTTGTTTTTAAAAAAAAGGTTTCTATGGTTCTCTACTGTTAAGATCAGGTTAGAGCTAGGATTAGAATCAGCGTTATGTAAGGCAGGGTCAAAGTTACAGTAAGATTTGGTTTAGGGTTACGATTTAGATCGTGCATTGTGGGAGTTAAAGAGTTTTCCGGTTTTCTCATCGTTGTCCCCATCTCTAATGCATATACACGTTGCCCTGAGATGACCCGCGAGAAACCTTGGGTTTCTGCGCAGGCATAATACATAAACTTCCTGTAAGATCCCATGATACTTTGGTATCATGTCAGCTTGCTCATTAATTTGGTGCAATGACAAGCAGAGCTACAGATAGCTTACACTTCTCATTTGAAGTCAGAAATGTAACAGAAACTGAGAACACTCGACACAGGATTTCGTCAAATACGTGTGCACATTCTTTTTTGTGCTTTTGACTGTCAGCGCAAGTTGACCTGAGTGCAGTTGAGTTATCACAGTTATGGCTGCTGTATCAGAAATGCTGCCATGCTCACGCAGCAGCAGAACAGAAACCCTTCTTCGTGGTGACAGTTTGAGCCGACACTTTCACTCTCTCTTTCGCCAGATTGATGAACAGCCAGCCAGGTAGACAAAAAAAAAATTTACGGCAACTTTTTGTCTGCATTTTCAGTGGGCTTTAGTTAGATGATGTTGGTCCTCTGTTTTGCGCAGACGCTCGCACTCGACTGTGAATTAGATAATGTTAGTCCTGTTTTGCGCAGACACTCGCACTGGACTGTGAAATAGTTGGATAATTTTAGTCCTCTCTGTTTTGCGCAGACATTCGCACTCACTGTGACTGACTGAGCTCGTGAGAGTGAGACGTTTATTTTGAATGTAGTCGAGGCTTTACGGACTTAATCCCTTTTGATATAGTATAAACCAGTTAGGTAATTAACTTAAGTCGAGGTGATAGGAAGTCCGAATGTTACCGCAATTCAATTAGACGGGTGAAACATTCAACAAGACCTCGAGCACGGTGTTTCAGGAAGAAAAAAAAATTACAGCTAAAATATTAAAACCTTAAGCCTACATAAGTTACAACTCTCAGTCTCTCTCACTATCTCTGGGCGAGATGGGGGAAAAAGCATCTTGCTTATCTGTTACTCTTGGGAATTCCGATTAAAGTTTTATCTCTCACCTTCCATCAAAGTTCAACTGTTTACTGATTGTCCCAGCATATACTCCTTCAAGTTCATTATGAATACAATTTGAATGAAAAAAGCTAAGGTAAACAGTGACACATAAAACTAGTAGGCTTTGAATTGAAATTATGGCAATACTTGCACATAAAATAACAGGCTTTGAATTGAAATTATTTCAATGTTTGTTGTACCGAAGAAATTGACTGCACATTTTTCAGTTTTTATTTTGTTTGTCCTAATGGACAGACAGGAAGATTTGCATAAAAACTGTTCCGTGCTCCCCGCCCCCACCCTCCCCGCCTTTATACTTTTCTTCAAATCCCCTTTCCCACCTAACCTCTTCTTTCCCTCTCCACCCACCTCTTTACCCCCACCACTGCACATGTTTGCATGTACATAAGCAAAAAGAAAATCATCTTCTAAAATAAAAAAAACCATGCTTTACTAGACTGTTCGTGCTACAAAAGTTGAGACTCCAATCAGTGCTAGTTGGCCAGTTGTGGGGCCATGAACAACAGTGCTGTATGTTGCCATTCAGTGCCACAAGTAACGAGTGCCAGCTAGAGGCCAAGCTCTTTATTCCTTCAGTTAACCAGGTGATGGAATGAGCAGATGCACATTGCAGAAATACTCAAGTGGAAGCACAATGAAAAATTTTTCCCCTGGGAATCAAAGCAGCGGCAAATGAAATATTGGGATTTTGTCGGTCAGGATTCATCCCCAAGGTGTGCTTCACTAGCTTGGTTTGTCTGACATGGGCACTGTGACACAAAGCTTGATAGTAAGCATCACCGTATTTGGGCAGACCTTTTCACCATTTAGTTCCTCCCCATCCCCCTCCTCTCATTTCTTGCCCCTTCCCCCCCCCCCCCCCCCCCCCCCCCCCCATCCTCCCGACTCCTCGTTCTCCTTGTCACCTTCCCCCCCCCCTCCCCCTCCCCCCCACCCCCTCTCTCTCCTCTCTCCCTCACCTCCCCTTCTTCTCCTCTCTGTGTCTTCCTCCCTCTCTCGCTTCTCTCTCCTCTTTCTCAAATCTTTTGTGTTGTTTGTGGTTTTAGCCTGAAAAAACCTCCAAGGAAACTTTGACCCCTCTAGTTTCTAGTCTAAGGCTTTAAGTGCAGCATTAAATTGAATGTTGTTGTGATTGCATTAAACTTTACAGGAGAGAACAACAAGAAAAACAAAACCAACAAA
>CM031602.1:69306757-69322691 GCA_018398815.1 Conus ventricosus
TAATTTTTCCCCTCCACTTGATAACCAAACTGAGAACATACAATTTACTCGACTTTAATAAAGGAAAAAATCAGCCATGCTGATACCTGTAGAGCAGCTGAGGATCTGACCAGCGTTGACGTCTGTACCGTTGTTGGACTTCTTGGAACTCTTGAACTTGAACATCACCCTGCCAACACAACTTGGGAGTGCCAGCTCTTTATATCATTCGTACATGTAGGAACCATTATTTCCATCAGTAAAACAATTTCACACAGTGGAAAATTAGAAAATGTAAAAAGATGCCTGTATATATCAACAGTATTATTGATTCTGGAAGAGTCAAAAATGTGAAAAGATGCCTGTATATATCAACAGTATGATTGATTCTGGATGGGTCACTAGGTATAAAACAGCAATTAAATATATCAACAGTATGAGTAATTCTGTTCTGCTCTACGGCTGCAAGACTTGGAGAATGACCAAGGCAATACAGCAAAAAATTCAGTCCTTCATCAACACCTGTCTGAGGTGCATCTTCAAAATCAGATGGCCAGAGAAGATCAACAATGAAGATCTATTGAAGCAAGCAGGACAGGAACCAGTGGCCAAGCACATTCTGCGGAGGAAGTGGGGCTGGATTGGACACACTCTTAGAAGCCAGCATCAAGTACCACACGCCAAGTCCTGACATGGAACTCGCAGGGGAAAAGGAAGAGAGGCCGACCTCGCAGCAGCTGGAGGCGAGACACTGAGGCAGAGATGAAGAGGCAGGGGACCAACTGGACAGGCATTCAGCCAGTAGCCCAGAACTGAGTGCGATGGCGGAGTGTTGTAGACGGCCTATGCTCACCCTTGAGTTATGGGCTTAAGTAAGTAAGTAATGAGTAATTAGGTTGTTAACAGAAAAAGGGTCCACATCAACAGTATGAGTAATTCTGGTAGTAAACAGATAAGAAGAAGGGTCCACATTTATCTACATCATGAGCAATTCTGGCAGAATTACTCCTCAGGCAGAGGTTCTGAACATGAAAACAGTGTCCATACATTCTGGAAGAGTTACTGGATATGAACTAGTGTGCCCAAACATACACACATTATGATTAATTATAGCAGGGCTGCCAGATATCAAATAGTAACAGAAATTTTGGAGCTACTGGATATACAATGATGTCCACATACATTAACAGTATGACTAGTCCTGGCAGAGTAGCTAGATATAATGTCCACATGTATGAACTGGGTACATTTGATTCTGGCAGAATTACTAGACATAAAAGACCATCCAAATATATTATCAGTATGACGTCCATATATACAAACAGCACAATTTCTTCTAGCAGATTTTTTATTTTTTTTGTTAGGCAGGTTGCATGCCTAAAACAACATGAAACTTCCTGCACCATTGACAGGGAAGTGGCGAGTCTGGTCAGCAACTGCACCGCTCAACCAAATTCAAGTTTTGTGTACGTATCAGAGATAAATGAAGACCGCAGTAACTGATTGTGGAAAATTTACAGAATATTTGCATGACAGCATAACAATGTTCAAAATATGTTAAAATCAAATCTAGAATCAGAGAGAAATATTTTCTAGAATCTCTCATTCCAATGATGCTAAGTGAAAAACAAATCCTATAATCAACCACCATATTGATATACAGCCTTCTCCATAAATTACTCAACAAACCGCATCTCAGCAGGAGTGAAAAGCGTAACACCAGGAAAGTTTAAGGAGAGGGGAAGTCCCTTACTGGTCTTCAGTGCAGACGCTGGGCTGACCACTGGAGCCGCAGTCACTGGAGGGGCCAGAGATGCGAGCCCAGGCCACATACCAGCAGTTGGCCATCAGAGGCACTGGCTCCTCAAACAGCATGCAGAACTTCTCCCTGAAATACATTCACACAAACATGTTTACATTCTCACTTATATCCGATGGGACAGGCAATTCCCTTCTTCATGCATGAAAAATGCTGACGGCAAAAATAAATCACTATAATGTTGAACTCCACAGCAGTCAAGACAATCTGTCTGCAATAAGCTTTAAGCGATGGCAGGTAGATCTGCTTCCCTCAGACCTTATTATATTTGTCCACTTTGCAATATTCGATTCCCATATACGTTGTGTGAAGCAACAGCCTGGATGTACAAAACTTCAAATGAAACAGAACAAAACAAACAAAAAGATGAAGAAAAAAGGGGAAAAAAGAAAAATCTAAGAAAACCTCTTATCCATGACAGTCACCATCCACTCCAAAAGTGTCACTAACAATCAAACCAAACGCAACTGGAACAAGGACAAAAACAAAAAGTACATTCTGTTGTTGTTCTGTAGGAGACTGTCCAGCCAGAGAGGTAGGAAGATTGAAAAGGGGAAGAGACATGGAGCAAGAGGGAAGATACATAAGAGAGAGGGAGGAGAGAAAGAGAATGGGCAGGGAAGTGGAGAGATAGAAAGTCAGAGAGAGAGAGGAGGAGAAACACAGAGACAGACAGACACAGAGAGACTGAGACAGACACAGAGAAGACAGCGAGGCAGCAGAGAGATACAGTGACAGTGATTTTGAGAGACAGACAAGACAGAAACAGATACTGAGACACACACAGATTAAAACATAAGCTGCAAACCAGAAAATGTCTGAAAACACAAGTCCAGAGAGCCCAACACTCTTGTCATCATACTCTCTTTCTTCCAACATTCCTGCCACTGGTAGAGCAAACAGTGCCTTTTTACCTTGCGCCACACTCGTAAGGCACCTCATCTGTTTCGGCCAGCAGCTCTCCGTCTGTCTCGTTGTCTCCGCCATCCACTCCCAGCTCAAATACCTGCCACCAAAAGCTGCCCGTTGTTTACATTGAAAACATTTGCTCCCTTTGGTCTTGGTTGACACATTCCATCACATTTGATAATAGTGTTCTGTCTTTTTATTTCAAGTCGCCTCCTCGCTCTCTTGACTCTCTCTTTTCAAAGTGTCTGTCTGAATCAGTCCAGAACTGCCTGTTTACCACACAATTCTTTGTCTTACGTGCATTTAAATCATTATCTTCACCATGTGCGGACTTTCCTTTGAAGCCAACAATTCTTAGTAGTGCACTTCAGTATGTCATTATTTGTCCTGTCTGAATGACAGGTAGTATGACTGGCAATGACAAATACAGAAAGCCTGTTATCCTCATAAAATACAAAAATTAAAATTGTCACAATACATTAATGTACAGTGTTCCGACAGTTCACACTGAAACTAAAACCATCTTTTAAAAAAAAAAAATCCAAATTCAAACGCAGAAATATGTTTAAGAAGAGAATAAAAAAGAAAGAAAGAAAAAAAAATCCAGTCACTTCATGACATCTAGCTGGAAAATTCAAGGAGACAGAGTGTACAAGGAAAAGAAGGCAAACACACAGACAAACACAGAAAGACCAGAGAAAGACAGAATGAGAGAGAAAAACAAAGAAAGCCAATCTATAACCGTGGTGCACTGGTTACCTTGATGCGGCCGAAGTACTCTCCCCGGCCACCAAACAGGCCGAAGCCCCCCAGCAGAATGTCCGTGTCACACATGAAGCGGATGGCCTCCACAGAGTGGCCAGAGTAGCCCCAACCACCTCCATGACCTAGCATCGTCCAGTGCACAGAGTAAGACTGTGTAGGATGGTTTGTTACAGTACATTAAACACAGTGATTTTATCATTGCTGGCTCGATACCTTTAGTTGATCACAGACACTTGGTGCATTTTTGTGCAGTGTTCTTCACAATTGTTGGCAAAAGAAAAGTAATGGTCATAGCTTGCTACCGTTCAATATAGACCTGTATCTAACAACAAAAATTCTGTACAGGTTTTCAATAACCACAAACTGATAAATCAGCATTTCATTTTTTTGTCAGTAATTCATCCCCACCTGCTTTGCCAATATCAGAATGTCAATCAATGCTGAGCATCATTACACTAATGTCACGTCATTTTCTGAAGGAAAGACTCCTTCAATATGTGGATGCATATGCTGAGAACACCTTGCCAGCATGCAACTAAATGCATGCACCTATACACACAACATACAAAAGCATACATCCAAGTGTGTGCACAAACACACGCACGTTCTTCACAAAAGCTTTGTTACCTACATTACGCCAAATGCTGAACTTAATTACTTTTTGCATGAAAGGCAGCCACCTGCAGTTTCAACGATAAAAAATACTAACATCATAAAATCCTGTTTTTCTGAACCTGTCACATTCAACTTAAGCACAGTGTGAAGGAAAGAACTCACTCTCAAATCTGTTGACTACAGAGTAGTCCTCTTTGGTGTAGACTTTGGCCTGTGCCGTCTTCTCCTTGGCTTCCTCTAGTACCTCCAGTTTCAACTGCTGGGCAATGGTCAGTGTGTCCAGGCAACCTATTTCACACACACACACACAAAGGAATCCAGTTATTTATTTATTAAGTACAATCAGCCCTAAACTACAGACACACTGATAGTATTTTGCTTTTTCAAATTTTCATTACATATGGAGTTTTTCATTGCAGATAAGGGAAAGGATTTAACTACCATGATCCATTACAAACTCCTGATTGTCTACTAAACAGATGTAATAATTGTCTGAGTAAAAGCCAGGCCTGAAATGTGACGTTGCAGCAAAATACTAAGTCCAATGTCCATATAATGAACAGGACCTGGCTGTAGAATCTTGACCTTTGCCTACTAATGTGAACCAGAAATACACTGACCCAGCATGTGGAGAGCGCAGTGAGACCTAGTGGTGGCGTGTCCCATGTGCACAGGCACTGCCAGCTCTGGACTCAGGATGTTGGGGTAACCTGGCTGAATGCTGGGAAGACTGCGCGCTTCTGGCACCAGCACATTGTAGCTGCGGATTTCTTGGGACTGAGGACAGTACCTGTTCAAATGGCAAAAAAAGGTTGTTTGTTGTTTGTTTTTTACAGACAAGTAAATAAGCATTTTTTTTTTATAAATAAGTAAATAAGCAATCATTTGATGATCTGACTTTAAAACCTAAGTAAAACCATGTCCACTGACTAGCATTAAAAAAATAACCCCCCTACTCTGTATCAAATGTAAATGTTTTACAGGTTGTGTGTGTATGTGTGAGAGTGTATATGTGTGCGCGCGCGTGTGTGTGTGTATGCATGTGTGTGCGTGTGTATATATGCGTGTGTATATGTGTGTGTGTGTGTGTGTGTGTGTGTGTGTGTGTGTGTGTGTGTGTGTGTGTGTGTGCATGCGCACAAAAACAAAATGGGGAGTTTGTATTATACTCCCTGTTTGGCTAGAAAACAAACAGTATGCATGCTAATGTCATCCCAACATTCCGTGAACAAATGAAGATATGAAACATCAAACAGTATTTCTCTAAGAATTTTATCTGTTTTGAAACTCAGTCCCTAAATGTTGCCAGTACAAAAAGTACTGTATAAAACCTGCCTAAGATTAGTCCTACTAGTTACAAGCTGTCGACAGGCCTAAGGCAACAGTAGCCTGATCAAAGAGCAATGCATGGATACAGGGTAAAAATGAACACTCACCCCCAGAGAATGTCATAGACAGGGTCCAGACACACCACCTGCCCACTCAGGTCCACCTGGTCTTCGCCACTGAAACTGATCACACATCCACACAAACATGTGCACACAAACACACGCACACAGACACATACACACACATACAGGCACACAAACAAAATCTGAATAGAGAGTGCATGTGCACATATGCATTTATGTTAACATTTTACAAAAGCATGTTTAATGTTCAACGATCCCTTTCAATTTCATGTTGTTTAAAGCCCACATGGCCAAAATCATTTCTATATGTTTGTTTAAAAACAAAAACACCAGATAATCTGTTCATTACAAACATATCAAAAATGTTTTCTACTGGAATTTATTTCTTCATAAATTCTAAGATCAAATGAAAAATATTCATGGCACTGATAAACTCAAAATCACATATGATTGAACATCCCTGATTAAGGTCTTCATGGAGTCTGCTATCAAGTAATCATGTGGAATGTCATGTAGAGCCTAACATTCTATAAGCATTTTCATAGCCAATGGTTCATCACATGGTGTGCGCCATGGAGCCTCCTTAAAGGATACATGTGTGTGGAAAAGGTATGGCCTGCATGTAATCAATATAAAGCCGTTTCTTTCCTGCAGCCTTTACAATACCAGATGGACAGATCTGGAAAAGTTTATTATCCATTTGTGTGTCCCAGTCCTGTTTGACTTAATTATGAACTGTTTAAAATTCATTTCAGGAAAAATGTTTTTCGGGTATTTTTCATTTGTGGTACTCCTAATCAGACGATCAGTACCTAATCCTCAAATGCCAGATGATCGTCTCAAACATCAACACTGAAAAAAAAAAAAAATCAAATAATGAATACCCAGACCCTCTCTCTCCTGCAATGCACACAAATTGCGCGCATTAACACAAACCAAATTAGAGATAATTCTTGAGTTACACAGGACTCCACCAAAGCACACATCTCATCCAAAGTCTGCAATCCCTTGCTCTCACTGAAATGGGAAACAAAACACTACTTCTTTGTGTTTAAATTCAGCACTCATATGTGACATTGTCGTGCAAAGGCCTTTGAGTAGAAATGTACCATTGTCCTCTTCATTACAATACAATCCCTTGCTCTCACTAAAATGTGAAACAAAACATTACTTCTTTGTGTTTAACTTGTGCCAGCACATGTATGTTACATTATCCAGCAAAGGCCTTTGAGTGGAAATGTACCATTGTCCCTTCATTACAATGAATTGCACAAACTACTTGTGAATTTTGTCTACAGGCAGTGTGTGTCCAACAGCCTAATTCCCACCTCTTGCAGCTTCCATCCACTTTGCTGATCATCAAACACTTGACAATGCCTGCGTTGTTCTCTCCTCGCGGAATCAGACCTGCCAAATGCACAACAAAACATTAGCCAATAGTCCGCAACCAAATAAAACACACTAAACCAGACAACTCTAATTATAGTAGTTCTCAAGATATTCTGACCCCCACTTTGATTCAGTGACAATAAATGGCAAAGTAGCTGTTGGAACAAGGTAAGCATACCACTAATGATAATACTAACATAGCACTTATAAAATGCCCTGCCAAAGGTTCTAGGCACTGAAGAGCACACCTGTACAGTTTGAAGAGCTCACTTATACTGTGCTGGATCACGTCACCACGTGAGCTTTAACAATATTCAAATCAATAATCATCTGTAGTATTCCTTTCAGGTTTTTCAGCACATGTTGAGTTTATTCGTTCATGCACATGAGTGCTATGATATCCATGTACATATATGTTACAGAAGAGTCAGTTATCATATACATTCACAAGAACCACCATAGCAAGACCTGCATATGTTCATTTGTAAAACTTACGTCAATACCCACAAATGCAAGCAATTACACACTGGTTTAATGCACCAATGACCAGTGTCTGTTTATCAACAAAACTATCCAAAATATCAAACACTTACCGATACATGACTGACTGGCAAAGATGTTGGCTTTCTGCAAGGTCAGGGCGTTGATCAGAGACTCGTCTATCCTCATGAAGGTCTGATCCGCACTGGCTCCAATCCAGGTTGCACGTCGACCAAACCTCGCACCTGGGAAAGGATAACCAATGAATTAAACAGACTGGCAAGGTGCAATGAGGATAATTACTGGTGCATTCACAATAATCAAGAACTGAACTACAACGGAAGATCTCTGAAAGACAGATCTTGAACAGACAAAAGACTAACAGACAAAAATGTCTTCAAAAAGTGATAGTCTTCACTGAATGATATACTTAGCCAAGATAAGACTGCACCACCCGCAGTGGCGAAGTGGTTAGCGTCGCGGACTTCCGGCTGGGAGGTCGTGGATTCGAATCCCATCAGTCATGTGGGTTTTTCTGCCCTGACTGGCTCCTACCCAGAGTTGAGTTTGCTGCGGACTCATTGGGAAGACTGGGACCAGAGTCGAGTTTCATCCACTTAATGGATGCGTTTCTGAGTGTTGCTCAAATTTCTTGACCAACACTGCAGGTGCCTGTATCTCTTGGGCCTGGTTGACACCGAGATATATTATGAAAGGAAGCGTAGAGTACAGCCCTGTCATGTAGTCTCAGACCAAAATGGAAATCCAGAGCATCATCTTAATCATCCTCATTCTCATCGATCGGCATAAAAAAGGCTCAAATTCTGTGGCCCTTCATGCCTTGCTCTCATGGTGACCTCAATTTCGATGTCCTCTCCACGTCTGTGGCCTTGGTTTGGTTCCGCCGGGGTCACCGGTATCAGTGAGCCCATGGGGGCTGTCGGGGCGGACGTGGTGGCGCCCTCCGGAGACAGAGCTCACTCAATGCCGGCTTGGCAACTAAGCAATTATTGTCGTCAGTAGGGGCTTAGTAGGTGGTATCCTGCGTATGTTAGATCAGAACAGGCGCCACTGAATACCACCGAAGTGACTCGGCAGCAGTGCAGTGTCTCCTCCGGTGGGTTGCCTCTTGACGACTTGACACTGACTGCTCCCTATGGATTGCCGGTGCCAGGGCTGCGGCGGGGCCGACCGGGCTGTGGCTGTGGACAGGGTTTCGGAATGAGCGGCGTGGGTGCACTGCCTCTGAAGCGGCGCAGAGGTTGGGACAGCAAAAAAAAAAAGAAAAAAAAAGGTAAGACTGCAGTATGTTTCTTTACCATGAGAACTGGCTAGGTATCTTGATGCAAGCTGCTGACAGGAAGACTATCACATAAAACAACAGAGACATAGCGCTAGTGGAAACTGACTGCATCGGCTTTACCTGACAAGCGTGGTTTCAGTATCTTGATCTGGATCAACTATATCCAGTGAACTCTTGCTCCAGGTCATAAAGAAACATGCCCACTCACCAAACTCTTGAGAATATAGCTTTCTCACGTCTATGAAATGCAACTCTGTTCCACAGCAACAAGTTTTCACTGAGTTTTTCTTAGGAGGTTGCATCTACACTCAAAACTTGGGGAACCCTCATAAAAACAAATACATGTGAGAGGGAGGAAGGGTCAGAGGGAAGGAGGGAGGGAAAGAGAGAGAGAGAGAGAGAAAGAGAAAGAGAGACAGAGAAAGACACACACCACACACACACAGAGACTTTGTGTGTGTGAGAGAGAGTGTGTGTGCGAGAGAGAGTATGTGTGTGAGTGACTGAGTGTGAGAGTGCGAGTGTGTGTGTGTGTGTGTGTGTGTGTGTAGTGTGTGTGTGTGTGTGTGTGTGTGTGTGTGTGTCTGTGTGTGTGTGTGTGTGTGTGTGCACGCGCATGCATGTGTGAGAGACAGCATGCACGCATTCACTTGTGTGTGTATCAATGTTTCCATTTCCCCTTCCTGCACACTGAAATTTTGCATACGAGTGCATAACAAATCCATTATACATGTTCAATTTCATTTTTTTAAAAAACAGATTCAGAAAAATGTGCTGTATAACTTTTCTAATCTACAGTATCAAACCTTGTGACGTTCGTGTAAGCAAAAGAAAAATTAGGTAACATATTCAGAGCTTAGGAACAAATCTGAATTAGTGACTGAATATCAAAATTAGCTGGGCACTGGAAAGATAAATTACTTTGTTTTGTTATCTCCAATGACTGGTTCAAAGGGAAGGTTCACTCACCTACACCTGGCACAGGGCCAGGTACACAGTGCCATGCCCCCTTTTTGCTCTTCACCGATGTGTCCTCCGGACCTGACCGTCCCAGGGCCAGTTTCTGAACAAAGTAAACAACCCCACTATAAACACAGGTCACAATTTAAAGAACACACATTCATGAAGAGTAAACGAAGAAAACAATACAAACACAACAGCATATCATGTCAAATATATACCGATTTAAAAGTCTTTGAGCAAAAAGAAAAAAAATGTTATCGGAGAAAAACCATATTCCACCGTTTCCTTTTCCCTGAACGTATCAACAAAGAGATTCTGTTAGCAAGAAAACAAGGCATGAAGAGGATAACAGGATAAATTCATGATCAATTTACGATCTTTTTATAACGTGATTAACATATTTGAAGAAAGTCATTCAAATTTGAAAGCCTATTCAATACATTAAAAAATATCCTTAAAGATTTTTTTTAACAGAATGACCGAACAAAAAAAAGGATGGGGGGGGGGGGGGGGGGAGCTGAAAATATTTATTAACTCAATTAGTAGCTCAAAAGCCTGTACACTGTGATTACAATGCACCAAAACAGTATCACAATAAGGAAAAATAAAGAATATGGTGGAATGAGTCACCTGGTAGTCACCAAAGGTGTACACCTGCCCACTGGACAGCAGTATCACAGTGTGGTGGGCGCCAGCTGCAATCTGCACCGCCGCCATTGGCAGTGGTATCTTCGTGGGCACTCCCCTGAACAACATGGATTTGAATTTTAATCTTTTGATCATGCTTACTCAATGTCTGTCATGATACAAGCATAAGAACTCACAAGCATCCGTTTCGCAACTCTAAGGCAGACATATGAGCAAGGTCCCTTGAAATGCAGGGCTTCTATAGTGCTTGAAAAATACTCTTTATTATCATCATCACCATTTCATATATGGCATTGTCATGCACCATCCACTGGAAACTACATCAAAAAAAGCAAATGTTTTGTATGTTCTTATTTCAGTTGGTCATTCACTCAGTGCACAGCATAAATGGGATTCATATCCTAACCAGATTAATTGGTATGATGTAGAATTTCTTTTTTTCACCGCTTTTTTTTTTTTTAACAATATATATAACTTTGTCCGCTCTCATACCAAACGTTTTTCTCAATGAAATTCAGACTGCTCTTGCTTTGGAAATAAAGTGTGTCATCATGTTAAGGCATCATACATTTCTTCCTTTTTGTTTGTTTATCCAGCCTGCAGAAGTTTTCCTTTACCTCTGAAAACAGTTCAGTTCAGTTCAGTGGTTTATTTAATGTCTTTTCATCACCAGATGATATTAGACACTTGTTCAAAAAAAAAAAAAAACAGAATATCTTCACACTCAACTTATCTAGTACTTGCAAAGCCACCTTGATAAGTGAATATTTACATAAGTGAAATACCCTAGAGGTACACAAAGTTGTGATCTTTACAAAAATTTTGCAACCTGTGACTGCAAAATAAATGGCTATTTCAGCAACACATGAACCATATAAGACACTACTGACATTAGTTATTCATCTCAATACCTTTCTCCTGATAGAGCGAGGTCAACACTGAGCATTCAAACAAAAGATGATGCACAGAAATGTTTTCTCTGCAGACACAGGTACTACCATGAGAATATTTAGTGCTCCAAGTATTCAGCCTTAATCTATGAATTAATCTAACAATGTGCCTTGGGCACAATGGTAAAGTAGCCATGTTTTGACTAAAATTCTGCTTATGTATATACTTTTCCATAATTTGGATCAATTCACAAGAGAACAAATCCAAGGGATTTTTTGATAAATTTTCAGCGTTTCTACTTGCTCCTTTTGCAAGACTGTCTGCTATTTCATTCCACTTTACACCACAGTGGGATGGGACCCAACAAAAATCAATTCTTATCCCTAGAGTTATGAAACAATGCAGTAAATGTTTTATTTCAAAAAGCAAATCTTTTCTAGCTTTGCAGTCCCAATGCTCCCAGAGTATTACCAGATGCAACTCCCTTGATGCTGCTGTTCCTTTACATAAGCTGAGCGCATGTTGGGATTTTAGTTCATCATTTCATCTTCTTATCAAACAGATAGAAAGACATGAATGTGTGCAGAAATTGTGTGTGTGTGTGTGTGTGTGTGTGTGTGTGTGTGTGTGTGTGTGTGTGTGTGTGCGTGTGCATGTGCATGTGTGTATGAGACAGAACAAAGAGAGATGAATGCTGTAAATCAGAGAGAAAACCAACAGAGATGAAAATGCAGAAAGCGTACAGAGACCAGTCACATACACTAGTCACACAAGAAGGACCACCCACCTTGCCACCATATCGCCCTGCCCCAACTGGCCGTAGCTGTTGTTGCCGAAGGTGTAGACATCCCCGTTCTGCAGCAACACCACCGTGTGGTGCACGCCACAGGCAATCTGCGTCACCAGCACCTCCCCCGTGCCCACCATCACCTCTGCCGGGGCCAGGGACACCACTTTGGTGTAGTCCGCCTCCGACTCTCCCACACCTTCTGTACAGAAAATCCCCAAAACACAGGATTTATGCCCCGAATACAAAGCCTGCCATATAAAGACATTTCAATAAATATCCCAAGGCAGCATCAGTGAAAAATCAAGTTTTTCCTGTGCCCACTGGGGAAATGGTATAAACTGAGGGCTCATAAGCCTAGCTCTGACACTGAAACACCATCCAAGAATAACGATGTATGCCTTAAAACACTTCATTACTGCATGAACAGCGGCAGCTTTTTCACTTAATCTGATCTCAGCATGACAACCTGGGAAATCTTCAAGTAAATGGAGCTCATATCACACACACACACACACACACACACACACACACGCGCACACACACACAGGTGCACATATGCACAATTATCAGTAGAGGCATCTTTTGAAGGTTGCTCATCATGAATTTTTGATTCGATAACTGAGGCTTCAAATTACTCAAACTGATTACAAAAATGTACATCCACCACATATTCATACATGTTCAAACAATATTTTCCAAGTGCTCTACACATGCGGGGGAAATATTCAAACAAAAACTGTTGTCAAATATACCAACGCAACATGAACTGATAACATGCAAAAGGAAGCAAATAAACGAACTGAGCAATGACCCAGCACTTGTCCTAAGGAGCTCTGAAAACTGGGGGGAACCAAAATGGCAATTGTTTGCTCCTTCTTACTCTCTCAGTGGCACTACTCCCATCCCTCTTTATTCCCCTTCACACAGCTATGGTCAGATTTTTATGTCATAATGTTGTCAGCAGCCCACAGGAAGCTCTCTGTATTGGATCATCATCAGACCACCTACTGAAGAGGACACTGCACTGCTGCTGAGTCACTTCAGCTATGATCAGTGGTGCCTGCTGTGGTTTAATGTATGCAAACCACCACCAACTAACCCCACTGGTTATATAGGTAACCACTCCCCTTAACAAAAAAACCTATTTGGCCAAACAACAGATGCAATCTAAAGTAGGCATAAAACCAAAACACAAAAAATCCTTCCAAGAACAAAACTACCTGCCTGATTGTTTGCTTTTCTTCTTCTTCTTCCTGTCTTTACTCTCTGGCTTGGATTCTGCTGCTAGAAATGGTTAACAGGGAAAAGCCATAGCACAGGAAAATGATAGGCAAAGAAAAAAAAAAAAAAATGTGTCCACACTCGAAACGTTTCCTTGACCAGTTACTGGCTGGAAACAGTAATCAACAACAATCACAAAAACTTAAAATGTTAATATTTCATAATGAATACAGCCATTCGCTTGTCATAAATGAAAAAGATACAACACAAGAAAACGACAACAAAAAGATAGCTCTCTTTACCAAAAACAAATCCATGCTCACGATATAACAATCACTTCACTCTTGTTACCTGGCTAAGCAGAAACAAGGTAAAAACCAAATCAGTACATGAAGAAAACAACACCAAAGACAAAACATCCCCAAGGACGCATCTTTAACATCTTCCTCAGGTTAACATTGTATTACATTTTATGGGTTCTTTCCAGGTCTGCACAACATTCGCCGAGATTTTCATGTGAAAGACCATTCACTGCAATTACTGGAGATAAGATGGCAGGTCATAGGATCACAAATGTCACGTGAAACTATCAGCTAATAGCAGCCAGACAAAATTCACACTCCATGTCCTTCAATGTCCTATTTTTTACAGACTAATCCATTCTCATACTGGCACAATCAGCAATATGTTCAAAAGATGGACTTTCAATTCCTTTGATTTGATCCAACTGAAAATTATTCCTAGAATTTATGAAGCTGTCAATCATGTTTCTATCCACTTTATTTCTTTTTTGTTTTAGAAGCATTGAAATTTTTTTTCCCCACTGGCATTCAAAATCTAGAGAATAACTGGCGAGAATTGGAATGCCGAAACTTGTGTGATGCTCTGCTGAATTAAGTTTTTACCTCTCTGCTGTTTCTTGATGAGGTTCTGAGCCCGTCTCAACTCATTCTTCTTCAGCTTTCTTCCATCGTTTCCTTTGCCCATAGGATGTTCTGCACCTGCTCACAACCAACCATTCTCTGTCTCTTTTCCTCAAGACTGTCTTCTGTGATATGTGTGTGTTTGTGTGTGTGTGTGCGAGAGCATGTAAAAATGGAAAAAAATACACACAAGTGTGTGTGTGTGTGCGTGTGTGTGTGTGTGTGTGTGTGTGTGTAGTTCTTTAGTTTAACGTCTGTTCACCCTCAAGTGATATTAGACAGGGGGATGGGAGGGGGGGGGGGGGGGGAGGGGGGGGGAGTACAAGGGGTAGGAGAGAAGGCTGGGAGATAGAGGAGAGGTGGAGAAAGGCAGGGAAGAGAAGATAAATGAAGAATGGAGAGGATGGATATGAAAGTAGTGACTGATTGTGCATGTGAAATGCTTCAATGTGTGTGTGTGTGTGTGTGCGTGTGTGTGCGTGTATGCGTGCGTGTGTGTATGTATGTGTGCACATGCATGCCTATGTGTGCCTGTGTACAAGATCAAAACAACAAGCTGAAAATCAAACCCAGACAGGAATTAGGAACGGGTGCCGAATAAAAAACACCATCGGCTTTGCCCTGTAACCTACCTGCACTGGGCTATTTTCCATAATTTTTGCATGTATATTCGTCATTATCCATTTCATGCTGATCGTGTAGGTTACATGACAGGTAAAGGAAGCTCTGCCAATTACTGCCTGCACACACACACACGCACAAATGGCTCTACCAGCTGAACAGTACCTAGGATGGCATCAAGAGGCATGCCCTTCTTGCCCTTGCCGATGACCTCCAGCAGACCTCGGTCATCCAGTTCTTCCAGGCTCAGCTTCTCTCCGCTGCAGGCCCAACATATCCCACACTCACTGCACCCAGAATCACCTGCCCCACACCCACAGGGCCTGCACAGCAAAAATGAGGTACTACCTCAAAATCTGCCATCTTCAGCCACAGTGAAAACCGTCACCTTCTTTCCTACAACCTCGAAGAAGAAATTCAAATAATCATTTTTCTATCAACATCAATCCATTTTTTTTCTCTAAGTACTTTAATATCTTTATGTCGTCACTTATTCTTAACCTGAACCTTGTGGCATGTGATTTCTGTATTTGTAAAGTCATCACCAATCTTGCCTATCTTGCGCAGAATTGGACGACGATAAGTAATTCCTCATTCATTTTCACTGTCCTGAGTGTTGTGTATCTTACCTGAGGTCCAAACATGTCATGTTTTGTCTTGTGATTTGTTTGTCCACATTTATTGGCGAGCTTTATCAAAAATTTTTCAAATTTGTTTAGATTTCCGCCTGCAGTTGCCTCACTTTGCAACAAGATCTAGTAAAAAAAAAAAAAAAAAAAACATTCTAAAGTAAGCATACATATCTTCTCAATTACTGCACTATTCAATTACTCACGTTTATTCAAATATTGCAAACATTTACCAGCAACACGCACGAAAAATCAGCAAGGTCATTTCAAAACATAGCACACTTTTAAAATCATATATATAGCTTGTATGCTTTAGTCATTTTGTCTAAGTATGCAAAGTTTTTAAAAAAAACATATCATATGATCACAAAAAATCAATTTACAGTATGTCGCAAGACATCATGAAATAAACACATATATCTTTAGTATGCTGCCACTATGGTAAAGAAAAAAAAAGGTTTTCATAATCCTTAATTCCTCGACAGCCTTTTCGTACCAAGGTACGTAACATGACAAACAACCACATGCCAGGGTTCGATCATTGACTGCTGTTGACGCAGCTGACTCCATAGCCATG
>CM031602.1:69323691-69328691 GCA_018398815.1 Conus ventricosus
AACCCAAATCTCTGACATTGTAGCCCATCATAGACATTTCACACCACTGCTTCTCTGATGACAATCAAATCTACATTCTGGTGACATCTTCTCCTCTCCTCCATCATTGATCGCTCACAGCTCTGCATCTCTGACATAAAGGCATGGATGACTTGCAACAAACTTCAGTTAAACAATGACAAAACTGAACTGATCTTCATTCTCCCAAAACGGCTCATGTCTACAATCTCTGTTCCTTCTTCTGTCCAACTTGGTACCTCTCTCATTCAGACCTCTACCACTGTGCGAAATCTAGGCGTTGTACTTGATCAGACACTCTCTTTTCAAATCAGATTTCTTCTATCTGCCGTGCTTGCTACTTGGAGCTTCGGCGAATCAGTTCTGTGCGCCACCTTCTGTCTGAAGAAGCCACCAAGACTCTGGTTTCTGCTTTCATTCTTTCAAGACTTGACTACTGTAATTCTCTTCTTGCTGGCTGTCCACAGAATCTTCTTGCAAAATTGCAGAAGTCCAAAATAATGCTGCTCGCCTTGTCTCGAAATCTCCGAAAACCTCTCATGTTTCTCCCTTGCTTAAATCTTTGCACTGGCTTCCTGTTGAAAAACGCATCAAGTACAAACTTTCTTTGCTCTGTTACAAGGGCATTGGATGGCCTCGCTCCATCTTACCTCTCTAAACTTCTGTCGACCTATACTCCTTCCAGACAGCTTCGCTCTCCTCTGACACTCGCATTATGCAGATCCCTCGTTTTCGGGCCAGAACACTTTGGTGAACGTTCTTTTACTTTTCAGGCTCCTTCCTGCTGGAACAATCTCCCTTCTGCACTCCGAAACTCAAACAGTCTTTCTTCTTTCAAGTCCTCCTCAAAACAACTCTCTTCAAAACATAATTTTTCTGCTCCTTCGCTGGTGTGTGGTGTGTGCGTGTGTTTGTGTGTGTGTGTGTGTGTGTGTGTGTGTGCGTGTGTTAGGGCTTATTGCTGTAAGCGCTTAGGGCTTTTGTTTAAGATTAAGCGCACTAAATGTTCCTTATTATTATTATTATTATTTGGAGGTGTGCTTATACAGGGGATGAGAGGGAGGTAGAAAGGTTGAGGAAATGTAATAGGTTTACTGTGATTTTTGTTGTTGTTGCTTAGAGTGGATCTATCGCTCCTTTGATTCTGAGTAAGAGAGAGAGAGAGAGAGTGTCAGTGTCTGTGTGTCGTGCTTTTCAGAGTGTTTGTAAGCGTGTATGTGTGTGAGTGCATGTGCGTGCGTGTGTGCTGCCTCAGTATGTGTTCATCCTTGGTCAAGTATTAGAAGGCCTAGCAATTCACTGCTCGTTTCTTGACCTGTGTGTGTGTGTGTGTGTGTGTGTGTGTGTTGTGTGTGCGTGTGTGTGTGTGTGTGTGTGTGTGTGTTTCATGGCACATTTTCATGATTGGGAAATTCTTGCCAGTTTTTTTGCATCGTTTATAAAGGGGAACTTTTGTGACGGCTTAGTGTCTCAGTTGCTGCGTGCATCGGCATGCTATCGAATACATGTGTTCTTTAGTACCTGGTTTACTTCAGCAGCAAACTTTCTGAACACTCTCCAGGTCAATGAACTTTCATCCCCAATTTTTTTTCTACTAGTTGCTGTAGGTGTGTAACAAGCCAGTCATCTGAAGTGCATAGTGAGACTGGAGTTGGCTGCCTGGCTTGCCCAGCCAGCTATGGGCACAGGCTGCCGCCCCCACTGACCTGTTGTCAGTTCAGTCAGACATGATCAAGATTATGGGGTGGAGGGGGATGGCTGTGGGAGGGGGTGAACTTGAGTGATACAGAGGGGATTAAAAAAAATTTTTTTACTACTTTGTTGCATTCATGAAAATGAATCTTTTTCTTAATGTTGTTCAGAGCAGGTGTATGCAACAGAAGATGTTTGAGATGTTAAAAGAATGACTGAAAGCAATTCTAAATGTTGTTTACATTTTTGGGTTGCATTTTCATGGTATAATTTTTAAACCTTTTCTTTCATATGTGGTTAGGTAAAGGCAGATATAGAGGGGAAAGGAGGAAGAGGCTGGTTGGGATGAGGAAGTAGTGAAAACATGGGACATGTTGCTAAGAGGGATTAGGGGGTATGAATTTCATCCATTTTGCTTTGAGTTGAGTTTAAAAATTAAAAAAAAGGCAAAAAGCACACCCCTCCCAAATTTTTAGCATTGATCTGAGTGTCAAAAAGAGAGGTTTCAGTCTTCCTTTTCATGATGATGTCCAAACGTTTTTTAACATGCAGTATCTGTACATATGAAACGCCTCATTTTCTGTGTCAGATTGTGGGCCTGGGTCTTCATGGAGTGTTTGAGTTGATTCGGGAAACTCGGAGCAAGTACCCTGAGCTCTGTGTCAAGGCACTACAGGCACTGCTTGATCTCTTGCAAGGACAGCAGCCGGAAGCAATGAAACATGAACCTCCAGAGGTGATTGGTAAGTACTGCTGTTTATACTCGGCATCTCCTTTCATTATCTTAAGAGGTGTGAATGATCAGTTGATTGTTTTCACAAAGAAGGTTCGGCTCAAATCAGTTCAATTTATGTTGTAGCCCAGGCAACCACAAGGGGCCATATAAGGGCTGCACAAGGAAGATATTGTATTTTCACTGATACATAATTGTTTTAATTTCATCCTTAGGATTGCATCTAGATCAGTTTGTGTTATATGGGGTAGTATTTTGAGCATAACAGGAATTGGACATAGTTGGCACACATAAGGGTGAATCATGGTATGTTATATTTGAAATGATTGTATGGGAGAAAGTTTCTTTTACTTATTTTAACTATACCAATATCTTTTGTAGCATATAATCGTTATGAGTATACATGGTTTTAGAGTGTTTTCAGATATTTATGTAAAACATCATAATTCATTGGTTATCAGTTGGCCTTATTTTGCTAAACTATACAAACTGATATATATGTGAATTATCTGGATCTTTCACAATGTGGCAATTTAGCATTTTTATTATCTCTGATTTCCTGTAGATGGTGTGAATATCTTGTCTGAATTATAATTGAAGATGTTTTCAAATGTCCATTAACCTTCTGATACTTTTATCTGTGTCGCTGTTTTCTATCATATAGAAAATGTGCAACTGAAAAAAAGTGTGGGTGCAACATGCATGTGTATATACATGACAAAGAGACAGAGTGTGTGAGTGTGAAAAATCTGAACATACATGTATGAGAGTATGACAGAGACGCTGTGTAAGTCTGAACATTTTGAATGTAAAGAAATGTAACAACAAATTTGAGTGAAGCTGCATCTTTTTATGTGGGTAAATATATTTGCAAAAGTATCTTTTTTTTTTTCACTCCAATATGAAGGATCTGCTAGGAGTTGTCTTTGAAACTTTCAGATTTGCTTTTGGTTATAAACCAAAAAAAGACATACTAAAAATGTGGAGGCATCATGCCTTCCACCTTCAAATCTGAAGGATATTGGCATTTCTGAGGAACAAATCAAAGGGTATGGAAGTGCAATAAAACATGGCCTCGAAGCAAGGCCTGTAACTCGTATAGGTGAGAACAAGAGACCAGAGAGTGAACTCCATTGGGTGTAATGAGGAGACACTTGACAGTTGGTGGGCAAAACACTTTGTGCGTTTATACCTTGGGAATAAAAAAGAAACAGTTCATGTTCATACTTCTTTGCTCAAATTCCAGAGCTTATTTTCATGAGTAAAATGCACAATGATTCAGGTTCTAAGTGATAGGGAACACCAAGTAGACTTCTTAAAAAGTTGTATTTGCATTCACTTGTGTGTTAAAGATTGCCTATAAATGATGTGTGTGTGTGCGCGCGCGTGTATACAATATGCATGTTGGGTTTGCAGAGAAGCTGTTTCAGCTGCTGATGGAGCTTTCCACCGACTGCTCAGCTGATGTGACTGTGGAGGGTCACTCGCTGACCTCACTGGCCTGTTCAGGGCTCATCAGCCTCACCATTGCCTTGGGGGATACGGGCAAGCTCCTGACTGCTATCAAGGCCATGCTCATGTCTGCACCTGGTCTGGCCATGCAGACCACACAGGTAACGTTACTTGGTTGAAAAATGCTGACTTCTGTGGAAATGTTTGTAGTTGTGAGGGATTTGCTGTGAAAGAGTATGCAATTATATCATTTCAGTCTTTTGACTGTATTAATATTGTAGTGGGCATTTTGCGTAATGTATCGGATATTTGGAGTGTCACGAAGGATACATGTATCTTCCTTGTTTCTTTTATGTTCTTGGCCTGAAGTTTATGATTGGTGTTTTGATTATCTTATTTATAGAAAGGACTGGACAGCAAAAATTATTAGGTTTGCACATAAATGTGCAGCCATACAGAACCATGCAAATGCATGCACAAGATAAACACATGGTCTTCGGCGCTTATATAAACACACGCACACTATCACCATCACCATTGTATTTCTGCTCTACTTCCGCTCTCTCTACACCCGTGTCCCCATATTACTCCCCCTCTACTCCCCCAGCCCCAGCCATACACATGAAGTGTATGCTTACAGACACAGATACACTTGTGCATGTGTGCACTAATGTATATACCAGGGAAGCATGTTTCTGAAGGTGTCTGTATGAAGGCATGTTTATAGGGGGGCCGGATAGCTCAGTTGGTAGAGCGCCGGACTCGTGATCCTGGGGTTGCGGGTTCGAATTTCGGTATAGGGGGATTTTTCCCTCGGAGTTAACATTGGTTCTGACTCCATTCCCCATATAGTCCTTCGAATGAGACTATAAACCGAGGTTCCGTGTGTGAACGCACGCATAACATCTTGCACACACGTAAAATCCCATCACCAACTTTCGGAAGAGAAGGCCAGTTTGGCCGTTGGTATGGATGACACGTGACACATAGCATGCACCTTCCCCGAAGATGGAGTATGGCTGCCTTAATGGCGGGATAAAAAAGGGTCATACACACAAAACTCCACTGCCTGGCTATACAGGGAGTGTCCGCAGGAGTATCGGCC
>CM031602.1:69331191-69375717 GCA_018398815.1 Conus ventricosus
CCCAAGAACCATTAGGGCACTACGCCCTCCTCCAATTCCTTTAAATTCTGCTATGGTCTGACATGGTAAAGTATATGACGCCAAAATGGGGAGTTTGTATTATATCCCTGTTTGGCTAGTATACTTACCATGTCAGACTCTAATGCCCACCCTGCCTTCCCCGCTAGCGCTATGGTTCTCGGGGTTACCTTGCGCATAGGCCTTGTTGAATAAGGAACAGGAAGTTTTCACCGGCTTCTTCCCTGGCGGAAGTAGGGTGGGCGTCACATGATGGACTTATTACTGCATTAGCCACAAAAAATTCGGCCTGGCAGAGTTAACTGCCATTGAATGCTATGGTCTGACATGGCAAGTATACTAGCCAAACAGGGAGTATAATACAAACTCCCCATTTTGATGTCTGTTCATGCCCAGCAAGGTCACCATTTCCATGTGCTGCTCTCTCCGATGACCCTCTAGTATCTGTCCTATCTAGTATCTGTCCTAGTTTCTTAAAACTGATATTACGGAGGAATATATTAAGATTAGGAATTTTCATTGAAAATGAGGATAGAGCCTTGAGATCCTGTTATCAGTTGACGACAGTTATCAGACTGCTAATAGCTACGTTTTGAGCATAGCATGCCACACAGAGCATCATAATGTTATATTCTTAATAACATTGCTATGCTGGATTTGAAAAAATCCCAGCCGTAACTTTTATTCTTTTTTTTTTTTTCTTTATTAATACCTGTTGAAAATGGTTAGCACACCAGTGCAAGGTTAGGTCAAGGGAGAGCACTAGTGTTCCTGACCATGATTTTTTTTCCTTGGTTACTTTCCAGTGAAAGGAAGTTTTTGTTTCATGACAGATGAGACTGAGCCATTTGAAGCTTTTGTTTCCTTCATAGGCATAATCTGTCATTATCCCTTTGGTTTTTATTCATCAGTGACATACAATATGTGGTGTTCCAGTCACTGAAGTATATCTTTATTCAGTAAAGAAAAAAATGCAGTTTGTGGAATAATTTATGTAACTCCCAGTATTTGTTACTGTGATATTATAAGAGAGCTGCCAGAAAGTAAAAATCCAAACAAGTTTGTTTATCAAAGAAATCTAGTTGCAAAGTGAGGTGACTGCAGGCGAAAATGTAAACAAATTTGAAAAATAAAATTCAACACCCGTCTTGCGCGGAATTGGATGAAGATATATGATTGCTCATTCATTTTTGTTGTCTTGGGTGTTGTATATCTTGCCTGAAGAAGACCTAAGAGGTCGAAACGCATCATGTTTTGTCTTGAGATTCGTTAGTCTACGTTTTTGGGCAAAGTCTTATGAATTCTTTTTTCAAATTTATCAAAGAAATTTTTCTAAATTTCGATTTCCTTTGAGATCTTTTTTTGAGATGTTTGTAAGAACAGTCAGTATGATGGAAAAAAAGTCATACAAAAAAAATTTCACATTATGTTATGAAACGGTGATTATAGCACAGATTGAATCACATTAATGGAGCTGTGATTCATTGAACAGTTTAATAGATTTATGTCATTGGTATAAAGTATAAGTCACATTTTACATTGTTTTGTCTTGGATGGTATTTTGTGATTGGCATAATTGGTAGAACTGCATCATTTGCATGTGTCAGACAGTGTAGTGATGTAGGTACTTGATGGATGAGAAGACGTGTCAAATGGAGAAAAGGGAAAAAAGGAGTTGGAGTGCTAAGCTAAAATGAGATTACGATGATGCTTTGGATTTATATGCAGGTTTTTTCCTTGCAGTGTTTGCTAATTTGAAATTTTTATTATTTTTTTTTTTTTTTGCTTCTAAACAGGGAGGCATTGTTTGTCACAAGGAGCATTTTCGGAGCAGCAAAAACACCATGGTTGGCCTACGCAAGGGTAAGCATTTGTCAAATGATTAGTTGTTCAAATGGAGAACTTTTTTTCTATGATTATTTGTTAATCATGATCTTTTGTCCAAAAAGTCAAATCTTACCACTGAATCTGATCTTTTTAATTGAAAAAAAAAGAAAAAAGTTAACATGTTCAGAGTGGATTCATTGAAATTTGTTTCACTTTTCTTGGGTTTTCAACACCCCTTACTCTGTGCATTAATGCAAATGTATTTTCATTGATGTTAAGAAAACAATGACAGTAAAGACACAAAGTAGTTGTACAGGTGATGCACGACTTACTACATCAAGTGTCCTATCAGAAAACCCTGTTAGTTAACCTTCAGTCCGTGGTGGAACATTTTTTTTCTCTGTCTTTATTAGATTTGCCTCCCAATTAAAGAGTCGGTTTTCAAGAAAGTTGTGGAGGTTGTTGGTGACAAATCTCTCTGGATGATGTGCTTTAACAGGGCAAGCTGTTGTGTAAGCTGGACAAGCAGTCGTCGTCCGACTTGGTGCAAGTGGACACGTGCAGCCTGGAACCCACCCACAGCTGCAGCCTTGACGGTAACTGCCTCTCTTATGCCAATAGGAAGGAGGCCTGCCCACCAGGGATCCAGCTCAGACAGACCACCACCACGAAAGTTGGTCAATTAGCAGTAAATGCTGTGTTATAGACTGTAACACTTATGTGCAGATTCTGACTGCTAGGATTATGTTAAGAGCAGTCTGAACTAATTAGCGTATGTTTTTAAACTTTGAAAATGAACAATTTTTCTATGTTTCATGGAATATTTTATTTCACTTTTGTGGACTTCAGCTTGTAGGATGTTGTGGAGCTTGATCTGCTTAGTCATGTCAGGTCTTTAGATGTTGTGTCCAGTCGTTTTTGTATAAGGTTGAGGAAAGTTGAAAGTTTACCTTCACTTTTTCGGTAGATTAAAAAGTTCTGTAGATTAAAAAGGAAATGAAAGAATGGTTTTCTTTTTGGTATCTTAGATTAGTCTTAGTTTTCTGTATTGGGACCTTTGTTTCAAATAAAGGTATTATCTGTGTGTTTACTTTTTTTGGTATTACCTTCAGTCAGAGTAATTTCTGGATTAAAGAAAGGTGTTCATAAAACATCAGTGCACTAGATCTGTATTAAATGGATTGATGAGTGTTTGTGTAATTTTCAATGAAAGTGGGGTTGCAATTCATGTAAAGTATCTTACTGAATGTCGTGTTCATGTTTAATTTTTTTTTTTTTAATTTTGTATGTGGTGCTCTCGTTTTAATGGATGTGTTTTCTGTTTGAATTACAATAAATTTGTATAAGCAAATATCTTCAAAATGAAATTTCATTTAAAGAAAATATTTTGTCTTCATTTCTTGTGATTACTGAGGGCTTTCTCTTCCCTTGATATCAGGACATGGACTGGGACCATCACTCCTGTTCAGCGATGGAGACAACATTGGTCAGATCGCTCCTGCTAAAGAGGCAAGACGTTTTCTCTGTCTGCCTTGCCTTTTTTCCTTTTACCAAAATTTCTCTTGCAACTCTTATACATCTAAGTATTTCTTTCACTTCCCCTTGTGTGAATATTTAGCCTATGTCCTTTCATGGTTTTGCTTTTTTGCGAAGTTTTGACTGAAATGTTGATTTTCAGGGAAGACAAGAAACAGCATTTCTTCTTTTTTCTTTCTAAACAATAATATCATTTTTTTGTGTGTATTGAAACAACAGGACAGCTTTGTGGTTCGAACGTTCAGCCCTCAGGCGTCCCCTATGAAGCTTCTGAACGAGATTCCACTCAAGCTGACCCGCAAATGTCTGGACATGTTTGGTTCTAATCCTGCTGTTGACGGGGAGTTCACACGCAAGACTGTCTGTGAGTTCAGCACATGTTGATTTGTGATGTGTACACATGTTGAGAAAAAGGAAACAAAAGCATGTTCGATGAATATTTTGGTGCTTACTACTGGGTTACAGTAGGAAAAAGTGTAGTAATATGTTGTAAAACTATAACTGCATCAAAATGTAATAGAAATGCATGCAGTGCAATGCATAAAACTATCAAGAAGATGACGTATAGTCATACTCTGTGTGTGTGTATGAGTGTGTGTCAGTGCGTGTATACCAAGTTCGGTTCGTATTCTTGAAATGACCTTTTTGAAGTATTTCTGTTCCAGTAACTGGCAGACATGAGTCATAGTGGAGAAAATCATTATTGGAACATTTTTGATAAAAAGATTATGTGATAGAGCGTTTGTTTAATTAAGTGTTAATTTGATATGATTTATTTGTTGTTGTTGTTCATTTGTTTGTTTGTTTTGTTAATCAGTGAACCTAAAGAGCAGTAGTGGTCCATGTTTGACATAATTTAATGTTTAGCATTTCTTGTTGTAGCAACCGGCTTTGATGAGGACACACTGACCATGTCTTCTGGCAAAGACTTCTCCCTAATCAAGACAGTGGGAGGCAAGGTGAGTGGATCTTTTCATTCATGTTGGTTGGATGCTGAGTAGAATAATGAATTGATTGATAGAATGAAATGCAATTTAGCATGTTTAACTTTTTAATTACTAATCCACCTCTCTACAGTTACCAGTTACCTATCAGTATGCACATTATTTAGCTACCAAAGATGACTCGACATTTGGTTCCCAAACTGGTTAGTTAGGAAGAACTGGAGTTAAGAAGAGGCATTTGGAGGCCTCTGATAAAATGAAATGGGCAGCCGTTTGCAAAGTGCTTTAGGTAAAACCCTCAGAAGTGTTTTCTTCGTTTTCAACTCATGTGAGTCACAGGGATATGGGATGTAACTGAATACAACTTCGGACAGTTTAGCTGTTTATGGGTAACAGAATAACAGCTGTCCAGACAGCACTGTAGGCTGTAAGGATTCTTTTTTACTTGCTTCAGGCTTTGGTAGCAGTGTTTGAGGTGACCGACAGGTGGGGAGTTGGTCTTTCAGCAGCAACTCGTACTAATTTCTGCTTGTGAAATTGTGTCACATTGTGTATGCCTCTTCAACAAAATGCCCTGAATCATTGAAAAACAGTGAGAGAGCATGAGTTTGTGCCAAAGTATGCTGAAGAGTCGGGTTTGACAGTGATTTGTGTTAAAACCTATTTTTATTTTAATGTGAGATCAGGTGGTTACTGCACAGAAGGAGCCTTTGCAGTGTGATGACAGGTGAAGATGAAATGTATTCCGTCCCCCCAGCTCCATGCTTTTACAGAAATTTAGAATGCTTTGCACACTCTCTTTGTTGAAAATGTGCTCCTTTTTACTGAAAATTACGCCGATAGCAATTTTAAGGTAAACGGGTCAGAAGTGAGAATGAGTGAAAAGGACTTGACCTTGACTGGTTGATGTGTGTTTTGTTGTCAGGTGTTGTTCTCTGGCAAAGCAGCATCTCTTGGGATCAAGCAGGGAGGTCCAGCCATGGGCAAGTGGGCAGAACTGCCCATTACCAAATCCCCCAAAATCGTACAGGTGGCCACGGGTCATGACAGCGCCCACGCCCTGATGCTCGCTGATGATGGCAGTGTCTTCTTTGTGGGCATGGCCAAGCGTGGAGAGGACGGGGACTCCGGAGCAGGTACTGAGGAGTATAATTAAAGTGGGGAAAGTACTGGGTTTGGAAAGAGGGAAGAAAAAAGGAATGAACAGAGAGAGAGAGAGAGAGAATGAAAGTTCTTACAGTTTCTTTTTTTTTTTTTTTTGGTTCGGCGTGATTTAAAACAGCCATAACAAAAAGCCTACAGTGATGATTGGGGTTTTTAAAAGGTCAAACCAGCGAGTCTGTACTCGCTTCATTGAGGTTACTACCATATGGTAACAGCTCATTTACTCCTTTGTATGTTTATTCATTTCTTTTTTACTAACATGCATGCACAGACACAGTGATTGTATTAGCTTCATGCTGTTATGTATATTTTCCTTTGTATGTTTATTCATTTCTTTTTTACTAACATGCATGCACAGACACAGTGATTGTATTAGCTTCATGCTGTTATGTATATTTTCCTTTGTATGTTTATTCATTTCTTTTTTACTAACATGCATGCACAGACACAGTGATTGTATTAGCTTCATGCTGTTATGTATATATTTAAAAAAGAATGTTATTGTGTGTATACAAAAGTGTGTTAATTTTACATGATTAAACTAATTTCCTTAGTCCATGTTTTCGCAGACTTATATTTATCAAAAGCTGGGATAAGATTGAGTTAATACTTACAGCAAAAGGACGGCGTCAGCCGAAGCCAGTCAAACCAAAGAAGATGATCCGCCTGGAGAACAAGCAGGTGGTGTATGTGGCCTGCAACAGTGGGAGCAGTGCTGTTGTCACCAAGGAGGGTGAAGTCTACATGTTTGGAAAGGATACCCCCCACTGTGATCATGCATGGGGGAAAAGTTGGGGTTTTGTCCCATTGTGTGTATGCAACCAAAATCCAGGGACGACTGTGCATGTCAAAACATAATTACTTTTGTGTGTTTTTTTCCACGAAAACAAAAAACATTTTAAGCATTTTTTTTGATATTGGAGTCAAAGGGAAGAGGAAAAAAGAAATGATAAAAATATAAAAAATTAACAAAAATTTAGAACAAACGGAGGAAAGAAAAAGATAGATGTTTTTTTAACTTGCCAGCTATAAATTTATTCATACTTATTCTGTTTTAAAAGGGTTGTTACAAAAATTTTCACACGCTCCCCATTTTCTCTTTCGGGTTTTTTTTCAGGACAACTTAGACAAAAGGAATTAAAGAGTTCAAAAAAATTTTTTCATGCAGTAAATGAAAGAAAAATTGAAAAATTTTTTCCCCCCTTCCCTCTTCCTTTCACCACCCCATCATTTTTAAAATTTTTCACTAATTTTGGGAAATTAAAACGGAATGGATATTCTGCTTCAGGGGGCCCTCCGGATTTTTGGAAAGTTTGTGGGGGTGTGCAGTGATACTATTTTTTTTTCTGTTAAAATTTTTTTTTTTCCGAACCCAGATAGTTTTTTTAGAGTTCCTTGTGTAGGGGGTGTCACTAAGGCAGTTTGGGGAATGTCTCGGGGTCATTTTAAATGATTAAAGGACGTCATGGTGACACGGTTTTTGCTCGGGGCCCAAGGCCCCCAACTGGGGCCCTTTGCCGGGGCCAAAAGGTAGATCTTCCCTTTTGGGCCCATCAACAAAAAAAGGGCCCCGTGGGGCCCGTGATTTTCCCGGGGGACAGGTGTCAGAAAAAGTAAGTTTTCTGTCATAAATTCGGGGGGTTGCGTTTTGTTTTGGTGTGTGAGGGGGGGTGGGAAGAGGGGGGATGCTTAAGAAATTTTTGGGAAAAAAAAAAGGGGAAAGAGACGGATTTGTTCACATTTTTTTTTTTCCCACCGGGGGAGAAAAATAATACCTTTGTTGTTCATTTCATCGTTAATTCTGCCTCCCGGGGTTTTGAGCCCCCTTTTTTTTTACGGGCTTTTTTTCTTTTTTTCTGTATATTTTCTTATATTCATAGGTCTTTGCAGATATGTTTTCATTTATGTCTCCCGTATGTTTTTGTTTTGGGCAATGTAGATATTGGTTATTTTTAATAGCCCAGTTTTTGGTTTGTCTACTTTTGGAAAGTTTCTTTTTTGGGTTTCCCCTTTTTTAATCGGATTCAAGCTATGCTTTTACTTTTCCCGGGGAAATAAGATAGTCTGTGTTTAAGAAATGCAGCAAAAATCTTTTTAACCTGTTTTGTTTTTCAACTTTGCAGAAAGGGGAAAAAATTTGTGCCCAATGATGTTGCTACGTGAACAAAAGAAGCTGTGAAAAGGGAAATGAAGAAAAGAATCGGGTTTTTACCTGTTTGGTTTTTAAACTTTGCACGGGGACACAAGGTGCCCCAGACAAGAGGGGATGACAACGAAGGAGACGCCCTTATTGCCCAACCAGGTGGGGAGTTAGTGGAGAGCAATGAAAGGGGGGAAAAAAGGAGGGAAAGTGGAAAGGGAGGGTGTGTGTTTTTTGGGGGGATAATGAAGGGCTTGAAAGCTTTTTATTTTTGTGAGTAAATTGGGGGGGCCCGGGTAAGTCATGGTCAGAAGTTGCGGGGTCGACTGGGGTTTTAACATTTTCCTTTTTTCAGACTGTTTGTTTTTGGGGGCAAGCAAAGTGGTCCCAAAAAAGGTCCCATGTCTCCACGGTGTGTCATGAGTGCATGGTTTATGGAGTAAAGCTGCGTCAACACCCAGTCAGAATGATGGGCCAACCCTGGCATGTGATTTGGTTTTGGGCATGTTACGTCCCTTGTACAAAAAAGGGGCTGTGGGAAAAAATTAAGGATTAGGGAAAACCTTTTTTTTTTTCTTTACCTTTAGTGGCAGCATACTAAAGATTTGTGTTTTTTTTCATGATGTCTTGGGGACATACTTTTAAATTGTTTTTTTGTGATCATTGATATTTTTTTTTTTTAAAAAACTTTGCTTTACTTAGAAAAATGACTAAAGATACAGCTATATATATGTTTTAAAAGGGTGCTATTTTTTTAAAATGCCCTTTGCTGATTTTTCTTTGCTTTGTTTGCTGGAAAATTTTTGGCAATTTTTGAATAAACGGGGTTTAATTTGAATAGGGCGGGAAAAATTAAAGAAGATATGTATGCTTATTTTTGAATTTTTTTTTTTTTTTTTTTTTTTACTAGATTTTTTTGCAAATTTGAGGAAACCCTGCAGGGGGGGAAATCTAAAAAAATTTGAAAAAATTTTTGAAAAAACCCTCCCCTTTAAAATGTGGACAAACAAATAAAAGGGAAAAAAACAGGGACATTTTTGGGAAACCCAGGAAAAGATACAAAACCCTTTAGGATCGTAAAGGGGGTTTTAATAAATGAGGAATTCCTTATCTTTCGTCCAATTCGGCGAAAGATAGGCAAAAATTGGTGATGGACTTTCAAATACGGGAAATTTCACATGCCCAAGGTTAGGGTTAAGGAATAAGTGAGACTTTAAAGATATTAAAGTACTTAGGAAAAAAAATGGTTTGATGTTGATAGAAAAATGATTATTTGAATTTCTTCTTCGAGGTTGTGGGAAAGAAAGGTGAGGGTTTTTCACTGTGGGGGAAGATGGCAGATTTTGGGTTTGTACCTCATTTTTGCTGTGCAGGCCCTTTTGGGTTTGTGGGGCGGGTGATTCGGGGGTGCAGTGGTGTGGGATATTTTGGGCCTCCCAGCGGAGAAAAGCTGGCCGGGGAAAAGAAACTGGAGGGCCCGGGGGTTTTGTGGAGGTATCGGCAAGGGCAAAAAGGGGGAAATGGCCTTTGATGCCATCCTGGGGACTGTTCAGTGGTAGAGCCTTTTGTCCCGGGGTGGGGGGTGTGCAGGCGAAAATTGGCAGAGCTTCCTTTCCCCGTCATGAAACCCTACACGATCACCCAGGGAAATGGAAAATGACGAATTTTAACATGAAAAAATTTTGGGAAAAAATAGCCCAGTGCGGGTTTGGTTTCCAGGGAAAAAGCCGATTTTTTTTTTTATTCGGACCCTTTTCCAAATTTCCTGTCTGGGTTGATTTTCGCTTGTTTTTTTTGATCTTGTACACAGGCAACTTTGGGAAAGCATGTGAAACATAAAATACACACCGCCGCATCCCGCAACACCGCACACACACACACCCAAAAATTTGAAGTTTTCACATCCCAAATCGGGAACTACTTTCATATCCTCCTTCCTTTCCTTCATTTATCTTCTTTCCCTGCCTTTCTCCCCCTCCCCTCTTTTCCCCCGGGCCTTCTCTCCTCCCCCTTGTTTCCCCCCCCCCCCCCCCCCCCCCCCCCCCCCCCCTTTCCCCCCCCCCCCCCTCCACCCCCCTGTCTAATATCACTTGAGGGTGAACAGCGTTAAACAAAAAGAACAAACACACACACCCACACACACCCCACCCCGCAAAAACCAAAAACCCCTTGTGGGGTATTTTTTTCCTTTTTTAAATTTGCTCTCGCCCCAACACACACAAACACACCATATACAAAAGGGACAGTTTGAAAAAAGGAGACAGAGAATGGTTGGTTGTGAGCGGGTGCAAAAACCCCCTAGGGGGCCAAAGGGAAACGAGGGAAAAGGGAAAGGGAAAAAGGGAAGGGTTTTGGAGGGGCTCAGAACTCATCAAGAAACAGCAGAGAGGTAAAAAAAAAATTTTCAGCAGAGCATACCCCAAGTTTGGCATTCCAATTTCCCCCGTTTTCTCTAAAATTTTGTTTTGCAGGGGGGAAAAAAAAATTTCAATGTTTTCAAAAACAAAAAAAAATAAAGTGGATGGGAAACCCTTTTGTTTGGGACGCTTTTTAAATTCTGGGAAATTTTAATTTTCAGTTGGATCAAATAAAAGGGAAAATTGAAAGCCCAATCTTTTGAACATATTCGTTTGGGCCCCAGTAGGGAAAAGGGAAATTAGTCGGTAAAAAATAGGACTTTAAAGGGACATGGAGTGTGAATTTTGTTGGTGCTTTAGCTGTTAGTTTCACGTTGGCCCATTTTTTTTGACCCTTTGCCCGGGCCATTTTAAATCTCCAGTAATTGCAGTGAATGGTTCTTTCACATGAAAATTCGGGGGAATGTTGTGCGGGACCTGGAAAGAACCCCATAAAATGAAATTTACAAGGGTTAACCTGGGGAAGGTTTTTAAAAGATGCGCCCCCTTGGGGATTTTTTGTTTTGGTTTTTGGTTTTTTTTCATGTACTGTTTTGGTTTTTCCCTTTGGTTTCTGCTTAACCCCGGGGGGTAACAAGAGTGAAGGGGTTTGTTATATCGTGACCCCAGGGAAATTTTTTTTTGGTAAGGGGGTATTTTTTGTTGTCGTTTCTTGTTTTGGGTATTTTTTTTCATTTATGAAAAGCAAATTTTGGCCGTATTCTTTATGAAATTTTTAAAATTTTTAATTTTTTGGGTGATTGTTTTTGGGATTACTTTTCCCAGCCGTAACTGGTAAAGGAAAGTTTGGGGGGAAGTGTGGACACATTTTTTTTTTTTTCTTTGCCTATCTTTTTTCCTGTGCTAGGGCCCTTTTCCCTGTTAACCTTTTCAAAGCAGAAAAAAACCAAAGCCAGAGAGAAAAAGAAGGAAAAAGAAAAAGAAAAGCAAAAAAATAGGGGGTAGTTTTGTTCTTGGAAGGATTTTTTTTTTTGGGTTTTTTATGCCTACTTTAAAATTGGGCACTTTTTGTTTGGCCAAATGGGTTTTTTTTGTTAAGGGGAGTGGTTATTTTTTTAAAACCCATTTGGGGTTAGTTGGTGGTGGTTTGCAAATTAAACCACTGCGGGCCCACCATGATTAGCTGAAGGACTCAGCGGGCATTTGCGGGGCCTCTTCAGAAAGGTGGTCTGTGAGGGACCCAATACAGGAGCTTCCTGGGGGCTGCTGACAACATTAGGGACTTTAAAAAATCTGACCTAGCTGGGTGAAGGGGAATAAAGGGGAGGGGAAATTTGGGGTGGCCATGAGAGATTTAAGAAGGAGCAAACAATTGCCATTTTGGCCCCCCCCAGTTTTCAGAGCCCCTTGGGGACAAGTGCGGGGTTTTGGGCCATTTCGTTTTTTTGGCTTCTTTTGATTTTATCGTTCTTTTTGGTTGGTATTTTTGGACACCATTTTTTGTTTGAATATTTCCCCGCATGTTTTGAGCACTTGGAAAATATTTTTTTGAACATGTATAAATTTAGGGGTGGATGTACTTTTTTTAAATTCATTTTGAGTAATTTAAAAGGCCTCAGTTATCGAATAAAAAAATTCATGATGAGAAACCCTTCAAAAAAAGCCTTTTTATGAAAAATTGTCCCATATGTGCCCCTGTGTGGGTGGGGCGCGTGTGGGTGGGTGTGTGTTTGTTGTGTGTGGGGTTTATGAGCTCCATTTTTTAAAAGTTTTCCCCAGGTTGCCCTGCTGAGATCAGTTTAAAGTAAAAAAAGCTCCCGTTTTTTATCCCCAGAAATGAAGTTTTTTTAAGGGGCATACATCGTTATTTTGGATGGGGTTTAGTTTTCGGCTAGGCTTATGAGCCCTAAGTTTATCCCTTTTCCCCAGTGGGCACGGGAAAAAAAAAAACTTGTTTTTTCACTGTTGCTCCCTTGGGGAAATATTTTTTTGAAATGTTTTATATGGCAGGCTTTGTTTGGGGCTTTAAAACCCCTTTTGTTTTGGGGATTTTCTGTACAAAATTTGTGGGAGATTTCGGGGGGGGAAACTCCCCCAAAAGGGGTTTTGCCCCGGCCCCGGCAGAGGTGAGGGGGGGGCACGGGGGGAGGGCGGGTTTGACGCGGATTGCCTGTGGGCGTGAAAACCACACGGGTGTGTTGCGCAGAAGGGGGAATTTTTAAAACACCTTGGGGAAAACAACAGCTAGGGGCAGTTGGGGCAGGGCATATGGTGGAAAGGGTGGGGGCCCTTCTTGTGTGACTAGTGAAAGGGGAATGGTCTTGTACGTTTTTTTCCTTTTTCATCTCTTTTGGGTTTTTTCTCTTGATTTAAAAAAAATTCTTCTTTTCTTTGTTCGGGTCTCATACAAAATGCACATGCACCCGCCACAAAACACACACCACACAACACACACCCCACACACCACCCCACACACCAAATTTCTCCCACACATTCGTTTTTCATCTTTTTGATAAAAAGATGAAATGTTGAACAAAAAACCCCAAACCATGCGCTCAGCTTATTTTAAAGGAACAGCAGCATCGGGGGGAGTTGCATTGGTAATACTCGGGGAAGCTTTGGGATGAAAAAGTAGAAAAGATTTGCTTTTTGAAAAAAAACATTTTCTGCTTTTTTAAAAAAAACCTAGGGATAAGAATTGATTTTTTTTGGGGGTCCCATCCCCTGGGGGTGTAAAGTGGAATGAAATGGGCAGCCAGTCTTGCAAAAGGAGAAAGGGTAGAAACGTAAAAATTTTATAAAAAAAACCCTTTGGATTTGTTCTCTTTTGAATTGACCCCAAATTTTGGGAAAAAAGTATATACATAAGCAGAATTTTAGTCAAAAAGGGTTTAACTTTCCCTTGTGCCAAAGGCCATTTTTTAGTTTTAATTCATATTTTTAAGGCGATTTTGGGGAGCACAAAATATTCTCATGGGTAGTCCCTGTGTCTGCAGGGGAAAAACATTTCTGTGCTCTTTCTTTTTTTTTGAATGCTCAGTGTTGACCTCGCTTATCAGGAGAAAAGGTATTGAGTGAATAACTAATGTCATTAGTGTTTATAGGGTTTATGTTTTTTGCTAAAATAGCCATTTTTTTTTGCAGTCACAGGTTGAAAAATTTTTTGTTAAAAGATCACAACTTTGTGTACCTCTAGGGTATTTCATTTGTAAATATTCACTTATCGGGGGCTTTGAAAAGTACTAGAAAAAGTTGATTTGGGGAAGATTTCTGTTTTTTTTTTTTTTTGAAAAAGTGTTTAATATCATCTGGTGATAAAAAGACATTAATTTTAAACCACTAAACTGAACTGAACTGTTTTAGGGGAAAAGGAAAAACTTTGCAGGTGGAAAAACAAAAAAAAAAAAGAAAATGTTGATCCCTTTAAAACATGTTGACACATTTTTTTCCCAAAAAGGAAGAGCAGTTAAATTTCCCATTGAAAAAAAACTTTTTGGTATGGAGGGGGGCCCAAATTATATATATTGAAAAAAAAAAAAAAAAGCGGTTGAAAAAAAAAGAATTCTCCCTATCCCAAATTTAATCTGGTTAGGATATGAACCCCATTTTGCTTTTGCACTGAGTGAATGACCAACTAAAATTAAAAACATCCCAAAACTTTTGTTTTTTTTTGATGTATTTTCCCATTTGGGGGGTTGAAAAATCCCAAATATATGAATGGTGAGATGTTTAAAAGAGTATTTTTAAAAGCCTATAGAACCCCTGCTTTTTAAGGGCCTTTTTCATATGTTGCCTTAGAGTTGCAAAACGGATGCTTGTGGTTTTTAAAGTTGTATCATGACGGGACATTGGGTAAGCATGATCAAAAGTTTAAAAATTTCAAATCCATGTTTTTTTAGGGGATTTCCCCCACGAAAAATACCACTCCCAATGGCGGCGGTGCAGATTGCAGCTGGCGCCCCCCACACTTTTTTTTATGCTGTAAAGTGGGCAGGGTACTTTTTTGGGTTAAATCCCGGGTGATCTTTCCCCCATTTCCTTTATTTTTCCTTATTGTGATATTTTTTGGGGGCCCATTGTATTTAAATGTGAAAGGGGCTTTTGAGTTTCTAATTAAATTTTAAAAATATTTTCCCCCCCCCCCCCCCCCCCCCCCCCCCCCCACCCTTTTTTTTGTTGGGTTTCATTCTGTTAAAAAAAATTCTTTAGGATTTTTTTTAATGTATTGAATGGGCTTTAAAATTTGGAATGACTTTTTTTCAAAATTTTAATCCGTTAAAAAAAAGATGTAAATTGATCATGAATTTACCCTTGAAACCCTCTTCATGCTTGTTTTTTGCTAACAGAATCTCTTTTTTGTAGGGTTCGGGGGAAAAAAAAAAAGGTTTGGAATATGGTTTTTCCCCGGGTAACTTTTTTTTTTTTTTTTTCCCAAAAGACTTTTTAAATCGGTATATATTTGACATGATATCCCGTTGTGTTTGTATTTTTTTCTTCTTTTTAACTTTCATGAATGTTTTGTTTTTTAAAATTGGGACCGTGTTTTAGTGGGGTTTGTTTACTTTGTCAAAAAACGGGCCCGGGGACGGTCAGGTCGGAGGACCCTGGGTTGAAGGGGAAAAAAGGGGGCAGGGCACTGTGTACCGGCCCTGTGCCGGGTTTGTAGGTGAGTGAACCCCCCCTTTTGGGAACCCGGTCTTTGGGAAAGGATAACAAAACAAAGTAATTTATTTTTCCCCGTCCCCAGAAATTTTTTGATTTTTTTCAGCCCATAATTCAGTTTTTTTCCTAAGCTTGAATATGTTACCTAATTTTTCTTTTTTACACGAACTCACAAGGTTTGAAATTTGTAGTTTAAAGAAAAGTTATACAGCACATTTTTTTGAATCTGTTTTTTAAAAAAAAGAAATTGAACCCTGTATAATGGATTTGTTATTTTTCCCCGTATGCAAAATTTCAGTTTTGGGAGGGGAAAGGGGGAAAAGGAACAAAATTTTTACACACACAAATGAAAGCGTGCATTTTGTCTCTCACACATGCAGCGCGTGGGAAAACCAACACCAACCCCCCACCCAGAACCCCAAAACACACACACACACAAAACAACACACAACCCCAAAACACCCACACACACACCCCGCACTCTTTACATCAGTCACTTAAAACACCCTCTCTCTCTCGCAACACACTCTCTCTAAAAACACACAAAATCTTTTGGGTGTGTGTGTGTGTGTCTTTTCTGTCTCTCTTTCTCTTTCTCTCTCTCTCTCCTCTTTCCCCCCCCTTTTCCCCCCTTTTGACCCTTCCTCCCCCTCACATGTATTTTTTTTATGAGGGGTTTCCCCCAAATTTTGAGTGTTTAAAGCAACCTCCTAAAAAACTCAAATGAAAAAATTGTTTCCCGGGAACAGGGTTGCATTTTTGCGTGAGAAAAACTATATTTTCAAGGTTTTGGGGAGGGGATGTTTCTTTAGGGGCCTGGAGCAAAGGGGTTCACTGGAAAATTGATCCCGTTAAGATTCTGAAAAAACGCTTTGTCAGGGAAAACGTTTCAGTCAGTTTCCACTAGCGCTATGTCTCTGGTTTTTTTATGTGATAGTTTTCCGTCAGCAGGGTTGCCCTTTAAGATACCTAGCCAGTTTTCATGGAAAAAAAACATACTGCAGTTTTACCCTTTTTTTTTTTTTTTTTTTTTGCTTTCCCCAAACCCCGCCCGCTTCAGGGCCCGTGCACCCCCCGCCCCTCATTCCCCAAAACCCTGTCCAAAAGGCCAAAAGGGCCGGGCGGGCCCCCCCGCAGCCCTGGCACCCGGCCCAAACCATGGGAGCAGGGCAGGTAAAAACGTTTAAGAGGCAAACCCCCCGGGGAGACACTGCACTGCTGCCGAGTCCTTCGGGGGGTATTTTGGGGGGCCCGTTCTGATTAACTTAAGCAGGATTCCCTATAAGCCCCCCCCCTGACGCCCAAAAAATTTCTTAGTTGCCCCAAACCCGGGATTTAGGGGGGCTCTTTTGGAGGGCGCCCCCCACGTCCGCCCGAAAGCCCCCCTGGGGTCACTAAAACGGGGTGACCCCCGGGGGAAAAACCCAAAAAAGGCCAGACGTGGGAGGAATTTTGAAATTTAGGTCACCATGAGAGAAGGGGATGGGGGGCCCCAGAATTTTAGCCTTTTTTTATGCCGAAACGAGAGAATGGGATGATTAAAAAATTTATGCTTGGATTTCCCCTTTTGGTTTTGAGACTACCCTGAAGGGCTGTCTCTACGCTTCCTGTTTATAATAATTCGGGTGTCAACCAGGCCAAGAGATACCCGGCACCCGCAGTGTTGGTTTAAAAAATTTGAGCAACATCGGGAAAAAAATTTCCCTTAAGTGGGGTGAAAAATCGACTTGGTCCCCGCTTCCCCCAAATTTAGTCCGCCCCGCAAAAATCAACTTGGGGGAGGAGCCCGTCAGGGCAGAAAAAACCCCCCTGGAATGGGTGGGATTCGAATCCCCGCCTCCCGCCGGAGTCCGCGGGCGCTAACCACTTCGCCTTTCGGGTGGTGCAGTCTTTTCTTGGCAATTTTTCTTCAGTGAAAACTATCACTTTTTTTAAAAACATTTTTGTTTTTGTTAGTTTTTTTGTCTTTTTTTCAAAATTTTGTTTTCAGAGTTTCCGTTGTAGTTTGTTTTGATTATTTTGAATGCACCAAAAAATTTTCCTCATTGCACCTTGCCAGTCTGTTTAATTTTGGTTATCCTTTCCAGGTGCGAGGGTTTTGGGCGCGTTTCAAAACCCGGATTGGAGCCCGTGCGGTCAGGGGCCCCTTTTTGAGGGTAGCCCAGTCTCTGGGTTTAAGCCCTGAACCCTTTCAGGGAAAACCAAATCTTTTCCCGTCAGTCATGTAACGGGAAGTGTTTTTATATTTTGGATAGGGTTTTTTTGGGTAAAAAAGGGGCACTGGTTCCCTTTTGGGGCATTTAAAACCCGTGTGTAATTGCTTTTCATTTGTGGGTTTTTAAAGTTTAAATTTTTCAAATTTTAAAAAATATGCAGGTTTTGCTTTTGGTGGTTCTTTTTTGAATGGATATGATAACTGACTCTTCGGGGGCATATTGTACATGGATATCATAGCACCCTGTGCATGAAAAGAAAAAACTCAAAAGTGCTGAAAAAACCCGGAAAGGAATATACAGATGAAATTTTTTTGATTTGAATATTGTTAAAACTCACGTTGGGGCGTGAACCAGCACAGTATAAGTGAGCTCTTAAACTGTACAGGTGTGCTTTCAGTGCCCAGAACCTTTTGGGAGGGCCCCCTTTTTAAAGGGGCCTATGTTAGTATTTCATTAGTGGTTTTGTTACCTTGTTCCCAAAAGCTACTTTGCCCTTTATTGGGCATGAATCAAAGTGGGGGTTTAGAATATCTTGAGAACTCCCATAATTTGGTTTTTTGGTTTTTGTTGTTTTATTTGGGGTTTGGGGGCTTTTGGTAAAGTTTTTTTTGTGCATTTGGCAGGTTTTGGGTTGCGAGGAGAGAAAAACGAGGTTTTTTCAAGTGTTTTATGATCAGCAAAGTGGATGGGGCGAAAAAGGGGGAATTAGGTGTTGGGCAAACCCCTGCCCGTAGACAAAATTCAAAGTAGTTTGTGCAATTCATTGTAAAGAAGGGGACAATGGTAATTTCCTCCCAAAAGGGCCCTTTTCTGGATAATGTAAAAATTCATGTGCTGGCCCAAATTAAAAACAAAAAAAGTAATGTTTTTTTTCACATTTTTTTGTGAAAAGCAAGGGATTTTATTGTAAGAAGAGGACAAGGGACTTTCTACTCAAAGGCCTTTTCCAAAAAATGTCACATTTTTATTTTGATTTAAACACAAAGATGGGAGTGTTTTTTTTTTCCCATTTTAGTGAGAGCAAGGGATTGCGATTTGGGTGAGATGTTTTGTTTGGGGGTCCCGTTTTAAATCAAGGGGAAATTTTCTCTAATTTGGTTTTTGTTTAATGGCGCAATTTGTGTGCATTGGCGGGGGAGGAGGGTCTGGGTATTCATTATTTGATTTTTTTTTTTTTTTTTAGTGTTGATGTTTTAGACGACATCTCCCTTTGGGGGATTAGGTAGATGTCTTTAGGAGTACCCCAAATGAAAAAAAACCCCCAAAAAAAATTTTTTCCCGAAATGAATTTTAAAACAGTTCATAAATTTAAATCAAAAGGGGGGGGGACCCCCAAAGGGGTAAAAAACTTTTCCCGATTGTCCCCTTGGTTTTTGTAAAGGCGCAGGGGAAAAAAAACGGTTTATATGATTACCCTGCAGGCCCTACCTTTTCCCCACCATGTATCCTTTAAGGAGGCCATGGCGCCACCCCTGTGAGAAAACCCTTGGGTTTAAAGAAAATGTTATAGAATTTTTTGGTCTTTCAAGACATTCCAAAATGATTATTGATAGCGGGCTCCTGAAGACCTTTTTTTAGGGATGTTTTAATCATATGTGATTTTGAGTTTTCAGTGCATTTAATATTTTTCATTTGATCTTAGAATTTTTGGGAAAAAATAAATTCCAGTAGGAAAAAAAATTTTTTATAGTTTTTTAATGAACAGATTATCTTTGGTTTTTTTTGTTTTTAAAAAAAACAATAGAAATGATTTTGGCCATGTGGGCTTTTAAACAAAATGAAATTGAAAGGGATCGTTAACATTAAACATGCTTTTTTTAAAATGTTAACATAAATGTTTGTTACATGCACTCCCTTTTTCAGATTTTTGTTTGTTTTTGCCCGTATGTGTGTTTTATGTGTTGTGTGGTGTGTTTGTGTGCACCCTGTTTGTGTGGATGTGTGATCAGTTTTTGTGGGAAAAAACCCGGTGGGCCCGAGTGGGCAGGGGGGTGTTCTGGGGCCCTGTCTATGGGCATTCTTTTGGGGGGGAGTGTTCATTTTTACCCTGTATATTGCTTGCTCTTTGAAACAGGCTACTGTTTTCCTTAGGCCTGTCGACAGCTTGTAAAATAGTTGGACTATCTTTGGCAGGGGTTTTTTCCCGTATTTTTTTCTGGGAACATTTAGGGGTGAGTTTCCAAAAAAGATAAAAATTTTAGAGGGAAATTTCGTTTGATTTTATAAACTTCTTTGTTCAGGAATGGGGGGATGACTTAGCTGCAAACGGGTTTTTTTTCTGCCAAACAGGGAGGGGATTTTTACAAACTCCCCATTTTGTTTTTGTGCGCATGCACACAACCCCACACACACACACACCCAACCCCACACACAAACCACCACCACACCATATCACACGCATAAAATACACACGCCCCACACAGCATACCCCACACCCCACGCCCCGCGCACACATTTTACACTCTTTAACATTTACACACAAACCGTAAAACATTTACATTTGATACAGAGTAGGGGGGTTATTTTTTTTTTGTGTCGTGGACATGGTTTTATTAGGTTTTAAAATCGGGTCTCAAAAGATTGTTATTTACTTATTTATAAAAAAAAAAAGCTTTTTTCCCTTTTTGTAAAAAACAAAAAAAAAAAAACCTTTTTTTGCCATTTGAAAAGGTACTGTCCCTAGTCCCAAGAAAACCGCAGCTACAATGTGCTGGTGCCAAAGGCGCGCAGTCTTCCCGCTTTTAGCCAGGTTACCCCAACATCCTGGTCCAGAGTGGCAGTGCCTGTGGGAAAATGGGGCACCCCCCATGGCTCACGGGGCCTTTAAAATGTTGGGGGCAGTTTTCTGGTTACATTAGTAGGCAAAAAGGGCAAGATTCTACAGCCAAAGGGCCTCCTTTTTATATGGGGGCATTGGACTTAGTTTTTTGTGCAACGGGCACATTTCAGGCCCTGGCTTTTACTAAGGGCAATTATTACACTTTTTTAGTAGACAATCAGGGTTTGTAATGGATCTGGTTTGTTAATCCCTTTTCCCCTTATCGGGAATGAAAAAAAATCCATTGGAATGGAAAATTTGGGAAAAACAAAATTTCTATCAGTGTGGGCTGTAGTTTAGGGCCCGAATTTTTACTTAATTTAAAAAAATAACTTTGGTTTTCCCTTTTTGGGGTGTGGGTGTGAAATAGGTTGCCTGGGGAAAACTGACCATTGCCCAAACAGTTGAAAAATGGAGGTATAGGGAAGCCCCCCGGGAAAACGGCACAGGCCAAAGTCTTCACCAAAGAGGACAAATTGTAGTCAAAGATTTTTAGAGTGAAATTCTTTCCTTCACACTGTGCCTTTAAATTGAGGGGAAGGTTCGAAAAACCCGGATTTTATGTTTTTAGGTTTTTTTTGGGTTGAAAAAACTGCAGGGGGCTGCCTTTCATCAAAAAGTAATTAAGGGTTTAGCATTTGGGTTAAAGTAGGTAACAAAACTTTTTTTGAAGAAAGTGGTTTTGGGTTTGGGGCAACAAATTTGGTGTATGCTTTTTTTATGTTTTGTGTATAGGTAAAGCATTTTGTTTCATGCTGGAAGGGGTTCTCAGATATGACCACATTTGAAGGAGTCTTTCCTTCAGAAAAAGACGTGACATTTGTGTTTTTGATGCTCAGCATTGATTGGGCATTTGATATTTTGGCCCAAAACAGGTGGGGAAGAATTTTTTTACAAAAAAAGAAATTTCTGATTTATCAGTTTGTGGTTATTGAAAACCCCGTACAGAATTTTTGTTGTTAGATAAAGGTTTATTTTTCCCGGGAAAAAAGCTATGACCCTTACTTTTCTTTTGCCAACAAATTTTGAAGAAAACTGCACAAAAATGCCCAAGGGGTTGTGTTTAACTAAAGGTAACGAAACCAGCAATGATAAAATCACCCGTGTTTAAAGTCTGGGAAAAAACCATCCTACACAGTCTTACTCTGTGATGGGATGCTAGGTCCCTGGAGGTGGGTTGGGGGGTTTTCTGGCCACTCTGTGGAGGCCCTCCGCTTTATTTTGTGACACGGATTTGTGGGGGGCTTCGGGCCCTGTTGGTGGCCGGGAGAGTACTTCCGGGCCCCATTTAAAGGGAAAAAGTGCCCCGGTTATGATTGGCTTTCTTTGTTTTTCTCTCTCTTTTTGTCTTTCTTGGGTTTTTTGTTTGTTGGGTTTGCCCTTTTTTTTCCTTGTACACTCTGTCTCCTTGAAATTTTCCAGCTAGAGGGCATGAAGTGACTGGATTTTTTTTTCTTTCTTCTTTTTTTATTTCTTTTTAAACAAATTTTTTGCGTTTGAAATTTTTTTTTTTTTTTTTTAAAAGATGGGGTTTTTGTTTCAGTGTGAAAAATGTGGAAAAAATGTACATTAAAGTATTGTGACAATTTTAAATTTTTGTATTTTTTTGAGGGGTAACAGGCTTTCTGTTTTTGTCATTTCAAATCATACTACTGCATTCAGACAGGACCAAAAAATTTACATCCCGAAAAGGGACTTTCTAAGAATTGTTGGTTCAAAGGAAAATCCGCACATGGGGGAAGTAATGGGTTTAAATTTCACGTAAGACAAAGGGATTGTGTGGGTTAAAAAAAGGGAGTTCTGGATGATTTAGACAGACACTTTTAAAAAAGAGAGTTTAAAAGAGGGGGAGGGGGATTTTTAAAAAAAAAAGCAGAAAACTATTATCAAAAGGTGGGAAAGTGTCACCCAAAAACCCCAAAAGGGGGGAAATTTTTTTCAATGTAAACAACGGGCAGCTTTTGGATGGGGTATTTGAGCTTTGGGGGTGGATGGCGGAGACAACGGGGGAAAAGAAGGAGAGCTGTGGCCGAAAAAGATGAGGTGCCTTTCGATGTGTGGGCAAAGGGAAAAAAAGGGACTGGGTTTTCTTTTTCCCGTGCAGGAATGTTGGAAGAAAAAGGTTGATGACAAGAGTTTTGGGTCTTGGACTTGTGTTTTCAACTTTTTTTGGTTTGCAGTTATGTTTTTTAAACTGTGTGGTTTTATATTGGGTTTTTGTTTGGGCTGTCTTCAAAAAAAACACTGTCCGTATCTTTGCGCCTCGCTGGGCTTCTCTGTGTCTGTTTCAGGCCTTTTGTGTTGTCTGTCTCTGTGTTTTTCCTCCTCTCTCTCTTTTCTTTCTATCCCCTCCCCTTCCCTGCCCCCTTCTTTTCTCTCCCCCCCTCTTCTTATGTAAAATTTCCCCCCTTGCTCCATGTCTTTCCCTTTTCAATCTTCCTCCCCTTGGCTGGACAGTCTCCCCAGAACAACAAAAGAATGTACTTTTTGTTTTTGTCCCGGGTTTCCCGGGTTTCGTTTGGTTTTTATTGTTAGTGACACTTTGGAGGGGATGGGACTGTCATGGGAAAAAGGTTTTCTTAGATTTTTCTTTTTTTTTTCCTTTTTTTTTTCATTTTTTGTTTGTTTTGTTCTTTTCATTTGAAGTTTTGTACATTTCCCGGCTGTTGCTTCACACCCAAAGTATTTTGGGAATCGAAAATTGCAAAGTGGACAAAAAATAATAAGGTTGGGAGGGAAGAAATTACCCGCCAATCGTTAAAGTTATTGCAGACGTTGTTTGCTGGGTGGGGGTCAACATTATAGTGATTTTTTTTTGCCGTCAGCATTTTTCATTCATGAAGAAGGGAATTGCCTGTCCCATCGGTTTTTAAGTGAGAATGTAAACATGTTGTGTGAATGTATTTCAGGGGGAAATTCTGCATGCTGTTTTTAGGAGCCAGTGCCCCTTTATGGCCAATGCTGGATGTGGCCCCGGGTTGCATTCTGGCCCTCCAGTGACTGCGGGTCCCGTGGTCAGCCGCGTCTGCACTTTAAGACCCGTAAGGGGTTCCCCTTTCCTTTTAAATTTCCCGGTGGGTTTCGCTTTTAAATCCTGTGAGTGCGGTTTGTTGGGGTTAAAATTTTTTGGGGAAGGCTGTTTTATCAAAATGGTGGTTGAATTTTAGGTTTTGTTTTTCCCCTTAGCTTTATTGGGAAAAGAGAGATTCCCAGGGGAAAAATTTCTCTCTGATTTAGAAATTTTATTTTTAAAAAATTTGGGAAAATTGTTTGCTGCATGCAAAAAAAATTTTGTAAATTTTCCACAAAAGTTACTGCGGTCTTCTTTTCTTTTTTCGTACACAAAACTTTAATTTTTTTGGGGCGGTTTCCCGTTTGGGTTTACCAGACTCGCCACTTCCCCGTCAAAAGGTTTTCCCGGAAGTTTATGTTGTTTTAGGCATGAAACCTTTCCTAAAAAAAAAAATAAAAAATCCCGCTAGAAAAAATTTTGCTGTTTGGGATATTGGACTCATACTGATAATTATTTGGAGGGGCTTTTTGTCTAGAAAATTTTCCCGAATTTAAAGTACCCAGTTCATACATGTGGGCCTTTATCTAGCTTTCTCTGCCGGGCTAGTCATACGTTAATTTTATGTGGACATCTTTTTTATCCAGTAGTCCAAAAAATTTTTGTTAATATTTTTATAAACTGGGAGCCCTGCTATAATTAAACATAATGTGGTATGTTTGGGGGACCTAAATTCATATTTCCCGTAAATCTTCCGAATGTAAAAGGGGCACTGTTTTTATGTTCAGAACCTCGCCTGGGAGTTTAAATTTTGCCCGAATTTCTCATGGAAGTAGATAAATGTGGACCCTTTTTTCTTAAACGTTTTTACCCGGAAATTTCTTTATACTGTTGATGGGTTGGCCTTTTTTTTGTTAACAACCTAATTACTCATTACTTATTATTAAACCCCTAAAACCAAAAGGGGGGCATAGCCGTCCCACAACACTCCCCCAACGCACTCAGTTCTGGGCTATGGCTGAAAAAGGGCCCGGGCCGGGTTTGGGCCCCGGTTTTCAAACTCGCCCTCAAGGTTCTCGCCCCAGCGCTGCCCCAGGTCCCCCCTTCTTCCTTTTCCCCCGCGGTTCCATGTCAGGATTGGGGCCCCTGTGGGGTCTTGTTTCTGGTTTTTATAAAAGTGAACCCCCCAAAAACCCCCCGCCCCCCCCTTTCTCCCCCCCGAATGGCATTGGCCCCCCGGGTTTTGTCCCGCTTGTTCAAAATCTTTTTATTGTTGTTTTTCCCCCCTGGCCCCCCCCGTTTTGAAATGCCCCCTCAGAAGGTGTTGATGAAGGACTGAATTTTTTGCTTTTTTTTATTGGCCTTGGTTCAATTCCCCCCCAAGTCTTGCGCCGTAGAGCAGAACAAAAAAATTATCATACTGTTGATTTATTTTAAATTTCTGTTTTATTTCCTGGGGACCCTCCCGAAAACAATCATATGTTTTTATATACAGGCATCTTTTCAATTTTTTTACTCTTCCAGAATCAATTTAAAATTTGTTTAATTTAAAGGGATCTTTTTACCTTTTTAATTTTCCACTGTGTTTAAATTTTTTTTATGATGGGAAAAATGGTTTTTACATGTTCGAAAGATATAAAAAGCTGGGACTCCCAAGTTGTGTTTGGGGAGGGTGTGTTTTTAAATTCAAAGGGGTTCCAAGAAGTCCAACAAAAGGTTTAAAAAACGTCAAAGTGGTTTATGGGGTCCCCGCTGCTCTACAGGTACAGCATGGCTGTTTTTTCCTTTATTAAAGTCGAGTAAAATTTTATGTTCTCGTTTTGGGGTTTCAAGTGGGGGGAAAAAAAAAATTACAGTTTTAATTTTCTGTTTTCTCACTGTTAGGTCTTTTAAAGTGTTTCTTTGCGTCTTCAGAAATTTTGTGTTTGGGTCATAACTTTACCATTTTCAGAAACCCTAGCATTTTAACGGCGTTAGTTGCTCTGAAAGGGTGAAATTTTTAGAGCTAACTAAAATGCCGTTTAAATGCTATGGTCTGACCCTGGAAAAAATTTTGCCAAACAGGGAGTTTTTAAAAAAAAAACTCCCTTTTTATTGATTTTTTTTATATATTTTTTTTTGCAGATAGAGCACATTTAGAAAAATGGTTTTTTTTAAAGGGGGGGGACGAGTAATGTGAAAAATTTTCTGCAGCATTTTTTTTTTTTAGCATCTACAGAAAATTTGGTTTTTTTTATTTTATTTGGATCATTTAATAGTCCGCAGATGAGTACATTTTAGAAAAAAAATTTTTGTAAGATTTTTTTTGAGTAAGTTTAAAATGACATTGCAGTTGCTTGGTGGTTCTTGTGAATGTATGATAACTGACTCTTCGTAACATATATGTACATGGATATCATAGCACTCATGTGCATGAACGAATAAACTCAACATGTGCTGAAAAACCTGAAAGGAATACTACAGATGATTATTGATTTGAATATTGTTAAAGCTCACGTGGTGACGTGATCCAGCACAGTATAAGTGAGCTCTTCAAACTGTACAGGTGTGCTCTTCAGTGCCTAGAACCTTTGGCAGGGCATTTTATAAGTGCTATGTTAGTATTATCATTAGTGGTATGCTTACCTTGTTCCAACAGCTACTTTGCCATTTATTGTCACTGAATCAAAGTGGGGGTCAGAATATCTTGAGAACTACTATAATTAGAGTTGTTGGTTTAGTTGTTTTATTTGGTTGCGGACTATTGGCTAATGTTTTGTTGTGCATTTGGCAGGTCTGATTCCGCGAGGAGAGAACAACGCAGGCATTGTCAAGTGTTGATGATCAGCAAAGTGGATGGAAGCTGCAAGAGGTGGGAATTAGGCTGTTGGACACACACTGCCTGTAGACAAAATTCACAAGTAGTTTGTGCAATTCATTGTAATGAAGGGGACAATGGTACATTTCCACTCAAAGGCCTTTGCTGGATAATGTAACATACATGTGCTGGACAAGTTAAACACAAAGAAGTAATGTTTTGTTTCACATTTTAGTGAGAGCAAGGGATTGTATTGTAATGAAGAGGACAATGGTACATTTCTACTCAAAGGCCTTTGCACGACAATGTCACATATGAGTGCTGAATTTAAACACAAAGAAGTAGTGTTTTGTTTCCCATTTCAGTGAGAGCAAGGGATTGCAGACTTTGGATGAGATGTGTGCTTTGGTGGAGTCCTGTGTAACTCAAGAATTATCTCTAATTTGGTTTGTGTTAATGCGCGCAATTTGTGTGCATTGCAGGAGAGAGAGGGTCTGGGTATTCATTATTTGTTTTTTTTTTTTTTTTTCAGTGTTGATGTTTGAGACGATCATCTGGCATTTGAGGATTAGGTACTGATCGTCTGATTAGGAGTACCACAAATGAAAAATACCCGAAAAACAATTTTTCCTGAAATGAATTTTAAACAGTTCATAATTAAGTCAAACAGGACTGGGACACACAAATGGATAATAAACTTTTCCAGATCTGTCCATCTGGTATTGTAAAGGCTGCAGGAAAGAAACGGCTTTATATTGATTACATGCAGGCATAACCTTTTCCACACACATGTATCCTTTAAGGAGGCTCCATGGCGCACACCATGTGATGAACCATTGGCTATGAAAATGCTTATAGAATGTTAGGCTCTACATGACATTCCACATGATTACTTGATAGCAGACTCCATGAAGACCTTAATCAGGATGTTCAATCATATGTGATTTTGAGTTTATCAGTGCCATGAATATTTTTCATTTGATCTTAGAATTTATGAAGAAATAAATTCCAGTAGAAAACATTTTTGATATGTTTGTAATGAACAGATTATCTGGTGTTTTTGTTTTTAAACAAACATATAGAAATGATTTTGGCCATGTGGGCTTTAAACAACATGAAATTGAAAGGGATCGTTGAACATTAAACATGCTTTTGTAAAATGTTAACATAAATGCATATGTGCACATGCACTCTCTATTCAGATTTTGTTTGTGTGCCTGTATGTGTGTGTATGTGTCTGTGTGCGTGTGTTTGTGTGCACATGTTTGTGTGGATGTGTGATCAGTTTCAGTGGCGAAGACCAGGTGGACCTGAGTGGGCAGGTGGTGTGTCTGGACCCTGTCTATGACATTCTCTGGGGGTGAGTGTTCATTTTTACCCTGTATCCATGCATTGCTCTTTGATCAGGCTACTGTTGCCTTAGGCCTGTCGACAGCTTGTAACTAGTAGGACTAATCTTAGGCAGGTTTTATACAGTACTTTTTGTACTGGCAACATTTAGGGACTGAGTTTCAAACAGATAAAATTCTTAGAGAAATACTGTTTGATGTTTCATATCTTCATTTGTTCACGGAATGTTGGGATGACATTAGCATGCATACTGTTTGTTTTCTAGCCAAACAGGGAGTATAATACAAACTCCCCATTTTGTTTTTGTGCGCATGCACACACACACACACACACACACACACACACACACACACACACACACACACACACACATATACACACGCATATATACACACGCACACACATGCATACACACACACACGCGCGCGCACACATATACACTCTCACACATACACACACAACCTGTAAAACATTTACATTTGATACAGAGTAGGGGGGTTATTTTTTTAATGCTAGTCAGTGGACATGGTTTTACTTAGGTTTTAAAGTCAGATCATCAAATGATTGCTTATTTACTTATTTATAAAAAAAAAATGCTTATTTACTTGTCTGTAAAAAACAAACAACAAACAACCTTTTTTTGCCATTTGAACAGGTACTGTCCTCAGTCCCAAGAAATCCGCAGCTACAATGTGCTGGTGCCAGAAGCGCGCAGTCTTCCCAGCATTCAGCCAGGTTACCCCAACATCCTGAGTCCAGAGCTGGCAGTGCCTGTGCACATGGGACACGCCACCACTAGGTCTCACTGCGCTCTCCACATGCTGGGTCAGTGTATTTCTGGTTCACATTAGTAGGCAAAGGTCAAGATTCTACAGCCAGGTCCTGTTCATTATATGGACATTGGACTTAGTATTTTGCTGCAACGTCACATTTCAGGCCTGGCTTTTACTCAGACAATTATTACATCTGTTTAGTAGACAATCAGGAGTTTGTAATGGATCATGGTAGTTAAATCCTTTCCCTTATCTGCAATGAAAAACTCCATATGTAATGAAAATTTGAAAAAGCAAAATACTATCAGTGTGTCTGTAGTTTAGGGCTGATTGTACTTAATAAATAAATAACTGGATTCCTTTGTGTGTGTGGTGTGAAATAGGTTGCCTGGACACACTGACCATTGCCCAGCAGTTGAAACTGGAGGTACTAGAGGAAGCCAAGGAGAAGACGGCACAGGCCAAAGTCTACACCAAAGAGGACATACTCTGTAGTCAACAGATTTGAGAGTGAGTTCTTTCCTTCACACTGTGCTTAAGTTGAATGTGACAGGTTCAGAAAAACAGGATTTTATGATGTTAGTATTTTTTTATCGTTGAAACTGCAGGTGGCTGCCTTTCATGCAAAAAGTAATTAAGTTCAGCATTTGGCGTAATGTAGGTAACAAAGCTTTTGTGAAGAACGTGCGTGTGTTTGTGCACACACTTGGATGTATGCTTTTGTATGTTGTGTGTATAGGGCATGCATTTAGTTGCATGCTGGCAAGGTGTTCTCAGCATATGCATCCACATATTGAAGGAGTTTTTCCCTTTCAGAAAATGACGTGACATTAGTGTAATGATGCTCAGCATTGATTGACATTCTGATATTGGCAAAGCAGGGGGGGAAATGAATTACTGACAAAAAAATGAAATGCTGATTTATCAGTTTGTGGTTATTGAAAACCTGTACAGAATTTTTGTTGTTAGATACAGGTCTATATTGAACGGTAGCAAGCTATGACCATTACTTTTCTTTTGCCAACAATGTGAAGAACACTGCACAAAAATGCACCAAGTGTCTGTGATCAACTAAAGGTATCGAGCCAGCAATGATAAAATCACTGTGTTTAATGTACTGTAACAAACCATCCTACACAGTCTTACTCTGTGCACTGGACGATGCTAGGTCATGGAGGTGGTTGGGGCTACTCTGGCCACTCTGTGGAGGCCATCCGCTTCATGTGTGACACGGACATTCTGCTGGGGGCTTCGGCCTGTTTGGTGGCCGGGAGAGTACTTCGGCCGCATCAAGGTAACCAGTGCACCACGGTTATAGATTGGCTTTCTTTGTTTTTCTCTCTCATTCTGTCTTTCTCTGGCTTTCTGTGTTTGTCTGTGTGTTTGCCTTCTTTCCTTGTACACTCTGTCTCCTTGAATTTTCCAGCTAGATGTCATGAAGTGACTGGATTTTTTTTTCTTTCTTTCTTTTTTTATTCTCTTCTTAAACATAATTTCTGCGTTTGAATTTTGGATTTTTTTTTTTAAAGATGGTTTTAGTTTCAGTGTGAACTGTGGAACATGTACATTAATGTATTGTGACAATTTTAATTTTTGTATTTTATGAGGATAACAGGCTTTCTGTATTTGTCATTGCCAGTCATACTACCTGTCATTCAGACAGGACAATAATGACATACTGAAGTGCACTACTAAGAATTGTTGGCTTCAAAGGAAAGTCCGCACATGGTGAAGATAATGATTTAAATGCACGTAAGACAAAGTATTGTGTGGTAAACAGGCAGTTCTGGACTGATTCAGACAGACACTTTGAAAAGAGAGAGTCAAGAGAGCGAGGAGGCGACTTGAAATAAAAAGACAGAACACTATTATCAAATGATGATGGGAATGTGTCAACCAAGACCAAAGGGAGCAAATGTTTTCAATGTAAACAACGGGCAGCTTTTGGGGGCAGGTATTTGAGCTGGGAGTGGATGGCGGAGACAACGAGACAGACGGAGAGCTGCTGGCCGAAACAGATGAGGTGCCTACGAGTGTGGCGCAAGGTAAAAGGCACTGTTTGCTTTTCCCAGGGGCAGGAATGTTGGAAGAAAGAGAGTATGATGACAAGAGTGTTGGGTCTCTGGACTTGTGTTTTCAGACATTTTCTGGTTTGCAGCTTATGTTTTAATCTGTGTGTGTCTCAGTATTGTTTCTGTTTGTCTGTCTCTCAAAATCACTGTCCTGTATCTCTCTGCTGCCTCGCTGTCTTCTCTGTGTCTGTCTCAGTCTCTCTGTGTCTGTCTGTCTCTGTGTTTCCCCCTCCTCTCTCTCTTGACTTTCTATCTCTCCACTTCCCTGCCCATTCTCTTTCTCTCCTCCCTCTCTCTTATGTATCTTCCCTCTTGCTCCATGTCTCTTCCCTTTTCAATCTTCCTACCTCTCTGGCTGGACAGTCTCCTACAGAACAACAACAGAATGTACTTTTTGTTTTTGTCCTTGGTTCCAGTTGCGTTTGGTTGATTGTTAGTGACACTTTTTGGAGTGGATGGTGACTGTCATGGATAAGAGGTTTTCTTAGATTTTTCTTTTTTCCCCCTTTTTTCTTCATCTTTTTGTTTGTTTTGTTCTGTTTCATTTGAAGTTTTGTACATCCAGGCTGTTGCTTCACACAACGTATATGGGAATCGAATATTGCAAAGTGGACAAATATAATAAGGTCTGAGGGAAGCAGATCTACCTGCCATCGCTTAAAGCTTATTGCAGACAGATTGTCTTGACTGCTGTGGAGTTCAACATTATAGTGATTTATTTTTGCCGTCAGCATTTTTCATGCATGAAGAAGGGAATTGCCTGTCCCATCGGATATAAGTGAGAATGTAAACATGTTTGTGTGAATGTATTTCAGGGAGAAGTTCTGCATGCTGTTTGAGGAGCCAGTGCCTCTGATGGCCAACTGCTGGTATGTGGCCTGGGCTCGCATCTCTGGCCCTCCAGTGACTGCGGCTCCAGTGGTCAGCCCAGCGTCTGCACTGAAGACCAGTAAGGGACTTCCCTCTCCTTAAATTCCTGGTGTTACGCTTTTCACTCCTGCTGAGATGCGGTTTGTTGAGTAATTTATGGAGAAGGCTGTATATCAATATGGTGGTTGATTATAGGATTTGTTTTTCACTTAGCATCATTGGAATGAGAGATTCTAGAAAATATTTCTCTCTGATTCTAGATTTGATTTTAACATATTTTGAACATTGTTATGCTGTCATGCAAATATTCTGTAAATTTTCCACAATCAGTTACTGCGGTCTTCATTTATCTCTGATACGTACACAAAACTTGAATTTGGTTGAGCGGTGCAGTTGCTGACCAGACTCGCCACTTCCCTGTCAATGGTGCAGGAAGTTTCATGTTGTTTTAGGCATGCAACCTGCCTAACAAAAAAAATAAAAAATCTGCTAGAAGAAATTGTGCTGTTTGTATATATGGACGTCATACTGATAATATATTTGGATGGTCTTTTATGTCTAGTAATTCTGCCAGAATCAAATGTACCCAGTTCATACATGTGGACATTATATCTAGCTACTCTGCCAGGACTAGTCATACTGTTAATGTATGTGGACATCATTGTATATCCAGTAGCTCCAAAATTTCTGTTACTATTTGATATCTGGCAGCCCTGCTATAATTAATCATAATGTGTGTATGTTTGGGCACACTAGTTCATATCCAGTAACTCTTCCAGAATGTATGGACACTGTTTTCATGTTCAGAACCTCTGCCTGAGGAGTAATTCTGCCAGAATTGCTCATGATGTAGATAAATGTGGACCCTTCTTCTTATCGTTTACTACCAGAATTACTCATACTGTTGATGTGGACCCTTTTTCTGTTAACAACCTAATTACTCATTACTTACTTACTTAAGCCCATAACTCAAGGGTGAGCATAGGCCGTCTACAACACTCCGCCATCGCACTCAGTTCTGGGCTACTGGCTGAATGCCTGTCCAGTTGGTCCCCTGCCTCTTCATCTCTGCCTCAGTGTCTCGCCTCCAGCTGCTGCGAGGTCGGCCTCTCTTCCTTTTCCCCTGCGAGTTCCATGTCAGACTTGGCGTGTGGTACTTGATGCTGGCTTCTAAGAGTGTGTCCAATCCAGCCCCACTTCCTCCGCAGAATGTGCTTGGCCACTGGTTCCTGTCCTGCTTGCTTCAATAGATCTTCATTGTTGATCTTCTCTGGCCATCTGATTTTGAAGATGCACCTCAGACAGGTGTTGATGAAGGACTGAATTTTTTGCTGTATTGCCTTGGTCATTCTCCAAGTCTTGCAGCCGTAGAGCAGAACAGAATTACTCATACTGTTGATATATTTAATTGCTGTTTTATACCTAGTGACCCATCCAGAATCAATCATACTGTTGATATATACAGGCATCTTTTCACATTTTTGACTCTTCCAGAATCAATAATACTGTTGATATATACAGGCATCTTTTTACATTTTCTAATTTTCCACTGTGTGAAATTGTTTTACTGATGGAAATAATGGTTCCTACATGTACGAATGATATAAAGAGCTGGCACTCCCAAGTTGTGTTGGCAGGGTGATGTTCAAGTTCAAGAGTTCCAAGAAGTCCAACAACGGTACAGACGTCAACGCTGGTCAGATCCCTCAGCTGCTCTACAGGTATCAGCATGGCTGATTTTTTCCTTTATTAAAGTCGAGTAAATTGTATGTTCTCAGTTTGGTTATCAAGTGGAGGGGAAAAACATTACAGTTTTAATTTTCTGTTTTCTCACTGCTTAGGTCTTTAAAGTGTTTCTTTAGCGTCTACAGAATTCTGTGTTTGGCGTCATATACTTTACCATGTCAGACCATAGCATTCAACGGCAGTTAGTTAGCTCTGAAAGGCTGAATTTTCAGAGCTAACTAACTGCCGTTGAATGCTATGGTCTGACATGGTAAGTATACTAGCCAAACAGGGAGTATAAAACAAACTCCCTATTTATTGATTATATTTTATATCATTTTAATAGCAGATAGAGCACATTTAGAAAAAAAGGTTTTTGTAAGGTTTTGATCGAGTAATGTGAAAAAATGTTCTGCAGCATTATTTTCTTTAGCATCTACAGAATTCTGGTTATTGATTATATTTTGTATCACTTTAATAGTACCAGCAGATAGAGTACATTGAGAAAAAAGGTTTTTGTAAGATTTGATTGAGTAATGTAAAAAATGTTCTGCACCATTATTCCATCCCATTTGTGATTATACACTTTTCTTGATGTTTTGATTTTAATAGGTTTGTTGTTCTTCATTATGGTATCTCCTTGGTTCATCTTTTTTGGGCCATGTCTCTGTGTAGACTGCCATCAAGGGATAGCCCCAGTGTGGTGCGTCGGGCAGAGCATGTGGATCCAGCCCACATCCTCAGCCAGGACTTTTCACACACTGTGTCAGAGGTACAGTTGTCTCCATGGTTCCAAAAGAATTTAGGTGTTGTCTTGTACAAATATATGGGATAGTGCATGTTGTTTGAAATTTGCAGAGTAATGCATTTTGCGCTGTTGTGTCGATGTGGAGAGCGCAGTGCATGGTTGAAATTCTCTGGCAAACCAAGGTAGAGGGCTATCGAGCATGGTTACCAGATTCCAGTTCTTGCATAATTCTTTCACTAGCAAGTTATTCTCAGAACAGTATATGAAATTGCCAGATTTAATTGCCAGAACACTTGGCAAACTGGGACTCTAAATTGATTCAGAGCATCCACACCAAGTCGCTGCTGAATCAATGTCGCCTTAAGTTCGGATCAATTTATATAGTCTACCCCAACGTCCGAGTTGTTTTTCGGATCAATTTATATAGTCTACACCAACATCCGAGTTGTTACGGGTTGTCCATAAGCATATTTATACACAATCTGTATTCGAATCATTTCTTATTGTTCACAGTCCCACTTATACAAGGTGAACAAAATATTTAACACTTTCTTGGAGGTCATTTCAGAGGCAGTGCAGATGGCAGCCACAGGAATTGAAGCTGTTCAGTCTGAATCTTGTGTCTCGGTGCTCACCTCTTACCATATGTCCAGCAAGGTCACAAAGTAGACTGACCCTCTGCAGGCTTATCATTTTTAAGGGGGCAGTGGCGGGGCTTTTGAAGGAAAGGTGTTCAAAAAGCGGGCCCCCTGCTCCCCCACTGAAAGGAGTCCCGGGGCTTTTTTAAAGAAAGGGGGGGTTTGTATTATACCCCCTGTTTGGTAGTATATTCCAGTCGGGACAATAGCTTTTCACGGCAGTTAGCCCTGCTCTCCCGGGGCGAAGTTTTTTTTGTGCAAATGCAGGGGATAAGACAGTCCGGGTGCCCAACCCACTCCGCCGTGGGGAGAACCCATGTAAGTTTTCCCATTCTTTTTATCGGGGCCCCTGCGCGAAAAGGAAACCCCCCAAAAAACCTTGGCGCTACCCGGGGAAGGAGGGGGGGGCATTAGAGTTGAATGGTAATTTATACTAGCCAAACAGGGAAGTATAAATAAAAAACCCCCCCATTTTGGCTCATAACGGTCCCAAGGTCAGCCCAATAGCAAATTCATAGTAAAAGGAGGGGGGGCGAGGGGCCCTAGGGGTTCCGGGGGTTAAACCCAAATTTGGTTTCCCATTAGCCCCCAAAAAGGGTACCCATTAAACCACAGCCCGGGTCTGGGGAAATGTCCCTCAAAAAAAAATTTTATGAAGGGATTCCCCCGAACGCCAAAGGCTCCCTCCAGGGGGTGGCCAGGGAAAAACAGGGTGCGGAATGCTCCCCGAAGTGGCCAGCGCTCTGCCCTCAGGGCCCCGGGGGGAAAGGGAGAGGGGGAAAACCCCCGGATCCCTGGGAATGGGTAGTTTGACCGTCCTTGGGAGAGCCCCCTAGAGACAGTCCCCACTGAGATGTTTTTTCGTTTTCCCGGGGGTTTTAAAGGAAAGGAGAAGACTTTTTGTAAAACCGCGCCGGGGGCCGCGAGCGTTCCATAGTGTTTTAAAGACTTTCGAAAAGGGCAAAGGCTAGTCCGAAGAGGTGTCCCCCCCTTTTTTAAACCGCCAGGGGGGCGGAGTGGGGTAAGGGGAGGGACGGGGCCGGGTTCCGGTTTTTTGGTGGGAAAACTGGGGGAAGGAATTTAAGAAGAGGGACCGTCTCTGGGAAAGGCTTTTTTCTGGGGTCCCCGCAAAGGGCATGGATTCGCCTCGCCTCCGGGGGGCGAGGGCGAGGGGGAAGGTAGTCTTTCCAGGGAAATAAGGTCAAAGGGAAAGGGGAAAAAGGGCCCAAAAAGGGGGGGTTTTTTGAGGACTCAAAAAACATTTAAGGGGCCCAAAGGGGAAGGTCAGGGGAGGGGGGCCTCACGAAGAGAAGCCCCCTGGAGATCCTTGAAAAAGGGAAAATTCTTTCTAAAAGGGAAAGGGCCCCGGCCATTTGGGGGGGTCTGCAGAGGGCCCGACCTGAAACCCCCTGATGGACCCTAGCAAAAGAGGTTAAGGGGGGAAAGGTTTTTTCCTATTTGGTTGTTGGTGGGGCAAATGTGAGGGCCCAAAATTTGGGTTTTGCACCATGAAAACCCTTTTTCCCCCTTTCTCCCGTCTTTAAAGGGACTCCGGCTAGCCCGGGCGAGGGGACTTTGGCCCGGTTTCTGGGATTTCCTGAGAGGCCCCGGCGATGGGAGGGGGTTATTGAGGCCGGGCGGGCCCGGCCCGTTCAAAGGGGGGGTTTTGGTTGTTCGCGGGGGGGGGCTGACACAGAACCCAGGCGTGGAGGTGAAAAAAACCGGGGGATTGGCGTGAGGGAGGCCCCCAACGGGGTTGCCTGAGCATGTCCCACCTGGGTTCAACTGGAGAGGGGGTTCGTGAGTGAGGGAAATTGAGGGCCCGGGAACCCGGATGAGTGGGGGCCCCATGGGGCTATGAGAAGGACCTGGGGGCTCTCGGTTTTCGCCCCCTGACCCTTGTGGAGGATGGGAAGGGAGGGAAGGGGGGGCTATGAGGCCGGAACCCCAAAGGGAAAGGGGCAGGGGGGTCGATGGCGTAAAACCGGGGGGGCCCGGGGGGCCGGGGACACATTAAACCCCGGCAACATGGTTTTTAACCGTGTTTCCAAAAAAGGTGATCATTGGGGTGAAACCCAAATTTTTCCCCCACGGGGTTTAAAGGGTTTTAACCCGGGTAGGGTCCATTTCCTTTTGGAGGGGCAGGGCTTTGGTTTGGCTGGGGAAGAGTCTGCCAAAGGGTGTTTTTGAGCCCCGCTAAGGTCTCGGGCGAAGGGTGACCCCCCGGGGTGTGACACCAGCGGGGGAGGGGGCCCCTGTACGGAGGGGAGGCCATGGGGGTGTGCCCCCCCCCCGTTTTGAAGTAAACTACCGGGAAATGGTTTTCCGGAAAAAAAGAAAAAAACCCGGGGGCGAAATGGACTGGAACTGGAGGAGGGGAGTTGACCGCCTCCAGTTCCCAAACTGTTGGGTTTAAGACGAGCAGGGCAAAGGGGCCCCCAAACCCCCCAGGGTGCTTGCTCCCAGATGGGGCCCCCCGCCCGAGTTGGGAAGGGGTCGGGGAAAAGTTTTCCCGGGCCCGGGATGGGGGGGAGTTGGGGAAATCCCCCGGGGGAGGGTGGGTGGGCTGACCCCCCTCTATGGCCCCCAAACGAAACCCAAAGGGCCCCAGGGGGGGGCCCGTTTTCCCCGCCCGTCGTTTGGCTGGGACCAAAAGACGGGGGAAAATCCCCCTTTAAGCTGTCGCTTTTGGGAAATCTGGTAGGGGGAAAGAGAGGAGAAAAGGGGTCCATCACCCCAAAAAGGGGGGGGGAAAGGGTCCTTGCCCAAGTGAGGGGAGAGGGGGGAAAGGGGGAAATGAGATCCATTTCGGCGAGGACCCCCTGGGGGGCGGGGGAGAACCCACCATGGAGGTGGGGTCGAAATTGCCCAGGAAGGGGGTTGCTTTGACTGGGCAGAGCTCGCTTTTTTCCGGGGTTTGGGGAAAGAAACCCCCGAAGGGGCAAATGAAGTAAACTTTTGAGGTGTGGGATTGGGTAGGGGCCCCTGAGAAAAGGGGGAGGCGAGCCCGTCGCGGGTAGACAAGGGGCGAATTTTCCCCCTGTTGGCAAGGGAGGCCATCTCCTTGACTACCTTGTGAAGAGGAAGGGAAACCAGGGAAAAGTCCGAATTTGGGGGGGCCTTGAATTGAAAAAAACCCGGGCCCCCCCGACCCAAACGAAGGTATGTCTGTGGGGGGGTGGATGAGGTCTGGAAGTAAAGGGATCTTTGGGGGAAACCCATCGAGGGGGCCCAGTCCAGATGGTTATGGAGTCCCCGACTGGGCCGGGGTCTCCCTCTTTTAAATTGGTTTTCCTGAGGAAAACTGTTGAGAGGGGGGGCCCCAAAAAATTTGGGGGATGGGCCTTTTCCCGCCGGGGCCCGGGGGCCTTTGGGACTACAAAGGGGGCGAAAAGTAAAACCCCCCGGGTTGGGGGGTGGAACCCTCGGTGATGGCGCCCTTTCGGGGGGGAAGGGTCCTCGATTTCCGGGAAAAGGGCCCCCCGCGGGCGGGGAGGGGGGTCGCCCGGGGGAAAGGGGGAGGGGGGGACAGGAGGGGAGGGGTTCGTGTGCCCTGGGGGGACGGAACCCAATTTTTGCAGAACAGGGAAACCCCCCAGGGGTTTGAGACCCCCCGCCGCCACTGGGGGGTGCCGGGACAGAAATGCCCGCCAGGGGGGGAGGGGGCTTAAGGGGTGTTGGAAAACTGACAAGTCCCGCCCTGGAAAGGTTTGGGGGGCCCCGTAACCCCCGGGGCCCGGGGCCCGTTGGCCGAACCGAAATTCTGTTGGGGTTTTTTTTTTTGGTTTGGGCGTAGGGGGTTTGGGGGGGCCCCGAAAGGGAAGCTGCTTGGGGTAGGGCTGGGTTGGCGTGGGTTGGGCCCCGACGAAAGAATTTGGGCTAGAAAGGGGGGGGGGGGGGGCTTTCGAGGGGTTTTTTGGTCGCAAAAAAAAGCGGCCCGGGTTTTCGCTCCCCGACGGCATGGGAAATGGAAACCCCAGAGGAAAAAGGGCCCCCGAAAAAAAACGGGCCCGCTCCCGACCCCCCAAAGCAGCGGAAGGGCCCCCCTTGAGCGCTGGGGAGAGATGGGCCCGTGATGCAGGGGGCCCACGCCAGAAGGCAGTTTTAAAAAATGACTCCCGGCTGCGCGTCCGCCGCCCGCCCCCAGGTGTGGGCTATCTTTTTGGGCAAGAAAAAGCATAAGGGGGGTCAAACAAACAGGCTGGGGGGCCCGCCTTCCCGTGGGCGCCCGGGGCTGAAGACGTGGGACAATGCCCCCATTTGGGCCCAAAATTCCCCCGCTTTGATGTAGGAACATGTTTAAAGAAGGGATGCCCCCCCGTGGGGTGCAGAAAAACCCCGCTCGGGGGGATTTCTGTCCCACTCTGTCGGGTTTTGAAAAGGGAAAAAGAGGGGATGTGGGGGGGGGGGCGGTTTGGAGTGAGGTGAGGGCAGCCCGGGGAAAAAGGCAAACTCCCTGGTGGCCGGGTTTGGGGGGAAAAAGAAAAGGAAAAAAATGAAGGGGTGACGGGGTCCCTTTGGGGAATTTCTCCCTTTTGGGGGCCGCCTTTGGGGGGTGATAAAAATAAATCCCCTGGGGGAAGGGAAAGTGTACCCCTGGCGAGGGAAGGGCGTTTTGCCCCAAAAAAGGAAATGATTGGGTTTGGGGGGGGGTATCCTTGACCTGATCGGGTGGGTAAGGGGTTTACCCGTGAAACGGGAAAGGGCGGATGTTGTTTGAGGGGGGATTTTCCCAAAAAAAGAATTTAGGGCGCCAGCTTCCCCAAAAAGGGAAAAGGGCCCCCGGGCCCGGGGGAGGAAAATTTCCCCAGACCCCCCCTCCAAATGGGGGGTCAGTTGATCGGGAAGGGGAAGGGTTCAGGCCACCTTTTGGAAGGCCATGTCATGGTGGGGGGGGGTCGTGGGAATCGTTTGGGGAAAGGGGGGAAAAAGAGGGCGACTCCCCTTTTTTTTCCGAAATCGGGGTGAAAAATTGGGGACTGCCCATCCGGGCAGCGCCCCAAGGAATGGGGCCCCCGGTCGATTTCCCCCCCTTTGGGGGGGCCGGGTGGCCCCCTGAGGACAAGATGGGTCAGGGGAAGAGTGAGCAAACCACTGATTTCCTGCGGGGGAAAAAAACCACCGGGCCCCGGGGGGGGAAAAAAAGGGGGTGGAGGCCCCGAGGCCGGGTCTCCTCGGGGGAACCCCCGGGTTTAACCCCGGGGCAAACCCCCGGGGGGACTGCCTTTCCCGCCTCTTCCCCGGGGGGGGGTCCCGCACCGGCCCCTTTCGTGGAGGGGGTCGGGGAGTGTTCCCATCGCCGAGCCTCCCCGGCCGTTTGGTTTTCGGCGGGGATGGCTGAGAGTCGGTAAAATCAAGGGGCGAGGGGGGGGACCCCTGGTCCCCCTGGTTTGATCCCCCCCGAGGAAAAGGGGACCCCGGGCTTCCCCCCTAGGGGAGCGGGAAAAAAAGTCGGCCCCCCCAAAGCCCGTTTCCCCCAGGGGAAAATTGGGACGATGATCGGGGGGGGTTTCGACCGGGGGGGGTTCGCCCTCGGGGGGGGGAGGTCGCAGATCCGAAACGGGGCTCGGAAAGCCTGCGACCGACCCGGGAAATTTTGGGCCGTGGGGGGGGTTCCACCGAAAAACTTCCCCCACCCCTCCCCGGAGTGTTTTGACCCCTCTCGTGTGGGTCCCGGGGTGAAAACCCCCACCCCGGTTGGGGGGGGAGGTTCCCGAGAAGGGTGACGTTAGGGGAGGTGCTAACGTCAAAAATTTTAATAGATGGGTGACGTGCGGTGGGTTTCCCTCCGGAGTCGCCCCCCGTGCCCGGGCCCGGGGGGATGGCAAGGGTTAAAGGGCCGATGAACGCCGGACCCCCGGGGATATGGGGGGGGGTTCCTTCGCGGGCCCAAATGAAAAAGGCGAACCAGCAAGGGGAAAAGTGAAATTTAAAAACGGGGAAAGGGCCTTTTATGGGAGCCTTGCCCTTGGAGGATTTGGTTAGGGAAAGGGAAACAAATGAAAAAAAAGTCCCGGGAATGACGGGATTGTTCAAAGGGTGGGGGCTGAGTTGGACTTCGATCGCGACGACGTGTTTCCGCCCGGCGGGTGGGGGGGGAAACGGAATGATGGTCGCCGTCCCCCGCCCCGGAACCCCCCCTTAAAAACCCACCGTACGTCATCGGGGTGCGAGGCGGTTTGTCCCCTGGAAAACAACACGGGCCCCCCCGGGGTAAGAGCGACTGCCCAAAGTAAGGCCCCGAGCCGTTTTGTGCCTTCACCAGTTTGGGGAAGGTGGTGGGGGAAAAACACGGAACGCACGATCGCAAAGGGGGGCAAAGAGGTGGGTTTTAGGGAAAAGGAAAGGGTCAAAACCCAAGTTGTGAGAGAACTGAAATTTTATTAAATGCAAAGAGAATCAGTGGGGATCGGGCGGTCGATCGGGAAGTGACGCGGTTTTGGCCGGTCGAAAAAAAAAATGGGGGAAAGGGCCGGGGAAAAAAAGGAATTCCAGTGGATCGTGAAGTTTGGCGAAAAACGGGAGTCCCAAAAGGAAAAGGGGAAGGGACCGAGATTTTGTTAAACAAGGGGCCGTAAGCCAAAAAAAGGGGGGAAAAGGGGGGAAAAAGGGGATGGAGTTTCCCACTTCGAAGAACGAAAACGCCCCAATGCAAGGTCGCAAGGCCAAGACAAAAGGCCCTAATTTTTCGAGGATGGCGTGGTTAAAAAAAAAATGAATAAAACACACCAAAACCAAAAAAACCCCCCCGGTTCAAGAATGAAAGGGTTTTAAGCGAGCAAACCCACAAAAATAAGCAAAGAAACAAACACAAGGGTATCCCAAAAAACCCAAAAACAAAGAGAAGGGGAGACAGAGCCAAGACTTATTTTGCCCTTTTTCGGGAGGCCGAGAGAGAATGAAGTTGGGGGACTTTCACTGGTTTTCCCCGGGGGAAGTGGGGGTTTGGGGACCAAGTGGGTGTCTTTTCAATGATTTGCCCAAAACAAAAACTTTGGCCCGGCAGGGCAACTAACTGCCCTTTAATGCTATTTTTCTGACATGGTACATATATAGCCAAAAAGGGGGAATAAAAAGCAGTGAGGGAAACCGGTTTTTAGCGTTCTCATTATGATAGCCCTCAAGTTGAGGCCCGTTTGCCGATAATGCTGGGGGTTGTGGGAAAAGGGTTTCCTTTTTTATTTTTTAAAGTTTCCCTTTTAAACTTTAAAGGGATGGGGTTGGGGTTCAAGCCTTGAAAAATCCCGGAAAAATGTTTGCTTTAGGGTGGGTTGGGTTTTTTAAACCTAGATTTTAAACAAAACAGAACCCTCTAAATTTTATTTGACGGGTTTTTTATAAATTATTGTGTGTTTTTGGGTTTTTTGGGTAGACCAATTAATTGGCCGTTTTTGTTTATCCATAAAAACATTTATTATGTTTTCCCCATGGCAGTGAGGGAAAGAGTGGGTCCCGTCACCCTTAAAGGTTCAGTATTTTTGTGGGCAAAAATTTTTTAAATGTTTTATGGGTTTTGGTAAAAATTTTGCTTGGCAGTGTTCTTATGTTTTTTCAATGAACTGTTTGTTTGCAGAAAGGGGTTGGGGGTTTTCATAAATAGCCCAAAGGTGGACAGGGTTTGGGGTTTTGGGGATAAGGGGGGGTGTATGGGACAAGTTTTAGCAAGCCTTTAAGGGGAGTGCTGCACTGTTGGACCCGGGTTTGGGCACCTCCCCCAGTTTTCCCTGGGATGGAGGGGCGAAAGGGGACGGGTAAACCCGGCGCTCTGGCCCCAAAAGATGTTGGTGTCATTGGCCCCCGTGCCTGCGTTGTAGGAACCCATGTCAAGGGGGTCCCATCCCCATGGAGGGAGGCTGGTTGGTGGGAAGAGTTCGGGGGGGGGGGTTTAGGGGGGCCCAAAGGGGGGGTGTTTCAAACCACCTGTAATTTGTGAGTTTTTGGTGTTGTCGATAAGGGGGATACACATGGGGTTGCATGATCCCCCAGGGGTGGGATAAAAATTAAAATACGTTACATTACGACCGTAATGGTTTTTTTTTAAGATATCAACTTACGTAAGGTGACATGCATAGATTTTGCGTAATGTTTATGGATATAGAAACATATGGGTGTGAAGAAGAACATTTCTGGTAGAGAAAATCTACAAATATTGCTCACAGTACAGTACTGCCACTGGAGAAATGGGGAGGTGGTGACCAGGAGGGAGAAGGGGTGGGGATTTCAGTAAGATGGTGACCAGGAGGGAGAAGGGGTGGGGATTTCAGTAAGATGGTGACCAGGAGGGAGAAGGGGTGGGGATTTCAGTAAGATGGTGACCAGGAGGGAGAAGAGGTGGGGATTTCAGTAAGAGTGGGAATTACACGATAGAAAGAGGTGGGGATTTCAGTAAGAGTGGGAATTACACGATAGAAAAAGGTACTGATATGGGATTTTATGAAAAATAGAAAGAGGTGGGGATTTCAGTAAGAGTGGGAATTACACGATAGAAAAAGGTACTGATATGGGATTTTATGAAAAATCAAACATACAAGTTCAGCAGGTTTCATCCTAAAAGATGCGTAGAAAACACTTGGAAAGGAAAGTTGTATAAGATGATATAGAATCTGACGTTCAGGAATTAAAATAAAATATCAAAGAGTTCCTCGGTGGAAGCCCGTCTTTTGAGTCAACCTTAGACTTAGGTGCTTCTCAAAGATCTGTGCTCGGCCCAGGGTCGTTCATAATTTATTTGATTCCATCAGCGCATTTCAACAACTCACACTTGATCCACCATGAAATATAGACAGGGGACATGTAGCTGAACCATTCTGACTTGGTTCCGAACTTTAACTGTTACATCACTTCAGGATTGTGTTTTGGTAATAAAGTCATGGATGTCAAACAACTGCTTAAACCTGAACGATGACAATACAGAAGCCTTGCATTTATCACAGACATCTGCAGATTTTTTTTTATACCATTTACCACCTCCTTTTGAAGCACCACGATCCTTTCTCTGATTATGTGTGTGACCTTGGCGTTTACTTTGATCAGAAGTTCTATGTGCATCAACAGAAAATCAAAACATATCAGGCTGCATACATCTTACTCAAACACATCGGCTGCATTCACCAATACCTCACATTAGAGACAACATCAGTCACTGCATGTATATTGTCCAGGCAAGATTATTGCAGTTCACTTCTTGCTGGCTATCTGTAGAAAATCGTAAGACCTCTCCAGCAGGCCTAAAATTCTGCTGCCAAACTGATCTCAGAGGTATGCAAGTCTCAGTTCTGTACACCTCTGCAAACGGCTCCACTGGCTTCCGGTTGAACAAAGAATGAAATACAAGACCACCTGTCTTTGCTTCCAAGTCATTCTTCCGCATACCCAAGTTCGTAGAAAGGAATAGGGGAAGAGCTTTTGGAAATTCTGCTGCACCAACCTGAAACTCGGTGCCCATCCCTGTCTGCCACAGTCCTTCACTCTCATCTTTCAAAACAAAGAAGAAAACATCTCTTTCCAAGCAGTCTTTTCCCTGATGCTCTCTTGTTTAGGTGCCTTCATGTGGTAGTTGTGCAATGTGTGTATGTATGTGTGCAGGCATGCACATATTTGCACATGTGTGTATATGTGTATGTGGTGTGGGCTTGATTAGGGGCATGAGTATGCCTAGGTGAAGATGGAGGGTGAGCGTGTGTGTGTGTGTATGTGCGTGTGTGTGTGTGTGTGTCTGTGAAAAGAGTGACATAGTGTACACATGCTTTTCTTGTCATGTTAAAGTGCTTTGAGATTTTTGGAAAGTGCTATAAAGACTTGCCTATAGTTATTGTTGTTATTGATATTATCATCAAACACATTGACATCTGCATGCATGTTCATGCCTGTTTTCAATATTTGTATGGTAATGTTGTGCAATTAAAGCCATGATGATGACATATATGGGGAGTTTGTATTATACTCCCTGTTTGGCTAGTATACTTACCATGGCAATTAAAGCCATGATGATGACATATTAGTATTTTGCAATGTAAATAAATAATGTGTTTGATTTTGTGAAACATATACGGGTTTTGACCTTTTTTTTTCTCTGACATGCCCCCCTAAGTTTTTACCTGCACCCAGTGTAAAACAACCTGCCCATCAGTTGGAGATAACATAAATGACAAGAAACAGAAACAGGCAATTTTGCATTGTCTGTGATCAAGTAGTGAAAAACTAGACATGTTTGCCTCATCCCAGTTGTTACTGTTTTCTGATTCAGGCAGGCGCAAAGCAGAATACATAATCATGAAAATGTATTGAACGATAACTTAAAATAGTAATTTCACAAAGTGAAATCTGCAGCCGTCACGATCGTTATCCAGTAAAGGCAAAATAATGCTCAACATATTTTTTTCACACACTCAACATTTAAAAAAGGTCGCTGTTGCCAGGCAGATAGGTTGCAGCAATCACCGCTTACAAGTGACCATCTACCCCAGGCAGGCAGCCAGTACTCTTCTGTCATGATGTGTATGATCGTTATTGATTTTATTATGTAGGGAACACTGTAGCATGGGTTCAAGACACTCAGAGTTTTCATGACTTCGCTCTCGTGCTTTGAATAGTAATGTTTACTGGTGATATCCAACAGTTGTATGGTGTCCATTTTACTGTTTTCAGTCACAAAGAGAAAGGTCCCACCAGAGTCCAGCACCCTGGCTCAGAGGATTGGCGATGGCAGAGATATCCTTCGTCGGATCTTGGCGGGGACAATGCATGCGGCCAGGTTCAAGGTGTTCCTGGGAGAGCCTTGCGTGGCTGCTGAGTTCCACGAAATGCGTGAAGAGATTCTGAAGGAGTGCCACGACACTTTCCGCTCCTGCTTTCATGCCTT
>CM031602.1:69390685-69577118 GCA_018398815.1 Conus ventricosus
TATTTGAAAATAAAACGTTTGAGTTTAAAATTTGGGAAATAGTTTTCGGGTAAATTGAAAAAAGGATATGTATGCTTTAAATTTATGGAATGTTTTTTTTTTTTTTTTTTACTAGATTTGTTGCAAAGTGAGGCAACTGCAGGCGGGAAATCTAAACAAATTTGAAAAATTTTTGATAAAGCTCCCCAATAAATGTGGACAAACAAATACAAGACAAAAACATGGACATGTTTGGACCCAGGTAAGATACACAACACTCGGATGTGAAAATAAATGAGGAATTACTTATCGTCGTCCAATTCTGCGAAAGATAGGCAAATTGGTGAGGGACTTTACAAATACAGAAATCACATGCCACAAGGTTCAGGTTAAAGGGAATAAGTGACGACATAAAGATATTAAAGTACTTAGAGAAAAAAAATGGATTGATGTGATAGAAAAATGATTATTTAAATTTTCCCTTCTTCGAGGTGTAGGAAAAAAAGGTGACGGTTTTCACTGTGGCTGAAGATGGCAGATTTTGAGGTAGTACCTCATTTTTGCTGTGCAGGCCCTGTGGGTGTGGGGCAGGTGATTCTGGGTGCAGTGAGTGTGGGATATGTTGGGCCTGCAGCGGAGAGAGCTGGCCTGGAAAAAACTGGATGGACCGAGGTCTGTGGAGGTATCGGCAAGGGCAAGAAGGGCATGCCTTTGATGCCATCCTAGGTACTGTTCAGTGGTAGAGCCATTTGTGCGTGTGTGTGTTGCAGGCAGTAATTGGCAGAGCTTCCTTTACCTGTCATGTAACCTACACGATCAGCATGAAATGGATAATGACGAATATACATGCAAAAATTATGGAAAATAGCCCAGTGCAGGTAGGTTACAGGGCAAAGCCGAGGGTTTTGTTTTTTATTCGGCACCCGTTCCAAATTTCCCTGTCTGGGTTGATTTTCAGCTTGTTTTTTTTGATCTTGTACACAGGCACACATAGGCATGCATGTGCAACATACATACACACACGCACGCATACACGCACACACACGCACACACACACCACCACAATTGAAGCATTTCACATGCCAATCAGTCACTACTTTCATATCCTCTCTCCATTCTTCATTTATCTTCTCTTCCCTGCCTTTCTCCACCTCTCCTCTATCTCCCAGCCTTCTCTCCTACCCCTTGTATCCCCCCCCCCCCCCCCCCCCCCCCCCCCCCCCCCCCCCTTCCATCCCCCTGTCTAATATCACTTGAGGGTGAACAGACGTTAAACTAAGAACTAACACACACACACACCACACACACACACACGCACACACACACACACTTGTGTGTATTTTTTTCCATTTTTACATGCTCTCGCACACACACACACAAACACACACATATCACAGAAGGGCAGTTTGAGAAAAGAGACAGAGAATGGTTGGTTGTGAGCAGGTGCAGAACATCCCATGGGCAAAGGAAACGATGGAAGAAAGCTGAAGAAGGGAAAGAGTTGAGACGGGCTCAGAACCCCATCAAGAAACAGCAGAGAGGTAAAAACTTAATTCAGCAGAGCATCACACAAGTTTCGGCATTCCAATTCTCGCCAGTTATTCTCTAGATTTTGAATGCAGTGGGGAAAAAAAATTTCAATGCTTCTAAAACAAAAAGAAATAAAGTGGATAGAAACATGATTGACAGCTTCATTTAAAATTTTAGGAATAATTTTCAGTTGGATCAAAACAAAGGAATTGAAAGTCCAAACTTTTGAACATATTGCTGATTGTGCAGTATGAGAATGGATTAGTCTGTAAAAAATAGGACATTGAAGGACATGGAGTGTGAAATTTTTTCTGGCTGCTATTAGCTGATAGTTTCACGTGACCCTTTTGTGATCCTATGACCTGCCATCTTATCTCCAGTAATTGCAGTGAATGGTTCTTTCACATGAAAATCTCGGCGAATGTTGTGCAGACCTGGAAAGAACCCATAAAATGTAATACAATGTTAACCTGAGGAAGATGTTAAAGATGCGTCCTTGGGGATGTTTTGTCTTTGGTGTTTTTCTTCATGTACTGATTTGGTTTTTACCTTGTTTCTGCTTAAGCCAGGTAACAAGAGTGAAGTGATTGTTATATCGTGAGCATGGATTTGTTTTTGGTAAAGAGAGCTATCTTTTTGTTGTCGTTTTCTTGTGTTGTATCTTTTTCATTTATGACAAGCGAATGGCTGTATTCATTATGAAATATTAACATTTTAAGTTTTTGTGATTGTTGTTGATTACTGTTCCAGCCAGTAACTGGTCAAGGAAACGTTTCGAGTGTGGACACATTTTTTTTTTTTTTCTTTGCCTATCATTTTCCTGTGCTATGGCTTTTCCCTGTTAACCATTTCTAGCAGCAGAATCCAAGCCAGAGAGTAAAGACAGGAAGAAGAAGAAGAAAAGCAAACAATCAGGCAGGTAGTTTTGTTCTTGGAAGGATTTTTTTGTTTTGGTTTTATGCCTACTTTAGATTGCATCTGTTGTTTGGCCAAATAGGTTTTTTTGTTAAGGGGAGTGGTTACCTATATAACCAGTGGGGTTAGTTGGTGGTGGTTTGCATACATTAAACCACAGCAGGCACCACTGATCATAGCTGAAGTGACTCAGCAGCAGTGCAGTGTCCTCTTCAGTAGGTGGTCTGTGATGATCCAATACAGAGAGCTTCCTGTGGGCTGCTGACAACATTATGACATAAAAATCTGACCATAGCTGTGTGAAGGGGAATAAAGAGGGATGGGAGTTAGTGCCACTGAGAGAGTAAGAAGGAGCAAACAATTGCCATTTTGGTTCCCCCCAGTTTTCAGAGCTCCTTAGGACAAGTGCTGGGTCATTGCTCAGTTCGTTTATTTGCTTCTTTTGCATGTTATCAGTTCATGTTGCGTTGGTATATTTGACAACAGTTTTTGTTTGAATATTTCCCCCGCATGTGTAGAGCACTTGGAAAATATTGTTTGAACATGTATGAATATGTGGTGGATGTACATTTTTTGTAATCAGTTTGAGTAATTTGAAGCCTCAGTTATCGAATCAAAAATTCATGATGAGCAACCTTCAAAAGATGCCTCTACTGAAATTGTGCATATGTGCACCTGTGTGTGTGTGCGCGTGTGTGTGTGTGTGTGTGTGTGTGTGTGTGTGATATGAGCTCCATTTACTTGAAGATTTCCCAGGTTGTCATGCTGAGATCAGATTAGTGAAAAAGCTGCCGCTGTTCATGCAGTAATGAAGTGTTTTAAGGCATACATCGTTATTCTTGGATGGTGTTTCAGTGTCATAGCTAGGCTTATGAGCCCTCAGTTTATACCATTTCCCCAGTGGGCACAGGAAAAACTTGATTTTTCACTGATGCTGCCTTGGGATATTTATTGAAATGTCTTTATATGGCAGGCTTTGTATTCGGGGCATAAATCCTGTGTTTTGGGGATTTTCTGTACAGAAGGTGTGGGAGAGTCGGAGGCGGACTACACCAAAGTGGTGTCCCTGGCCCCGGCAGAGGTGATGGTGGGCACGGGGGAGGTGCTGGTGACGCAGATTGCCTGTGGCGTGCACCACACGGTGTGTTGCTGCAGAACGGGGATGTCTACACCTTCGGCAACAACAGCTACGGCCAGTTGGGGCAGGGCGATATGGTGGCAAGGTGGGTGGTCCTTCTTGTGTGACTAGTGTATGTGACTGGTCTCTGTACGCTTTCTGCATTTTCATCTCTGTTGGTTTTCTCTCTGATTTACAGCATTCATCTCTCTTTGTTCTGTCTCATACACACATGCACATGCACACGCACACACACACACACACACACACACACACACACACACACACACACACACACACACAATTTCTGCACACATTCATGTCTTTCTATCTGTTTGATAAGAAGATGAAATGATGAACTAAAATCCCAACATGCGCTCAGCTTATGTAAAGGAACAGCAGCATCAAGGGAGTTGCATCTGGTAATACTCTGGGAGCATTGGGACTGCAAAGCTAGAAAAGATTTGCTTTTTGAAATAAAACATTTACTGCATTGTTTCATAACTCTAGGGATAAGAATTGATTTTTGTTGGGTCCCATCCCACTGTGGTGTAAAGTGGAATGAAATAGCAGACAGTCTTGCAAAAGGAGCAAGTAGAAACGCTGAAAATTTATCAAAAAATCCCTTGGATTTGTTCTCTTGTGAATTGATCCAAATTATGGAAAAGTATATACATAAGCAGAATTTTAGTCAAAACATGGCTACTTTACCATTGTGCCCAAGGCACATTGTTAGATTAATTCATAGATTAAGGCTGATACTTGGAGCACTAAATATTCTCATGGTAGTACCTGTGTCTGCAGAGAAAACAATTTCTGTGCATCATCTTTTGTTTGAATGCTCAGTGTTGACCTCGCTCTATCAGGAGAAAGGTATTGAGATGAATAACTAATGTCAGTAGTGTCTTATATGGTTCATGTGTTGCTGAAATAGCCATTTATTTTGCAGTCACAGGTTGCAAAATTTTTGTAAAGATCACAACTTTGTGTACCTCTAGGGTATTTCACTTATGTAAATATTCACTTATCAGAGTGGCTTTGCAAGTACTAGATAAGTTGAGTGTGAAGATATTCTGTTTTTTTTTTTTTTTTGAACAAGTGTCTAATATCATCTGGTGATGAAAAGACATTAAATAAACCACTGAACTGAACTGAACTGTTTTCAGAGGTAAAGGAAAACTTCTGCAGGCTGGATAAACAAACAAAAAAGGAAGAAATGTATGATGCCTTAACATGATGACACACTTTATTTCCAAAGCAGAGCAGTCTGAATTTCATTGAGAAAAAACGTTTGGTATGAGAGCGGACAAAGTTATATATATTGTTAAAAAAAGAAAAAAAGCGGTGAAAAAAAAGAAATTCTACATCATACCAATTAATCTGGTTAGGATATGAATCCCATTTATGCTGTGCACTGAGTGAATGACCAACTGAATAAGAACATACAAAACATTTGCTTTTTTTGATGTAGTTTCCAGTGGATGGTGCATGACAATGCCATATATGAAATGGTGATGATGATAATAAAGAGTATTTTTCAAGCACTATAGAAGCCCTGCATTTCAAGGGACCTTGCTCATATGTCTGCCTTAGAGTTGCGAAACGGATGCTTGTGAGTTCTTATGCTTGTATCATGACAGACATTGAGTAAGCATGATCAAAAGATTAAAATTCAAATCCATGTTGTTCAGGGGAGTGCCCACGAAGATACCACTGCCAATGGCGGCGGTGCAGATTGCAGCTGGCGCCCACCACACTGTGATACTGCTGTCCAGTGGGCAGGTGTACACCTTTGGTGACTACCAGGTGACTCATTCCACCATATTCTTTATTTTTCCTTATTGTGATACTGTTTTGGTGCATTGTAATCACAGTGTACAGGCTTTTGAGCTACTAATTGAGTTAATAAATATTTTCAGCTCCCCCCCCCCCCCCCCCCCCATCCTTTTTTTTGTTCGGTCATTCTGTTAAAAAAAATCTTTAAGGATATTTTTTTAATGTATTGAATAGGCTTTCAAATTTGAATGACTTTCTTCAAATATGTTAATCACGTTATAAAAAGATCGTAAATTGATCATGAATTTATCCTGTTATCTCTTCATGCCTTGTTTTCTTGCTAACAGAATCTCTTTGTTGATACGTTCAGGGAAAAGGAAACTGGTGGAATATGGTTTTTCTCCGATAACATTTTTTTTTCTTTTTGCTCAAAGACTTTTAAATCGGTATATATTTGACATGATATGCTGTTGTGTTTGTATTGTTTTCTTCGTTTACTCTTCATGAATGTGTGTTCTTTAAATTGTGACCTGTGTTTATAGTGGGGTTGTTTACTTTGTTCAGAAACTGGCCCTGGGACGGTCAGGTCCGGAGGACACATCGGTGAAGAGCAAAAAGGGGGCATGGCACTGTGTACCTGGCCCTGTGCCAGGTGTAGGTGAGTGAACCTTCCCTTTGAACCAGTCATTGGAGATAACAAAACAAAGTAATTTATCTTTCCAGTGCCCAGCTAATTTTGATATTCAGTCACTAATTCAGATTTTGTCCTAAGCTCTGAATATGTTACCTAATTTTTCTTTTGCTTACACGAACGTCACAAGGTTTGATACTGTAGATTAGAAAAGTTATACAGCACATTTTTCTGAATCTGTTTTTTAAAAAAATGAAATTGAACATGTATAATGGATTTGTTATGCACTCGTATGCAAAATTTCAGTGTGCAGGAAGGGGAAATGGAAACATTGATACACACACAAGTGAATGCGTGCATGCTGTCTCTCACACATGCATGCGCGTGCACACACACACACACACACACACAGAACTCACACACACACACACACACACACACACATACACACACACACACACACACACACACACTCGCACTCTCACACTCAGTCACTCACACACATACTCTCTCTCGCACACACACTCTCTCTCACACACACAAAGTCTCTGTGTGTGTGTGTGTGTGTCTTTCTCTGTCTCTCTTTCTCTTTCTCTCTCTCTCTCTCTCTTTCCCTCCCTCCTTCCCTCTGACCCTTCCTCCCTCTCACATGTATTTGTTTTTATGAGGGTTCCCCAAGTTTTGAGTGTAGATGCAACCTCCTAAGAAAACTCAGTGAAAACTTGTTGCTGTGGAACAGAGTTGCATTTCATAGACGTGAGGAAAGCTATATTCTCAAGAGTTTGGTGAGTGGGCATGTTTCTTTATGACCTGGAGCAAGAGTTCACTGGATATAGTTGATCCAGATCAAGATACTGAAACCACGCTTGTCAGGTAAAGCCGATGCAGTCAGTTTCCACTAGCGCTATGTCTCTGTTGTTTTATGTGATAGTCTTCCTGTCAGCAGCTTGCATCAAGATACCTAGCCAGTTCTCATGGTAAAGAAACATACTGCAGTTCTTACCTTTTTTTTCTTTTTTTTTTTGCTGTCCCAACCTCTGCGCCGCTTCAGAGGCAGTGCACCCACGCCGCTCATTCCGAAACCCTGTCCACAGCCACAGCCGGTCGGCCCCGCCGCAGCCCTGGCACCGGCAATCCATAGGGAGCAGTCAGTGTCAAGTCGTCAAGAGGCAACCCACCGGAGGAGACACTGCACTGCTGCCGAGTCACTTCGGTGGTATTCAGTGGCGCCTGTTCTGATCTAACATACGCAGGATACCACCTACTAAGCCCCCTACTGACGACAATAATTGCTTAGTTGCCAAGCCGGCATTGAGTGAGCTCTGTCTCCGGAGGGCGCCACCACGTCCGCCCCGACAGCCCCCATGGGCTCACTGATACCGGTGACCCCGGCGGAACCAAACCAAGGCACAGACGTGGAGAGGACATCGAAATTGAGGTCACCATGAGAGCAAGGGCATGAAGGGCCACAGAATTTGAGCCTTTTTTTATGCCGATCGATGAGAATGAGGATGATTAGATGATGCTCTGGATTTCCATTTTGGTCTGAGACTACATGACAGGGCTGTACTCTACGCTTCCTTTCATAATATATCTCGGTGTCAACCAGGCCCAAGAGATACAGGCACCTGCAGTGTTGGTCAAGAAATTTGAGCAACACTCAGAAACGCATCCATTAAGTGGATGAAACTCGACTCTGGTCCCAGTCTTCCCAATTGAGTCCGCAGCAAACTCAACTCTGGGTAGGAGCCAGTCAGGGCAGAAAAAACCCACATGACTGATGGGATTCGAATCCACGACCTCCCGCCGGAAGTCCGCGACGCTAACCACTTCGCCACTGCGGGTGGTGCAGTCTTATCTTGGCTAAGTATATCATTCAGTGAAGACTATCACTTTTTGAAGACATTTTTGTCTGTTAGTCTTTTGTCTGTTCAAGATCTGTCTTTCAGAGATCTTCCGTTGTAGTTCAGTTCTTGATTATTGTGAATGCACCAGTAAATATCCTCATTGCACCTTGCCAGTCTGTTTAATTCATTGGTTATCCTTTCCAGGTGCGAGGTTTGGTCGACGTGCAACCTGGATTGGAGCCAGTGCGGATCAGACCTTCATGAGGATAGACGAGTCTCTGATCAACGCCCTGACCTTGCAGAAAGCCAACATCTTTGCCAGTCAGTCATGTATCGGTAAGTGTTTGATATTTTGGATAGTTTTGTTGATAAACAGACACTGGTCATTGGTGCATTAAACCAGTGTGTAATTGCTTGCATTTGTGGGTATTGACGTTAAGTTTTACAAATGAACATATGCAGGTCTTGCTATGGTGGTTCTTGTGAATGTATATGATAACTGACTCTTCTGTAACATATATGTACATGGATATCATAGCACTCATGTGCATGAACGAATAAACTCAACATGTGCTGAAAAACCTGAAGGAATACTACAGATGAATTATTGATTTGAATATTGTTAAAGCTCACGTGGTGACGTGATCCAGCACAGTATAAGTGAGCTCTTCAAACTGTACAGGTGTGCTCTTCAGTGCCTAGAACCTTTGGCAGGGCATTTTATAAGTGCTATGTTAGTATTATCATTAGTGGTATGCTTACCTTGTTCCAACAGCTACTTTGCCATTTATTGTCACTGAATCAAAGTGGGGGTCAGAATATCTTGAGAACTACTATAATTAGAGTTGTCTGGTTTAGTTGTTTTATTTGGTTGCGGACTATTGGCTAATGTTTTGTTGTGCATTTGGCAGGTCTGATTCCGCGAGGAGAGAACAACGCAGGCATTGTCAAGTGTTTGATGATCAGCAAAGTGGATGGAAGCTGCAAGAGGTGGGAATTAGGCTGTTGGACACACACTGCCTGTAGACAAAATTCACAAGTAGTTTGTGCAATTCATTGTAATGAAGGGGACAATGGTACATTTCCACTCAAAGGCCTTTGCTGGATAATGTAACATACATGTGCTGGCACAAGTTAAACACAAAGAAGTAATGTTTTGTTTCACATTTTAGTGAGAGCAAGGGATTGTATTGTAATGAAGAGGACAATGGTACATTTCTACTCAAAGGCCTTTGCACGACAATGTCACATATGAGTGCTGATTTAAACACAAAGAAGTAGTGTTTTGTTTCCCATTTCAGTGAGAGCAAGGGATTGCAGACTTTGGATGAGATGTGTGCTTTGGTGGAGTCCTGTGTAACTCAAGAATTATCTCTAATTTGGTTTGTGTTAATGCGCGCAATTTGTGTGCATTGCAGGAGAGAGAGGGTCTGGGTATTCATTATTTGATTTTTTTTTTTTTCAGTGTTGATGTTTGAGACGATCATCTGCATTTGAGGATTAGGTACTGATCGTCTGATTAGGAGTACCACAAATGAAAAATACCCGAAAAACATTTTTCCTGAAATGAATTTTAAACAGTTCATAATTAAGTCAAACAGGACTGGGACACACAAATGGATAATAAACTTTTCCAGATCTGTCCATCTGGTATTGTAAAGGCTGCAGGAAAGAAACGGCTTTATTGATTACATGCAGGCCATACCTTTTCCACACACATGTATCCTTTAAGGAGGCTCCATGGCGCACACCATGTGATGAACCATTGGCTATGAAAATGCTTATAGAATGTTAGGCTCTACATGACATTCCACATGATTACTTGATAGCAGACTCCATGAAGACCTTAATCAGGGATGTTCAATCATATGTGATTTTGAGTTTATCAGTGCCATGAATATTTTTCATTTGATCTTAGAATTTATGAAGAAATAAATTCCAGTAGAAAACATTTTTGATATGTTTGTAATGAACAGATTATCTGGTGTTTTTGTTTTTAAACAAACATATAGAAATGATTTTGGCCATGTGGGCTTTAAACAACATGAAATTGAAAGGGATCGTTGAACATTAAACATGCTTTTGTAAAATGTTAACATAAATGCATATGTGCACATGCACTCTCTATTCAGATTTTGTTTGTGTGCCTGTATGTGTGTGTATGTGTCTGTGTGCGTGTGTTTGTGTGCACATGTTTGTGTGGATGTGTGATCAGTTTCAGTGGCGAAGACCAGGTGGACCTGAGTGGGCAGGTGGTGTGTCTGGACCCTGTCTATGACATTCTCTGGGGGTGAGTGTTCATTTTTACCCTGTATCCATGCATTGCTCTTTGATCAGGCTACTGTTGCCTTAGGCCTGTCGACAGCTTGTAACTAGTAGGACTAATCTTAGGCAGGTTTTTATACAGTACTTTTTGTACTGCAACATTTAGGGACTGAGTTTCAAAACAGATAAAATTCTTAGAGAAATACTGTTTGATGTTTCATATCTTCATTTGTTCACGGAATGTTGGGATGACATTAGCATGCATACTGTTTGTTTTCTAGCCAAACAGGGAGTATAATACAAACTCCCCATTTTGTTTTTGTGCGCATGCACACACACACACACACACACACACACACACACACACACACACACACACACACACACATATACACACGCATATATACACACGCACACACATGCATACACACACACACGCGCGCGCACACATATACACTCTCACACATACACACACAACCTGTAAAACATTTACATTTGATACAGAGTAGGGGGTTATTTTTTTAATGCTAGTCAGTGGACATGGTTTTACTTAGGTTTTAAAGTCAGATCATCAAATGATTGCTTATTTACTTATTTATAAAAAAAAAATGCTTATTTACTTGTCTGTAAAAAACAAACAAACAAACAACCTTTTTTTGCCATTTGAACAGGTACTGTCCTCAGTCCCAAGAAATCCGCAGCTACAATGTGCTGGTGCCAGAAGCGCGCAGTCTTCCCAGCATTCAGCCAGGTTACCCCAACATCCTGAGTCCAGAGCTGGCAGTGCCTGTGCACATGGGACACGCCACCACTAGGTCTCACTGCGCTCTCCACATGCTGGGTCAGTGTATTTCTGGTTCACATTAGTAGGCAAAGGTCAAGATTCTACAGCCAGGTCCTGTTCATTATATGGACATTGGACTTAGTATTTGCTGCAACGTCACATTTCAGGCCTGGCTTTTACTCAGACAATTATTACATCTGTTTAGTAGACAATCAGGAGTTTGTAATGGATCATGGTAGTTAAATCCTTTCCCTTATCTGCAATGAAAAACTCCATATGTAATGAAAATTTGAAAAAGCAAAATACTATCAGTGTGTCTGTAGTTTAGGGCTGATTGTACTTAATAAATAAATAACTGGATTCCTTTGTGTGTGTGTGTGTGAAATAGGTTGCCTGGACACACTGACCATTGCCCAGCAGTTGAAACTGGAGGTACTAGAGGAAGCCAAGGAGAAGACGGCACAGGCCAAAGTCTACACCAAAGAGGACTACTCTGTAGTCAACAGATTTGAGAGTGAGTTCTTTCCTTCACACTGTGCTTAAGTTGAATGTGACAGGTTCAGAAAAACAGGATTTTATGATGTTAGTATTTTTTATCGTTGAAACTGCAGGTGGCTGCCTTTCATGCAAAAAGTAATTAAGTTCAGCATTTGGCGTAATGTAGGTAACAAAGCTTTTGTGAAGAACGTGCGTGTGTTTGTGCACACACTTGGATGTATGCTTTTGTATGTTGTGTGTATAGGTGCATGCATTTAGTTGCATGCTGGCAAGGTGTTCTCAGCATATGCATCCACATATTGAAGGAGTCTTTCCTTCAGAAAATGACGTGACATTAGTGTAATGATGCTCAGCATTGATTGACATTCTGATATTGGCAAAGCAGGTGGGGATGAATTACTGACAAAAAAATGAAATGCTGATTTATCAGTTTGTGGTTATTGAAAACCTGTACAGAATTTTTGTTGTTAGATACAGGTCTATATTGAACGGTAGCAAGCTATGACCATTACTTTTCTTTTGCCAACAATTGTGAAGAACACTGCACAAAAATGCACCAAGTGTCTGTGATCAACTAAAGGTATCGAGCCAGCAATGATAAAATCACTGTGTTTAATGTACTGTAACAAACCATCCTACACAGTCTTACTCTGTGCACTGGACGATGCTAGGTCATGGAGGTGGTTGGGGCTACTCTGGCCACTCTGTGGAGGCCATCCGCTTCATGTGTGACACGGACATTCTGCTGGGGGCTTCGGCCTGTTTGGTGGCCGGGAGAGTACTTCGGCCGCATCAAGGTAACCAGTGCACCACGGTTATAGATTGGCTTTCTTTGTTTTTCTCTCTCATTCTGTCTTTCTCTGGTCTTTCTGTGTTTGTCTGTGTGTTTGCCTTCTTTTCCTTGTACACTCTGTCTCCTTGAATTTTCCAGCTAGATGTCATGAAGTGACTGGATTTTTTTTTCTTTCTTTCTTTTTATTCTCTTCTTAAACATATTTCTGCGTTTGAATTTGGATTTTTTTTTTTTAAAAGATGGTTTTAGTTTCAGTGTGAACTGTCGGAACACTGTACATTAATGTATTGTGACAATTTTAATTTTTGTATTTTATGAGGATAACAGGCTTTCTGTATTTGTCATTGCCAGTCATACTACCTGTCATTCAGACAGGACAAATAATGACATACTGAAGTGCACTACTAAGAATTGTTGGCTTCAAAGGAAAGTCCGCACATGGTGAAGATAATGATTTAAATGCACGTAAGACAAAGAATTGTGTGGTAAACAGGCAGTTCTGGACTGATTCAGACAGACACTTGAAAAGAGAGAGTCAGAGAGCGAGGAGGCGACTTGAAATAAAAAGACAGAACACTATTATCAAATGTGATGGAATGTGTCAACCAAGACCAAAGGGAGCAAATGTTTTCAATGTAAACAACGGGCAGCTTTTGGTGGCAGGTATTTGAGCTGGGAGTGGATGGCGGAGACAACGAGACAGACGGAGAGCTGCTGGCCGAAACAGATGAGGTGCCTTACGAGTGTGGGCAAGGTAAAAAGGCACTGTTTGCTCTACCATGGCGGGAAAATGTTGGAAGAAAGAGAGTATGATGACAAGAGTGTTGGGCTCTCTGGACTTGTGTTTTCAGACATTTCTGGTTTGCAGCTTATGTTTTAATCTGTGTGTGTCTCAGTATCTGTTTCTGTCTTGTCTGTCTCTCAAAATCACTGTCACTGTATCTCTCTGCTGCCTCGCTGTCTTCTCTGTGTCTGTCTCGGGTCTCTCTGTGTCTGTCTGTCTCTGTGTTTCTCCTCCTCTCTCTCTCTGACTTTCTATCTTTTCCACTTCCCTGCCCATTCTCTTTCTCTCCTCCCTCTCTCTTATGTATCTTCCCTCTTGCTCCATGTCTCTTCCCCTTTTCAATCTTCCTACCTCTCTGGCTGACAGTCTCCTACAGAACAACAACAGAATGTACTTTTTGTTTTTGTCCTTGTTCCAGTTGCGTTTGGTTTGATTGTTAGTGACACTTTTGGAGTGGATGGTGACTGTCATGGATAAGAGGTTTTCTTAGATTTTTCTTTTTTCCCCTTTTTTCTTCATCTTTTTGTTTGTTTTGTTCTGTTTCATTTGAAGTTTTGTACATCCAGGCTGTTGCTTCACACAACGTATATGGGAATCGAATATTGCAAAGTGGACAAATATAATAAGGTCTGAGGGAAGCAGATCTACCTGCCATCGCTTAAAGCTTATTGCAGACAGATTGTCTTGACTGCTGTGGAGTTCAACATTATAGTGATTTATTTTTGCCGTCAGCATTTTTCATGCATGAAGAAGGGAATTGCCTGCCCATCGGATATAAGTGAGAATGTAAACATGTTTGTGTGAATGTATTTCAGGGAGAAGTTCTGCATGCTGTTTGAGGAGCCAGTGCCTCTGATGGCCAACTGCTGGTATGTGGCCTGGGCTCGCACTCTGGCCCTCCAGTGACTGCGGCTCCAGTGGTCAGCCCAGCGTCTGCACTGAAGACCAGTAAGGGACTTCCCCTCTCCTTAAACTTTCCTGGTGTTACGCTTTTCACTCCTGCTGAGATGCGGTTTGTTGAGTAATTTATGGAGAAGGCTGTATATCAATATGGTGGTTGATTATAGGATTGTTTTTTCACTTAGCATCATTGGAATGAGAGATTCTAGAAAATATTTCTCTCTGATTCTAGATTTGATTTTAACATATTTTGAACATTGTTATGCTGTCATGCAAATATTCTGTAAATTTTCCACAATCATTACTGCGGTCTTCATTTATCTCTGATACGTACACAAAACTTGAATTTGGTTGAGCGGTGCAGTTGCTGACCAGACTCGCCACTCCCTGTCAATGGTGCAGGAAGTTTCATGTTGTTTTAGGCATGCAACCTGCCTAACAAAAAAAATAAAAAATCTGCTAGAAGAAATTGGCTGTTTGTATATATGGACGTCATACTGATAATATATTTGGATGGTCTTTTATGTCTAGTAATTCTGCCAGAATCAAATGTACCCAGTTCATACATGTGGACATTATATCTAGCTACTCTGCCAGGACTAGTCATACTGTTAATGTATGTGGACATCATTGTATATCCAGTAGCTCCAAAATTTCTGTTACTATTTGATATCTGGCAGCCCTGCTATAATTAATCATAATGTGTGGGATGTTTGGCACACTAGTTCATATCCAGTAACTCTTCCAGAATGTATGGACACTGTTTTCATGTTCAGAACCTCTGCCTGAGGAGTAATTCTGCCAGAATTGCTCATGATGTAGATAAATGTGGACCCTTCTTCTTATCTGTTTACTACCAGAATTACTCATACTGTTGATGTGGACCCTTTTTCTGTTAACAACCTAATTACTCATTACTTACTTACTTAAGCCCATAACTCAAGGGTGAGCATAGGCCGTCTACAACACTCCGCCATCGCACTCAGTTCTGGGCTACTGGCTGAATGCCTGCCCAAATTTGGTCCCCTGCCTCTTCATCTCTGCCTCAGTGTCCGCCTCCAGCTGCTGCGAGGTCGGCCTCTCTTCCTTTTCCCCTGCGAGTTCCATGTCAGGACTTGGCGTGTGTACTTGATGCTGGCTTCTAAGAGTGTGTCCAATCCAGCCCCACTTCCTCCGCAGAATGTGCTTGGCCACTGTTTCCTGTCCTGCTTGCTTCAATAGATCTTCATTGTTGATCTTCTCTGGCCATCTGATTTTGAAGATGCACCTCAAAAAGGTTTGATGAAAGGACTAAATTTTTTGCTGTATTGCCTGGTCATTCTCCAAGTCTTGCACCCCCGCTAAGCAGAACAGAATTACTCATACTGTTGATATATTTAATTGCTGTTTTATAACCTATGACCCATCCAGAATCAATCATACTGTTGATATATACAGGCATCTTTTCACATTTTTGACTCTTTCCCGAATCAAAAAATACTGTTGATATATACGGGCATTTTTTTACATTTTTCTAAATTTTCCCCCACTGTGTGAAATTGTTTTACTGATGGAAAAAAGGCCCTACATGTCGAATGAATAAAAACGGGGCACCCCAAGTTGGTTTGGCGGGGTGATTTAAAGTTCAAGAGTTCCAAGAAGCCCAAACAAGGGTACGCGTCAAAACCGGCAGATCCCTCACTGCTCTCAGGTATCCATGGCTGTTTTTTTCCTTTATTAAAGTCAGTAAATTGTAGTTCTCATTTGGGGTTATAAGGGAGGGGAAAAACATTACATTTTAAATTTTTCTTTTTTTCCACCTTAGGTTTTTAAAGGTTTTCTTAGCGTCTACAAAATTTCTGTTTTTTGGCGTCTAAACTTTACCATTCAGACCATAGCATTCAAGGGCATTTTTTAGCTTAAAAAGGCTGAATTTTCAGAGCTAACTAACGCCTTTGAATGCTAGGGTCGAAAGGAAGTTCTACCAAAAACGGGGATAAAAAACAAACCCCTATTTATTGTTATATTTTAATATCTTTTTAATACAATAGAGAACATTTAAAAAAAGGTTTTTGAAAGGGTTTTGATCGAGTAATGTGAAAAAATTTCTGCAGCATTATTTTCTTTAGCACTACAAATTCTGGTTTATGTTTAAAAATTTTGATCACTTTAATAGTACCACAGATAGATACTTGAAAAAAAGGTTTTTGAATTTTTTGATTGAGTAATGTAAAAAAATGTTCTGCACCTTTAAATCCATCCCATTTGTGATTATACACTTTTTGATGTTTTTTTTAATGGGTTGTTGTTCTTTTATTAGGTATCTCCTTGGTTCATCTTTTTTTGGGCCAGTCCGGTAGACTGCCATCAAGGAAGCCCCAGTGTGGGGCGTCGGGGAGACATTGGAACCCCCACACCCCGCCAGGACTTTTTTTCCCCACTGTTCGAGGTACAGTTGTCTCCCTGGTTCCAAAGATTTAGGTGTTTTTCTTGTACAAATATATGGGATAGTGCATTTTTTGAAATTTGCAAGAAAATGTTTTTTTGCGCTTTTGGGGTCGATGTGGAGAGCCATTGCAGGGTTTTAAAATTTCTCGGCAAACCAAGGAAAGGGGGGGTATGAGCAGGGTTAGGAAAATTTCCCCAGTTCTTCCCTAATTCTTCATTTGGCAAGTTTTTCTCAAACATATAAAAAATTTTGGGCCAAAATTTAAAATTGCCAAAAACACTTGGCAAACGGGGGACTTTTAAATTGATTCGACCCACCACCCCAAAGGGGTTCGCCCCAAAAACAATGCCCGGCCTTAAGTTTCGGAAAAATTTTAAATTTTCAAAACCCCCAACGCCGGGAGTTGTTTTTTTTTATAAATTTTTATTTTGCCTCCCAAACCAAAAACCATCCGATTTGGTTAGGGGTTTGCCCCTTTAAGCTTTTTTTAAATACACAATCTTTTTAAAAACATTTCTTATTGTTCCCCAGTCCCACTTAACAAGGTGAAAAAAAAAAATTAACACTTTTTTGGAGGTCTTTAATTCAGAGGGCAGTGCAAAAGGCGGGCCCAGGAATTGAAGCTTTTTCAGTCTAAATCTTTGTCTCGGGCCCCCTCTTACCAAAAGTCCGCAAGGCACAAAGTGGACTGACCCCTCGGCGGGCCCTGTTTATATTAAGAGGGCAGGGGGGCAGGTGGACTTTTGTGGGAAAGTTTCCCAACACGCTGCCCTGCTCCACCCCCCGAAACTGAGTCCCGCGCTTTTTTTAAGAAAGGGGGGATTTTTGGAAATTATACTCCCTTTTTTGGGCTATTTATACCTTCCCAAAGTCAGACAATACATAAAAGGCAGTTAGTCTGCTCCCTGCCAGGCCGAATTTTTGTGGGGGCTAATTTGGCAGTGTAAGACAGCCCCACGTGGTCCCCAAACCCATTTTTCCGCCCGGGGGGAGAACCCAGTGTAAGTCCCCCCCAAAACGCCCTTTCATCGAGCCTGGGGCCCCAAGGTAACCCCAGAACAGGCGCTAGGGGGGAAGGGTAGGGCGGGCATTAAAATTTTCTGACATGGTAATAAATTTCCAAAAAAAGGGATTTATAATAAAAACTCCCCCTTTTTGGCGTCAATACTGACCATGCCCGAAAAATGCAGAATTCAAAGTAAAAGGGGGAGGGCGAGTGCCCTATGGTTCCGGGGGTTAACCCGTAGGGATGCTTAGCCGCCACAAAGGATATCCCTTTAGAACCATCAGCCCGGGTCATGGGGAAAGTCCCCAAAAAAATTTTTATAAAGGGGGATTTTTCCCGAACGCCAAAAGGGCCCCTCCAGGGGGTGGCGCATGGGAACAGAGTGCGGGAAAGCTCCCAAGTGGCCAGCGCTCTGCCCCTCAGGGGCCCCCGGGGGGGAAGAGACGGGGAACCCCGGATCCCCGGGAAAAAGGGCGGGTTCTGCCCCGTTTTGGGGAAGCCACCAAAGAGCCCGTGCCCCCCTGAAAAAGCCCTTTCGGTTACTGGGTTAAAGGGAAAAGGGGAAAAGCCGTTTTTTGGTGAAACGCGCCGGGGCGCGGGGCGTTCCCAGTAGTGTTTTTAAAACATCGAAAAAGGGCAAAGGGCTTGTCCGAAGGGTCGCCCCCTATGATCCGCCACGGGGGGATGATGAAAAAAGGGGGAGGGACTCCCGGGGGTTTTTCCTGGTTTTTGCTGGGCCCTGGGGGAAGAACTTAAGAGAGAGGAGCCGTCCTGGGGAAGGAAAATTCTCGGGGGGCCCCCCCGCATAAGGGCAGGGATCTCGCCTCGCCGGCCGCGGAAGCGAGGCGAGGGGGAAAAGGTAGTCATCAGGACAAAGGCGAAAAGGAATGGAGGACAAAGGCTCAAAGGGGGGTTTATTGAGGAGGGTCAAAAACCCGGGAAGAGGCCCCAAAAGGGGGAAGGGCGTCTGGGGGTTTGGGCCTCACAAAGAAAAGCCCCCTGGAGATCTCTCTGAAAAGGAAACATTCCCCAAAGGAAGGCCCGGGCCATTTGGAGGAGGGCCCCGGCGGGATGGCCAAACCTGTAGCCCCTGAGGGAGCAAAGCAAGGGGTTTAAAATTGGGGAAAAGGAAATTTTCCCCTATTTGGATGTTGGGGGGGCGAATTAAAGGACAAAATTTGGGCTTTGCCCCAAAGAAAACCCATTTCCCCCTTTTTGCAGTCAAAAAGGGGACTCCGTGCAAACCCTGGGGCGAGAGGACATGGCAAAAGGGCCCGGGATTTCCTGAGGGGCCCCCCCGGGCGAGGAGGGGGTTTTTGGGGAAAGGGGAGCGGGCCCTGCCCGGGTTCAGGGGGGGAATTGGTGTTCGCACCCCGGGCTGACACAGAAGCCAGGCGTGGGGGGAAGAACCGGGGTTTGGGCCCGTGAAAAAAAGGCCCCCAAACGGGGTTGCCGGGCCATGTCCCACCTGGTGTAAAACCTGGAGGGGGGGTTTCGTGAGTAAGGGACTTTGGGGCCCGGGAACCGGAACTGGGGGGCCCCCAAGGGGCTATAAGAATGCCCCTGGGTCTCTCGAGCACCCCTTTCCCCCTAAAACACCTTGGGGGGAAATGGGGAAGGGGAGGGAAGGCAAAGCTATGGGGCCCGGCCCAAAGGGAAAGGGGACGGGGCGCGTGGGGCGTAAGCCGGGGGGCCCGGGACCGGGGACACATACACTGGCAGACGATTTTTAAAACCCGGGGAAAAGGGGAGGTCGATCATTTGGTGTAAACCCAAATGTTCCCCCCAGGGTTTTAAAAAGGGTAAGCCGGCTGGGGGCCCCTTTCCCGTGTGGAGGACAGACGGGAATCGGGCTGAGAAGCCGCCAGGATGTTTGAGCCCCCCTGCTATGTGCTGGGCGCAAGGGGTGACCCCCGCGGTGACACCAGCGGGGGGGGGCCCTTTTCTGTACGGAGGGAAGGTTTTTGGGGGGGAGGTGTCCCCCCCCCCCCCTTGTTTTATGTAAAAAGCAAACCAAAGGGGTTTTGCCCGGGAAAAAAAGGAGAAAAAAATCGGGGGGGGCACTATGGACTTGGAAACTGGAGGAGGGCATTTTATGACCGCCTCCAGTTCCAAGTTTGTTGGGGGGAAACGAGCGGGGTAAAGGGGGCCCCCAAACCCCCGGGGGCGTGACTGCCTCCCAAGGGGCCCCCCCACCCCGAGGGGGGGGGCGTCGTGAAAATTTCCCAGGGCCGGGAATGGGGGGGAGAGGGGAACTCCGGGGGCCAGGGGGAGGGGCTGAGCCACTCCTCCATGGCCCAAACAAACCCCAAGGCCCAAAGGGGGAGGGGCCCTGTTTCCGCTGTCTTTGGGTCTGGGACCAACGACGGGGGAACTCCCTCTGAAGCTCCCCCGTTTTGGGAAACTCGGCCAGGGAATGAAAAGGAGACGGGGACCCCAAACCTCCCTAGGAGGGGGGAAATTTGGTCCCTTGCCGAAGTAGGGGAGAGAGGCGAAGGTGGGAAATGAATCCAAAAGGCGAGCGGACCCTCCGGGGTGGGGGAGACAACCCAGGGAGGGGTGTCAAACCCAAAAGCCCAGGAAGGTAAAATGCTGACTGGCAGAGCTCGCATTTTTGGGGGGTTGGGGGGGAACAAACCCCAGAGGGACAAAGCGGGAAAGAAATTTTGGAGGGTGGGTTTTGGGCAAGGGGCCTAAAAGGGGGCCGGGAACGACCAGTCCTCGGGGTAGACAAGGAGGCAATTTTCCCCTGCCCCTGGAAAAAGGGGGGGGGCCATCCCCTTGCCTACCCGGAAGGGGAAAGGGGAAGCCGGGGAGAGTCCAATGGGAGGGCCTTAAAATTAAAAAACACCCGGGCCCCGCCAACGAAACGAAGTATCGTTTTTGTGACGGGGGATAAAGGACGGAAGAAAGGAAACTTTGAGATCAATCAAAGGGGGCCCAGTCCAAAAGGGGGAAAGGAGCCCCCTAAACTGGGCCGGGGTCTCCATCTTGAATCTGGTTGCCCTGAGGAAAACTTTTTGAGAGGGGAAAAAGGTCGGGGAAGGGCCTCCAGCCGCCCGGGGCCCTTTTGGGACTCCAAAGAGGCGAAAGAAAAACCCCGGGGGTTGGGGTGGGGGGTACCTCTGGGCCCCCTTTTTTGGCGGAGAAGCTCCTTCGTTTTCCCCAGCGAAGGCCCCGCCTGGGCGGGGGTTTGGGTCCCGGGGGGAAAGGAGGGGGGAGGACGGGAGGGAAAGGGCTTTCGTGTGCCCAGGTGGGAGGGGAACCCCACCCCTGCAGAACAAAAACCCAAACCCAGGGGTTGAAAACCCATCCGCCCCACGGGGGGCCGTCCCGGGGCCCGGGGGACTCCTCCCAAAGGGGGGAAAGGGGGGCTGAGGTGTTTTCTGGAAGACTGACATGTCCCCCCCCCCTCGGAAGGGGGGGCCGCTAGTAAACCTGGGGGGCCCGGGCCCTTTTTTTGGGCCAACCAAAAAATTCTTTTGGGGGTTTTTTTTTTCGGTTTGGGCGTGGGGTTTTTGGGCCCCCTCGGGGGAAACGCCCCCGGGGGTAGGGCGGGGTCTGGCGGTGGGAGGGCCAGACAAAGAAGGGGTCTAGAAGGGCGGTCGACGAGGGTTTTTTTGGTCGAAAAAGAAGCGGCCTTTTTTGCGTTTCCTCGACGGCAGGGGAAAAAAACCGGGCAGAGGAATAGCCCGCCAAAAAGCGACTGCTCCTAAACCCCGGAAGGGCAGCGGGGGGGCCCCCTTGAGCGCTGGGGGGGAAGGGGCCCCGTGATAGCAGGGCGTCTCCCCACCCCCAAAGGCAGTAAAGTGATTTCCGGGCTGCGCTGTCCCGCCGCACCCCCGATTTGGGTAGCCAATCTTGTTGAAAAGGGAAACGCAAAAGGGGGTCATCAAACAGGCTGGGGCCTAAAGGGGTCCCCCGGGGCCCGAAGAGGGCTGAAAATGCCTCCCTCATTTGGGCCAGAGTTCCTCCGCTCAAATGAAGGAACTTTGTAAAAGAAGGCATGCCCCCGGGGGGGTGTGCAGAATCCCCAGCTCTGGCGTTTTCGGGTCCCACTCTGTCGGGGTTTTTGAAAAAAGGGAGAGGTGGTTTGGGGGAGGGGGGGGGGGTTTAGGATTTTGGAGCCGAGGCAGCCGGGAAAAATGGCAATCTCCTGGGGGGCCGGATTGGGCAGAAAAGAGAAAAAAGGACATGGGGGCCTGACGCGGGTCCTTGAGGAATACCCCTAGGGGGGCCCCGCGTGGGGGTTGATAAGAATCATTCCCCGGGGGGGAAGGGCATGTGAAACCCCCGGGCGAGGGAGGCCGACCCTGCCCAAAAAAGGGGGAAAAGGCGGGGGGCGGCAATCCTTGACCGTGACCCCGCGGGTAGGGGTGACCCAGTGAAACGGGAAAGGGCAAAGGGTTTTTTGTTAAAAGGGAGGGGGAATTCCCAAACAACAAGACGGGGCGCCAGCTCTCCAAAATGGAAAGGGCCCCCAGACTGGGGGAGGAATTCCTCAGACCCCCCCTTTCCAACTGGGGGCCCAGCCCTGATCGTAAAGGGGGAAAGTTCGGGTCCACCATGGGAAAGGGGGCCCTTTCAGGGGTGCGGGGGAAGTCGTGAACTCTTTGGGGAAAAGAGGGTAAAAACGAGGACACCCCCCGGGTTTTGGGTTCCGGGTAATCGGCGTGAAAACTGGGGGAACCCCAAAGGGACAGCGCCCGAGAGGAAAGGGGCCCCCAGGCAATCCAGCCCCTGGGGGGGCCCGGGAAGCCACATGGGGCCCAAAGTGGACCCAGGGGAAGAGTCCCGAGCTAAGCCACTGATTCCTCTCGGGGGAATAGAACCACCGGCCCCCCGGGAAAAAGGAGGGCTGTGGGGGCCCCAAAGGGCAGAGTCCCTGGGGGCCCCGGGGTAACCCGCGCCCCCCGGGGAAAGAGAAACTGCCTCCTGCACCTCCCGGTGGGGTCCGCCCCCGGGCCCCTTTTCCCGTGGCAGGGGGGTCGGGGAGGTTAACGATCGCCGAGCCTCCGGGCCGGGGGGTTTAGCGGACGGGGAGGGTTTAAGACTTCCCCGAAAAACCCCAAGGGACGAGGGTTTACCCCTGGTCCCGCGGGGTCAAATCCTCCCCCCCTGGGGAAACCGGGCCCCGCGGACTTTCCCCCCAATGGGGGAAGGGGAAGAAGTCGGCTCCCCAACGCCCGGGTACCCCTGGGGAATTTGGGGGAACCGATCGTCGGGGTAGTTCCCGGGCCCGGGGTGGTTCGACCGGGTCGGGGGTGAGGCCCGCAAAAAAATCCAGCGACTCGATCCCTTTGCGTACCTGACCCGGGGGATTGTGGTCATGGGGGGGTTCCCCACCGAAAAAACTGGCCACTTTCCCCCTCCACCGGAGTGTTGACGCTCCTCGTGTCCGGGTCGTGGCTAAACCCCGGGCCCCCTTTGGGGGGAGACGTCCTGAACAGTGTGACGTTAGTGGAGGTGCAAGCGCCCAATCTCAAAAAAGACGGGTAAACGTGCGGTGTTTTCCCGCCCCGCAAAGTCCCCCACCCGGGCCGGTCCGGGTATCGGCAAGGGTCCCCTGGGGCCGATGATCGCCGGAAAGCGGCATAAAGGGAGGGGGGTCTCCTTACGGGGTCGAAGTCAACAGGCGAACCATTTCAGGAAGGGGAAAAAGATTTAGAAGGGGAAAAGGTCCTTTCAGGGGAGCCCTTGGCCCTTGGAGGTTTTTGGGCTTAGGGAAGGAACAAATAAAAAACCAGTCGGCCCAATGACGGCCAAATTGTTCTTTTCCGACGGGGAAACTGACTGTTGGATTTCGATCGCGCGTCGTTTTTCCCGCCGGCCGGGTTTTAAGGGGGAATGGGAAATTTGGATGGTCGCCGCCCCCCTCAGGGAAACCCCTTTCCTCACCCCCGACCGTAGGGCTCACCCGGGGGCGTGAGGGGGTTTGTCCCTTTAAAACGCCCCCAACGACCCCCCCGGGGGTAGAGAGCGACGCCGAAGATTTAAAGCCCCCTCGAGCCTTTAAAGTGCCCTTTCCACCATTTTGGGGCACGGGTGGGGGGGAAACAAAAGGGAAAACCACGTTTCGAAAAGGGGAGAAAAAAGAGGTATTGAGGGAAGGAAGACCCCAAACCAAACCGTCTTTGAGAGACCAGAAATTGTATTAAATGCAACGAGAAGTCATTGGAGAGATCGAGGCAGGTCGTCGAAGGGGACCGCGGTTTTGGCCGCCCGAAAACAAAATGGGGGAACGACCGGGGGAAAAAAAGGAAAATCCAGTGGACTACGTGAAGTTAGGCAATTTCGGAGCCCAAAAAGGAAAGGAAAAGGGGACCGAAAAATTCGTTAAAAAAGGGGGGCCGTAAAGCCAAAACGGGGAGAAAGGGGCAAAACCCCGGCGATGGGCCCAAACTTTTCGAAGATCGAAAGCGCCGAATCCCAAAGTCCAAGGCCAAGACAAAGGCAAAAGGGCGAGGATGGCGGGGTTTTAAACAAATGAATAAAGCACCCCAAAACCCAAAAGCCCCACCGGTTCAAAAAATAAAAAAGGGTGAAGCGAGCAACCCACAACAAATAAGCAAAGAAGAAAACAAAAGGGCTATCTAAACACAAGGGCCCAAGAAAAAGGCGGACAGAGCACAAGACTTATCTTGTTTTGGGAGGCAGGCCGGAGAAAAATAAGTATGGGAGACTTACACGGGTTTCCCTCCCTACGGGGGAAATTTTGGGGTTGGGGCCCCAGTGATTTGTCTTATCCCTTGCATTAGCCACACAAAAACTTCGGCCGGGCAGAGAAGCTAACGCCTAAATTTCTTTTCAAACATGGTTACAGAAATATGCCCGCCAAAAGGGGGAAAAAAAAGGCTTGAGGGAAAACCCGGTTTTGGAAGCGTTCTCATTATGCTGGGCCCCCCAAGTTGGGGGGGCCCTTTTTGCCGGGAAACTGCTGGGGTTTGTGGGAAAAATTTTTACCTTTTTTTAAAATTTTCTAATTTTCCCTTTATAAACAAGGGCCCAGGGCTTTTGGGCCCTTCAGAGCCTTGAATGCTGCCAGGAAACGTTTGCCAGGCTCCCCTTGGATATTAAAATTTTTCCCCTAATTTTTAAAAAAAACAAACCCAAAACAAACCTGATTTGACGGGGTTATATTTAAAATATTTGATCTTGGGGGTTTTGGTAGCCCAAATTTTAATTGGCCGCCCGTTATATCCATCAAGCATTTATCTTTTGTTTCACAAAGGGCGGGTGAGGTAAAAGGGGCCCGGGTCCCCAAATTCAAATTTCATTTTTAAAGGGAGTTAATTTTTTTTTTAAACGGGGGTTTCTATGGGGGGCTAATAATTTTCTTGAGCAGGTTTTAATTTTTTACAAAAACCGGTTTTCTTTTAGCAGAAAAAAAGTGATTTCAAAAGCAAACCAAAGGTTTGGAAAAGGGGGGTGTTTTGGGGAAAAAGCGGGGTTGTATTGAAAAATGTTTAAAGCAATGCTTCGAGGCAGTGCGGGAGCTTTTGGGACTGGAGCGGACAGCCCCCAACAGGCCCCATGGAAAAGGGGGCTAAAAAGGGAGGGCTCCAGGCAGCCTGCCCCATGAGTCGTCTGGTGCCCTTGCCGTCCCGGGCCTGCGTCTCTCAGGATCTATTAAACCCGAGGTCTATTCCCGATGGAGGTGAGGCTGGGCGGGTGGGAAGATTTGGGGGAGGAGTTTCAGGGGGACAAAGGGGTGTGGGCAACCCCACCCTGTAATTTGAAAGGTTCTTGGCTTTTTTCGCATAAGGGATACACATGCACCCTGAAATCCCAGTCCACCAGATGGCGACAAATTGATACGTTCCCCAAAAAAGCGACAGATACATGGTATTTAAGTTTATAAAATTTAACGAAAGGGGTTACATCATAATTTTGCTTAATTTTTAAAGGATATAGAAACTTTAGTGTAAAAGAAAATTTTTCTGGTAAAAGAAAATCTACAAATTTTCTCACAGAACATACCCCCATTTTTGGAAAGGAAAATGGGGGGGGGTGACCAGGGGGGAAAAGGGGGTGGGGTTTTTTCAGAAAGAGGGTGACCAGGAGGGAAAAGGGGTGGGGTTTTCAGTAAAAATGGTGACCAGGAGGAAAAGGGGGTTGGGATTCAGTAAGATGGTGCCCCGGGAAGGGAGAAGGGGGGGGATTTCGGGTAAAGGGGGAAAAAAAACCCCAAATAAAAAAGAGGGGGGGTTTTTCGGGAAAGGGGGGAAATTTTACACGATAAAAAAGGTCCCGAAAAGGGATTTTATGAAAAATAAAAGATTGGGTTTTTCATTAAGAGTGGAATTAAAACGATAAAAAAGGGTTTCCTGATAGGGGATTTTATGAAAAATCAAACAACAAGTTCAGCGGGTTTTCATCCAAAAAGATGCGTAAAAAAACACTTGGAAAGGAAATTTTAAAAGGGATTAATAGAATCTGATTCAGGAATTAAAATAAAATATCAAAAAAGTTCCTCTTTGGAACCCCCGTCTTTTTGAGTAAACCCTTAAATTTTAGGTGTTTCCCCAAAAAGATCGGGTGCGGGGGGCCCAGGGCTTTTCAAAATTTTTTTTTTTGATTCCATCAGGGGCATTTCAACAACCTCACACTTATCCCCCCTGAAAAAAAAGAATGGGGGGACATGTAGCAAAACCCATTCGACGGGTTTTTCCAAAATTTTAACTTTTACATCACTTCAGATTGTGTTTTGGTAATAAAGCCCGGGATGTCAAACAACTGCAAAAACCTGAACGTGACAATACAGAACCTTTGCATTTATCACAGAAACTGCAAAATTTTTTTTTAAAACCTTTACCACCTCCCTTTAAAAGCACCCACGATCCTTTCTCTATTTTTTGGGGTGTGACCTTGGTTTTTAAACTTTGATCAAAGGGTTCTAGTGCACAAAAAGAAAACCCAAAACATATCAGCTGCATACATCTTAACTCAAACACATCGGCGGGCTTTCACCAATACCTCACATTAAGACAACATCAGTCACTGAAAATGTTATTGTCCGGCAAGATTTGCATTCACTTTTTGCGGGCTATCTGTAGAAAAAATCGTAAACCTCTCCAGCTTGCCTAAAATCTGCTGCCAAAAACTGTTCCTCAGGGGATCCCAAGTCCAGTTCGTACACCTCTGAAAAGGGGCTCCACGGGCTTCCGGTTGAACAAAGAAGGAAATACAAGACCACCTGTTTTTTGTTTCCCCAAGTCATTTTTTTCCGCAACCCAAGTTCGTAAAAAGGGAAAATGGGGGGAAGAGCTTTTGGAAATTCCTCCCAACCAACCAAAATTTGGGGCCCACCCCTGCCTTGCCCAGTCCTTCACTCCATCTTTCAAAACAAAAAGAAAACATCTTTTTTCCAAAAACAGCCCTTTTCCCGAGGGCTCCTTTTTTTGGGTCCCCTTCCCAGGGTGGTATTTTGGGCAAGGGGTTTTAAATTTTTGTGTGCGGGCATGCCAAAATTTGCCCATGGGGTAAGTTTTGGGGTTGGGTTTGGGGTTGGGGCTTGATTGGGGCTAGGGGGGAAAAGGGAGGGGAGCGTGGGTGTGTTATGTGCGTGTGTGGGGTGTGGTGTCTGGAAAAAAGAGGGGGGGGGGGGGGGACAATGGTAACACAATGTTTTTCTTGCCCGTTAAATTGCTTTGGGGAAAATTTTTGGAAAGTCTAAAAAAACTTGCCTATAGTTTTGTTGTTATTGATTTTAAACATCAAACACATTGAAAACTGCTCCCTTTTTTCTTGCCTGTTTTCAATTTTTTGTATGGTAATGTTGTGAAAAATTAAAGCCATAAATAAATGACAAAATATGGGGAGTTTGAAATTATACCCCCGGGTTTGGCTGTATACTTAACCCAGGGGGTTTTTAAAAGCCATGATGATGAAAATTTTAAGTATTTTCCCAAGTAAAAAAATAATGGTTTGATTTTTTTAAACATATACTTTTTTTTGGGAACCTTTTTTTTTTTCTCTGACATCCCCCCTAATTTTTTTCCCCCTGAAACCCATGAAAAACAACCGCCCATCAGTTGGGGATAAAAAAAAGAAAAAAACCCAAAAACCCCGGCCTTTTTGGGGCTTTGGGTCTGTGATAAAGGGAAAGTAAAAAACAAGACATTTTTGGGGCCCTCACCCCAGTTTTTTAACTTTTTTTTTCTAAATTCGGGAAAAGGCGCAAAGAAAAAACATAATCAAAAAAAAGTTTGGGAACGATAACTTAAAATAGAATTTTTAAAAAAAGGGTGAAATCGGCCCCCGTCACGATCGTATCCCAGAAAGGCAAAAAAAGCACAAAAAATTTTTTTTTTCCCAACACTCAACTTTTAAAAAAAGGGTCGCGTTGCCGGGCCCGTTTGGGTTTTAACCCAATTTCCCCGTTTTAAAATAACCTCCCCCACCCCGGCAGGCAGCCGGGAAACCTTACCCGTAAAGATGTGTAAAAACGTTAAAATTTTTAAATTTGTAGGGCCCCCTTTGTACCCATGGGTTAAAGACACTCAAGTTTTCATGACTTCGCTCTCGTGTTTTGGAAAAGAATTTTTTTATTTGGGATTCCCCAGTTGAAAGGTGCCCCTTTTTACTTTTTTTCAGTCACAAAGAAAAAGGTCCCCACCAGAGTCCAGCCCCCGGGGGCCTCAGGGGAATGGCGATGGCCAAAGATATCCTTCGTGGGAAATTTTTTGGCGGGGACAATGCATGGGGCCGGGGTTAAAGGGTTTTTTTCCCTGGGAGAGCCGGGCGGGGGGGGCTGGGGGGGGATTTTCCCGGGAAATGCGTGAAGAGATTCTAAAGGGAAGTGCCACGACACTTTTCCGCTCCTGTTTTCCATCCCTTAAACCCTACAGGCCAGCTGAAGGGGTTTGGTGTCTCTTTTGATCTTTTTGCTTCAGATGGAACCATGAGTTGTGAAATGTTTGGGGGGAAAAAAAAAATTTTTTCCTGTTTGAAATTTTTGATGTTGCCTTGTTGACTGCTTTTTTGGCATTGGGATTATGACCATGGGGCCCTAGGGGGGGATAAAGTTTATGGGGAAGTAAAGAACATTTTGTTCTCAGTTAAAATTTCATGCAAAACGGGCTTTACAAATTATAAAAGGCCCCCTGCCTTGGGGTCTAAATTTTAGAGGTACAAAAAGGGCCTAAAAAGAACAGAAGTATTTTGGGTTTTTTTCCTGCTCAAATTTTTTTAGAAAAGTTTCCCAAACTAAATTCATAAAAGGGGGAATCTTTTATTTAAATTTTTATTTTGAAAAATTTCCCAACCCATGCAGTGGTCTTAATTTTCAGGACAACATATTTAAATAAAATTTGGGTGAATATTAAAAAACAAAAAACAGTTGCTATTTTTTTTTTTTTGTAATTCTCTAAGAAAAAAATTTGTTCTGCTTGCTAGTTAGTTTTTTTTGATTAAGTCCCAGTACAAATAGGGGTTTCCCAAAGAACAGAATATTTTTTCTTTTACATTCCCCTATGCAAAAAAAAGGGAAAATAAATGGAAAAGGGAGAGAGGGGTTTTAACATACTGAAAGACTTTGGGAAAGGGTTAGTTCTTCTGCAGACTTCTCTCAAGTGCCCTCGGAAAAGTGGGAAACAAAAAAATGACAAGGGTGTGCCTGTGTGTGTTTCTCATATTGTTAGAATTTTTGTACTTTTATTTTGATAAATGTGTTTTTTAACTTCCCGGGAAAAACCCCAAAAGTAAAAAAACATCCTTCATTTCTTGACGACATTTTTTTAAAAAAGGGTGACCTGCATTTGTTACTAGGTTTTTATAGGGTTTTTGGTTTTTAAATTTTTGTATATTTGTTTAATAATGTTAAGTTTTTTTAAAAAAAAAGGGTTTTAAAATTTTTCCCTGGAACACTTAAAAATTTGTAACAGTAAAAACAGAAATTTTTGCTTTTTAAAAATTTGGGGGTTTTAATGCCTGTTCAAAAAATTGCACACCCTTGTAGACTAGTTTTTTTCCCCCCCTTTTTTTGGTTATGATTTGATCTAATGTAAAATTAAAAAAAATGAATTCCACTGTGTAATTTTTTTTTTCTTTTTTTTTTTTAGGGGGGTGGGGGGGAGGGATGGAGGGATAAATTTCATACCCCTTTAAACCCTGTACAAGGGGGTTTAAAGTATTCGAAACAAAAGTTGGGTTAGTATTTTTTTTAAAGTCTAAATTTCCCTTCTGTTTTGTGTAATCCAACACGGGTTCTTTTTGTTTTTTTCCATAAACTGGGTTTATTTTTTCTTTTTTTCTCTTTTTGGTCAGGGGCACATGGGAAAGCTTGCCCCCCTTGTTTTTACGTAGAAAAATTTATTTTATTTCTTTGCATGTGTAATAAAGATAAATTTTGGCGGCCGGCACACACACACACCACACACCCCACACCACACCACACCACCCCCCACCACACCACACCACACACACCACACCACCCCACAACAAAAACACACACACCCACACACACACACACAAGTAAACAAAGTTTTTTCATTTCTCCTAAGTTGGGTCATTACAAAGAAAAAAATTTTGAAAACCAATTTTCCAAAAAAAAAACATGTGAAAACCCAGTTTCCCAAAAAGATTTACCCTTGAAAACATCAGCCCTTTTATGCCTGCAAGGAAACTCGAAATAAAAAAATTTTGTTTTCTTTTTTAAAAACCCAAAAAATGGGTTCAAAAAGATTGTTTCAGAAAACAGTTTTTAAATTTTGAAATATAATTTGTACATCATTTGTATAAAAAATTTGCTGTTGTCCAGTGTAAAAGTTGTTTTGGTTGTAGTTTTGTTTTTTTGGGGCTGGCATGCTTTACTGTGTGTGCTTTTTTTGCCGCTTCAGATCTTTGACAAAAAAGAAAAAAACACAAAAAAAAAAGAACAGGTGAAAAAGTTCAAAAAATTTACAGAAAAATTTAAAAAACATCCCCCCCTCAGTAACTTTAAAAACTTTTCCCTAAACTTTTTGGGTTTTTTTTTGGTTTTTTTTCATTTTTTCTTTTTTGCTTGGGGATAAAGCTGGGTTTAGTTTTCCCGCTACCTAAACACAAAACAAATTCACATCCCTGTAGTAAATTTTGGGTGTGTTTTTGGTGTATGTGTACATGCGGGCTTGGGTTTTTTTCTCTTTTTCTTTGGGACATGATCGGGAATGGAAAACACCCCGGGAAAAAATTTTAATAAAACGGATGGGAGTTCTAAATTATTTAAACAAAAAAAATGACCCCAAACTCATTTAAGGAGGGGTAAAAAGGATGGTAGAAATATGATGTTACATATCATAAATTTTTGTGGAAAGAGAAAAAAATAGTTTTGTGCGTTTGACCCAAACCTTTTTTTTGTAGATCGTGTGATCAGGGGCAAAGCATAGACCCCCCTTTTTAACAAAAAGTTCAGTCCTCTGGAAAAGGTTAATTTTCGAGGCGTTTTAATGAATTTTTTATTTCCTCCCCAGCCTTTTTTCCCCCCCCAGCAAAAAATGATTAAAAACCTATGGAAAGTTTTACTTTTGGAAAAGGAAAATTAAAGCACAGGGGGATAGAAGTGAAATTGGGAAAAATGGAATTAGGGGAAAAAAAACAAGTTTTTTTTTTAAAAGAATCTAGAAAAAAGGGACCACCAAGACTAACCCTTTTGGGCCAGCAGTTGTCATCAATGTTTGAGAGGTGGGAAACTTCATACCATTTCATTTTATACCAAAACAAAGGCAAGGTTTTTTTCCCTTTTTAAACGGCAAAAAATGAATTTTTAAAAATCGGGGGATTACTGAAACTGCTATTACGTCAAGACTAAGGGAAAACTTTAAAAGCTATGCCGTCCAAAAAATTGAAAGAAAAAAAAATCGGCTAAAAAAAAACTTTTTTTTAAAAAAGTTTAAAAATCATCGGCAACTTAAAATGGGGCTAGGACCAACTTTAAGCCAGTTTTGACCCGGTTTAAACATCCCCCGTGCCTCTTTCCCCGCCATCGCTGTTTTGGGGCCCCTTGGGGGGATGAAAAATTTTAATTTTTTCTGTTCAGTTTGTACAAGAATTCCAATATAATCATAAGTTAAACGGGGCCCTGTACCCGAATTTCCCCTTCTAAACAAAATGCAAGGTTTTCTCAGCATATTTTCTATATCCTGGCAAGAAGTAAACTGAAAACCCCGGGAAAAGGAAAGCCCCTTTACCATTTACGGGGTTTATAATTTCTTGCTAAGGGGCAAAGGTCATCTGTTTTTTTCCCGTTGGTCTCCCCCCAAAACCCAAAACCCTGGTAAAGCCTCTAATTTTCACTTTTCATTTAAAAAAGGGATTATTTTGCAGGACAAACATGGGGAAGCCCGTTTTATTTGTTGTGTGTGTTTTGTGTGGTGTGTTGTGGTTTTAAAGTTTTTTTTCAAAATACTTCATTCCCAAAAAATTTCATCACCGGTTTAAAAAGAGGCTTTGGGTTTGGATCATGCTTTTTAAAGGCAGCATTTGAAAAGAAATGCCCCGACAAACATGAATAATACATGCAAGAGTATAAAATTTTATCTACACTTTAAATGCAAAAATTTTAAAGTTTTTCTGTCAGATAGCTAAAAGTTTTAAAACATTGGGAAGAACACTTTATGCCAAAAAATTTAATGGGTTCATGAAAGGGGATGTAAAAAAAAGCAGGTGTGAGAAAAAGAAGGGGTGAAAAAAAAAACAAACCAGTCTTTCCAGCCTAATTCCCCTTGGGGCTTTTAAAAAAATGGGGGTTTCCAAATTTCATGGCACACGGAAAAGCCAGGGCTAAAGCAGTGGGTTTGTTCATAACTAAATTTTTGTTAAAAACCCCGTGCCCAAAAGTCCCTAAACCCCTCGATTACTAATTTTTTCAGTTTAGTTAAACCTTAGAAATGGGGAAGACTGCCTTTGGTAATCCGTAAGCCAAGCAGTTTGCTTGACCGATTCATAGCCCCAAAAGCAAAAAACACTTTAAAGGCCCTATCCAAATTTTCTGAAGGGCGTCATGATGCGTTAAAACGGGTTATCTCCCTTTTCTCGCAAATTTCCCTTGCCGTGATATTTGCTAAAAAAAAAACCCTTATTTGTGGAAAATTTAATTGGATAATATCAAAAATAGATACTCCCCCCCGCCTTTTACAAGTGTTTTTTAGTTTTGGGGTTTGGGGAATGCCAAACTTGTCCCTTAGGGAAAAAAAAAGGAAAAAAAAGCACAACCGAATCATAAACCCATAATTGCTCTTTTACGGGCCTGGGGGTTTAAAAAGAAAAATTTTAAAAAAAGAATGAAGTAACCAAAAGCTTTGAAACTTTTTTGTAAAAGTGGAAGGGTGAAGGGCCTAAAAAAAATTTCTGTTTTAAAAAGCCCCCTTTAACACTGACCGGATTTAAATTTAAATTTTTTTTATTTTTTTTTTTTTTGGGGGGGGGGGACAAATTTTAAAAAGGGGAACATTTTTTTTTTACAACGATAGGAGGGGGGGGGGGGGGGGGGGGGGGGGGGGGGGGGGGGGGGGGGGGGGGGGGGGGGGGGGGGGGGGGGGGGGGGGGGGGGGGGGGGGGGGGGGGGGGGGGGGGGGTGGGGGGGGGGGGGGGGGGGGGGGGGGGGGGGGTTTTTTTCCCCTTTAACAAATTTCACAAAGTATTCCCTTTTTTTAACCCAAAAACCACCCCAAATTGAGAAATGAAAAGTTTACGTTTAAAAGCGTAGCTAAGTAACTATTCCATGGCCAATTTTTTTAAAAATGTTTGCAAAGCCGCCTTCGCCCAAGCTAGGAAAAACGGGTGTCTTTTTGGAGCAAACAAGAAGGCAGGGGGCCAAAACTGGGACTGGATACATTCCGCCTGAATGAAGGTTTTACAGCCAGCCCAAAAATGCAGTACCCCTATAAAAAAACCTGGGAAAAAGAAACTACCAAAATGCTTAATTTTACACAAAAACTTTTTTAAAACCCTTTTTACGCAAATTTTAAAAAATTGAGAAATCAGTTGGGAACCACAGAAAAATTTAGCAATTCCCGTGCGTGAGGGACGTAAAAAAACGAGAAAGAAGGGACGTGAAAAAAGTAATTCTTTTGGGTTATACAAACATTAGTTAAAACGATTTGATGCTTGCTATCCTGTTCCGGCATGCCCCTGACAATTCAAAAACACAGACGTTTAAACCTAAAAGTTTTCCCTTTTGCATTGGGGTACAAAAGGGGGTTTTACTATTTTCAGCTGTAAAAAATTTGTTGGGTTTGGGATTTGGCCCAAAGGGCCGGGCCCCCAAAGAGTCCGGGGTTTTTTTACTTTTTAAAAGACCCCCGAATCTTGCCGCTGAAAAGGGAAACTCTCCGGTGTTCCCCACTGGTTTTTTCCTTAAATTCCGGGGCAGTGAAAGGAAGTAATGTTAATTGGGGAGCCAAAAAACCCAAAAGCTTTGTCAGTATGTAGCACATTAATTTTTTTGCAACAAGTCCATTAGATGTGTTCCAAACCGGGGCATACTTAAACCCCTTTCCCCCCTTTTTTTCTTTTCCCCCAAAAGCTCCTTTTACCCCTTCCTTGGAAACCAATGGTGTTGATTTTGGTGAAAAATAAAAACTGATCAAGTAAATGGTGGATTTTTGGGAGGTTGTGTCAGCCATTAACAGTAAGGGAAACCCAATTATTTTCCAAAATGTAAAAATCAAATTATTTTTGGAAACTGTTTGACTTTTTGGTTTTCCCCTGAAAAATGGAAAAGTAGCTTTAACCTTTTTTAAAATTTAAAAGGGAAGTTCCGGGTTTGGGCCCTATAGAACTCCAAAACACAGGGTCCCCATTCTTCGCATAAATTTTTTGCTGCCTGTTCGTAGTTTTTACAAACCCAAAAATTAAAAGTCGAATGCAATGGGAAATTTGAATATCCCTTTGTTGTCATGCCCGGGGGGAAACCCCCCGTTGGAAGCAAAAATTTGGATTCAAAAAATGAAATTTAGTTTTAAAAAAGGATTAAAAGGGAAGTGAAACATTTAAAAAGGAATGAAAAAGTAGGAATTTGGATTTTTTGAAAAAGTTAACCCTTTTTAGTTTGTGTAAAAGCATTAAAAAGTTTTTTTTTGAAAACATAGTAATGACATGCATTTCAATACACCCTTCAAATCAGTGTGCATCGCAAGCACACATGCATCATACAAACCAAATACATTCAAAAGAGAAACTCTTTCAAACAAATTTGGGTTTTCCCCCTCATACGTTATGCATAGACCCTTTTAAGAAAGGAAAAAATTTTTAAAACGATCTCTCCCCCCTGACTCTCTCACACATAAACCCCTGCACTCCTTTCGGGCAAAAAATTTTTTGGATGCGCTCTTTTTTTATTTCCCCGTAAGTCCCGGGCACTGCAGTTGAAAGAGTCTCAATCTTGGGCCCCAAAAAAAACTCGTTAAACTCCCCAAAATTTAATTTTTTGGTTTTAGGGGGGTTTACATGAAAAGGGAACATGCAACCCCGCACCACATGCAAAGCCGCAGCCGCATTTTCCCGCAGGGGATGCACACACACACACACCAAACACTTTTCTCTCTGTCTTATCTCTCTCTGTCTCCGTCCCCCTTTTTCTATTTTTCCCGTCCAATATTTCATCACTCTCTTTCCCCTCTTAACCCTTAAAAATCTTTCTTTTTCCCCTTTTTTTTGACTGCTTGAAAATTTTCTGCCTTTAACCCCCCATAAACAACACTTTTCAGATACCTTTTTAGCTTACCCCCCCACATTTTCCCCCCCACTAACTAAGGGAACGTTGTGGGTGGTGACAGGGGGCAGCCAACTTTGGGAGGGGTTTTCGCCCTCCCGGCAGCGGGGGGATGGAACTCTGTGTCACCCGGCCATCAAACCACCGGGCCCTCATGCCCCTCAAAGTGACCCGAGACGGAGGGGGCCCTGCTTTTGACGGCAGTTTCCCGTTGGGATGGGGGGGACAACACCAACAGTGTTGGGTCCCCGGGAGGGGCCCTCGCTACCCTGTGGGTGGCCTCCCACCGAAACTACAGGATGGAGGTAAAGGAGGGGGTTTTTTGGGGGAGGGGCAAGGAGATGGGGGGAATTGGCTGTGTTTTGGGTGTTGGGGGGAAAGGGGTTTTGGTGGGGGAAAATTTTCTCTTGTATGAATTAAAAAAAAAAAAAAAGCGTTTTATAATGAAAGCTCTTTTTTAAAACAACGGGGGTTAAAAGTCCCGAATTATTCCCGTGAAACAGTTTTTTAAATCAACACACAGAAACCCAAAGGCGGAAAGGACAAAAGGGCCATCGCCAGCCATTTTCATTCTCTGCTTTGGGAAAAAAAAAAAAAAAAGAAAACAAAATTTTCCCAATTTTTTTTCTTTGGAAAGGGGGAAATAGTTTTTGGGCCCAAAGCATTCTGAAAATTTTGGGGGCTTGGGAACAATTTTTGGTTTTGTTTTTTCGATGACCAGAAAGTTTAAAGTGGGCAATTTTTGGGAAAAAAAAGAAGGGTTAGGCTTCACCTCAGTGGCTTATGGTAATTACACGTGGACAGCTTTTAAGGCAAAAGTTTTAATAAGCTTGCTTTCAGGGTCGGGGGGAAATCTTCCCATGTTTAGGGCCCTTTGGGGCCCATGAGAAGGGGCCAAAGGGGGGGGGTTGTTTTTTTCCGAAATGGTAGTCTCTTCCCTCCCCCCTGGGGTTGGCCCGGGGGGGGGGCCCATTTGGGGGGGTGGCACCCGCTAAATTCAAACGTCCCCCGCCAGTCCACCCGGGATGGCGTAAGGGCGACAAGGTACACTGGGGCCTCCCGGTTGGGGGGTTTGGGGACAGGGGGGAACAACCCGTCCCTTTAAAAAAAAGATTGTTACAGAAACCCCCTCCAGAGCATCCGACACGGAGGGGGACGGCAATGGGAAGGGACCAAAAGGGCCCCGGGCCTAAAGGGCGGACCCTCCCGCCCCAAAACCCCAAAAGGGGGCTGGCCCCCCCCGATGGGGATTTACTGAAGCCGAAAAAAAGTGAGGGTGGGGTGCTGGAACGTCCAAACCTTGTACCCCGACGGGCAAATGCCCCCCAAATAGTCAAAGAGTTTGGAAAAACAAAAGCCCGGGAAAATCTTGGGAGCAGCGAGGGCAAAGGGCCGCACAGGAAAGAGGAGACTGGCGCAGGACATACCATTGTCCCTTTTCTGGAAGTCAATAAACCCAACCCCCCTCTGAGGAGTAGCCCCTTTCTCCTCAAAAGAAAAAAAAGAAAAAACAATTTCTAGAATGGAAAACCCCTTTGGGCCAAGGGCTTTTGAAGGCAAGATTCCACTTCCAAATACACCAAGCTACAGTTCTAGTTTGCTACCACCAACCGAAAATGCAGATAAAAAAAGCCAAGGATGCAAATTTAAAGACAGCCCCCAAGCAGCAGCGGGGGGAAAATTTGGGGGCCCATGACCCTGGGACGATTCCCCTTTGGGGATTTAATGCAAAGAAGGGCATGATAACACCGGGAAAGGGGCATGTTTGGGCAAACATGGAATTGGGGAAACCCTCCAAAGAATTTTAAAGGAGAAAAACCCCGCAAACTTTTGTGAAAAAAACAACCGTTTTATTGGAGGCAAAACCCTTTTTTAAAACAGAGATGTTAAAAAAACAACTTTGGGCATCAACCCAAAAAGGGACCACCCAAAAACCAGATAGATCCATCATAGCAATTTGGAGATGGGGGAGGCCCTTCAAGAAGTCAGGGCCTACAGAGGAAACAGGTGTTGCCATTTACCCCACCCTTTTTTGGCCACCGTTTTCCCTGAAACCCACGCCGAACCGAGGGGAAAACAGGGACTTTTAGCAGAGAATAAGACTCTGACAGACTGACTGAACGGGTCACCAAAACAAGCTTTTGCTTTGGAAATAAAGAACCCGATTCCACGCTAGGGGAAAAACAAGAGTTAAAAAGAAAAACAACAACCAGGGCCTTTCGGGAAGGGGAGAAAAGGTAAGGGGTTCCCCGAAAGAAAAGGAAGAGTGGGGGTAAAGAAAGGAACCTGGGAAAAAAATAATGAAAAAAAAGCTGCAAAGCAGAAGATCAACAACACCAGATCAGAACCTTGAAAGGCAGCCCCAGAAAAAGTATACAAAAAATAAATAAAAAAGGTAAAGAAGATGACAAAGCTGACAAGAAAAGGGCTACATCGAAAACTTTGGGAGATTTTGGGGAGAGGAAAACAAACTGGAAAAAATGATTTTAAAAAAACCCGTACAAAAATAACAAGCACTAAACCAAAGGGGTTCCCCAAAAAAAAAAAGTACCAGTAAAGGACAAAATTTTGGGAAAGGGCGTTGAGGGGGAGGCAGGAAAAAATAAAAAGCCTGGAAAGAACATTTTCGATCAGGTTTTTGAACAGAAACCAAACCCCCCCCAGCTAGCAAATATCCAAAACCCGGGAGGGATAGACCTGGACATCTTCATCGAACCACCGGGCCCAAAGAAATGACAACAGCAAACAAAACCAAGAAAAACGGAAAAGCACCAGGGGCAATGGGGGAAAAAGCCCGACATGTTGAAAGCAATATTTTTGTTGGGCAAACCCCCATTTTTGACGAGATCACCCGACAGGTTTGGGAAACGGGCCCCGACCCCCGAACCCTGGAAAACTGGTCTTATCTTCAAGTTTGCCCAAAAAAAGGGGGATCTTGGAGACGCAACAACGGAGGGGGATAACACTTCTTCTCTCACTTTGCAAGGAATTTTTTGCAAAGGGTTTGATGTCCAAAGGGTACCCCAAAACCCTTTAGAGGAACCCCCGGCCACAAAAAGCAGGCTTTTCCCCCCCGGACGAACCTGCTCAACATTTCTTCACTCGCGCCAGGTTCTGGAAAAGAGCAATGAAAGGGAAAACCCCCCTTTTTTTAAAATCAAATTCATTGACCTGGAAAGGGGATTTGACAGCATCCCCCGAAGTCCCTTAGGAAAAACCTAGACACAAAGGAAACCCTTTTTAAAAATTGTCCGGGCATTGGAAAAAGCTGAAAGGTAAATTCATTTTGCGGGTGATCTGGGAAAAACAGAGCTCACAGACGCCTTCAGGTCAGCACGGGGGTGAAAAAAGGGCTGCATCCTTCCCCCTTTCCCCCTCAACCCCGGCCATGGGGCTGGATTTTGAAAAACGCCCCAGACGAGAGAGGGGGGGAATCCAAAGGGCCACGACAATGGTAACAACAACAAAACTGAAGTCTTGGGCTTTGCTGACGACATGCCCTGTTCCACATCGCTAAACCAAAACATACAGGGGAAAAAAAGAAAGCCATGGCAACAACAGCTTGGGAAAACCCTTTGGGTTGAAGGTCAACCCCCAAGAAAAACAAAGGCCCGAGAAAAATGCCAGAGGCCCCAAAACAACATCAAACTAAAAGGAAACGAAATTTAGGAAGTTACCCACTTCACCTAACTTGGATCCCAAAATGTCCCAATTTCAGGGGGTGGGGGGGTTTGGGGATTTCCGGGGTCGACTTGCAAAAACCCCGCCAGGCCTTTTTCCCCACTCAGGAAGGGACATGGAAGGGGGGGAATTTTCCGCCTGAAACCCAAATTTAAAAACTTCAAATCAAAAAGTAATAAGCACCCTTCTTTATTGGGTCAAACATGGAAGATGAAACCCAAAACCCTCAGCAACCCAAAAAAGAAGGGCCCTTTCCAAAAAGAAAGCCTCAGCATTCCCCACGCAACCCATTGGCCGAAAACCATCCCCAAGGGAAAAACTCCCCCCCAAAGGCAGAAACCCGAACCCCTCTCCCAAAGCCAAATCAAAAAGAAAGGGGTTGGCCCATGGGTAGGGCCCTGTGCTCCGGGCCCGCAGGCAAAAAACAGCCATTTTTTCCAGAATCGCCCAAAGATGGGGCTCCTGATGGCCGAAGAAGAAGGGACGCCCCAAAGAAAAATTGGAGGAGAACAGTAAAAGAAGGGGGATAAGGGAAAAAAATTTGGGCATGGGGGCCCTCTGGAACGTATTTCCGGGGCCCACCGACATCAGGGTGGGCTCGGTCGAGGCCCTTAAAGTGCTTTCCAGCACAAAGAGGACTAATAGATAGTCCCCTTCGAAATGGAAAGGAAAAAAAAAAATCCAAAAACTCTACCCTATACAAATCCCAAACTCAACAGCAAAGTGATGGGAATATGGGCTTTAAACTGCCCAGACCTGCGAAAATAAGCCCTTTAAAGGGAAAAGGGCCCTTGGGGTTTAAGATAGAGAGGATTGGGCCCCAAAAAGATCTGGAATCAGATTATCCACCGGTGGAAACAGACACTGAAAACTACCCATGAGAATGGGGCCACAAAGGGCATACCAAAAACCCTTTTTGGGAAAACCCCCAAAATGTTTCCCAAAAAACAGCTTGGGGGCCAGCGAGATGCACTGTCCCAAGGGGCTTTCCCGGGGTCGCCCTGATGCTGGTGGCCCTCCCTGTGCCCCCAGTCCCGGCTGCGGAGGACGAATCCCCCCCCCTCTCACCTGGTGCCAAAACATGCTAAAAGCCCGGCCACCATCCTCATTTAACTGGCCGCCCTTCCATGGGGGTGGAGGTTTAGTGGCTTAAAGGGTTTGGGGGAGGATAAGGTGTGTGGGTTTTTGTGGTGTTTTAGTGTGTGTTGTTTGTGCATAGGGAATTTTGGGGTGGGTTTTGGGGGTTCAAATCCCTTTTAGGGCATGGGAAATTTCCCTTTAATAAAAACAAGCAATTTTTCCCGGAAGGGGGAAAGTTGTGGAAATTTAAGTTATGGGGAAGTCATGGAATTAAAAAATAAAACCTTTAAGAAACAGAAAATGAGTTGGGAAAAGGCTTTTTCAAGTTAAGGAAATTTGTTAAAAACCATGGAAAGGGCCCTGGCTTTTTTCATGGGAAAATTTTTAGGGGGTTCCCCGTCCAATAGGTTTTGTAAGTGTGTTTTGGTTTTGTGTTTGTTTATTTTGGGGGGTGGGATATTTTATTGTGGGGTTTCTTTCCCAAAAAATTTTTAAATTGAAGAAAACCCAAACCCAGAAATGGGCAGTTTTTTATTAAACTCCCGTTTGGCCGTTACTTAAACCCCCTCGGGCAATAGCCAATTTAAGGCAGTTATTTACTCTGCCCGGGGGAATTTTTGTGTGGGTAATCCAGGAATAAAAAACAGCAAAGGGGATGCCCCAAACCCGCTTTCCCCCGTAGGAAGAACCGGGGGTCAACCCCCGAAACCCCTTTCAACGGGCCTGCGCGCAAGGTAAACCCCCGAAAAACCCTTTGGGGCCAGTGGGGGAAAGGGAGGGCGGGGGATTGGTCCCGACCCTGGAAAATATACTAGCCAAACAGGGAGTATAATAAAAAACTCCCCATTTGGCCCTCATATAACCCGTACCATGTCAGACAATACAGAATATAAGGGGAAAAGGAGGAGGGGAAGTGCCCTAGTGGTTCCTGGGGTTACCCCATTGGATGCATTGCCGCCACAAAAGTTTTCCCATTAAAAACCATCAGCCCCTGGTCATGCATTTTCCCCCTTAAAAATATTTTAAGAAAGGGGGTTTTTTCCCAACGCCAAAAACCTGGGCCCCCAGGAGGTGGCGCATGGGGAAACCCAGGCTGGAATGCCGGGCCCAAGCGGCCAGCCCTCTACCTCAATGGGGCCCCCGGGGGGCAAGACGGGGGGGGCCCTGGGGGCCTGGGAATAGGCCGTTTCGAAACCTTTTTTGGAGAGCCACCTAGAGACCGGGGCCAGCTGAGTGTCTTTCGTGTTTTCGGGGTTTTATGGAAATAAGAAGAAAGTCTTTGGGGAAACGCGCCGGGGGGGGGCGAGGCGTTCCCAGTAGTTTTTTTAAAACCTCCAGAAGGGCAAAAGGGCTTTTGTCCGAAAAGGTGTTCCCCCCCCTAGTGGTTTTCCCCCCCGCGGGCGGTGACGAGGTAAGGGGGGGCCCCTACCGGGCCCCTTGTTTTTTAGCTAGGGAAATTTGGGAAAGGAACTTAAGAGGACGGACCGTCGCTGTGGAAAAGGGAATGGGGCCCCGGGGTCCCCGCTAAGGGGCAATGGAAACTCGCCCCCGGGCCCTTTTGGCGGAAATGAGGGGGAGGAAAAAGGTAATTCCCTTCATAGACAAAAGGTTTAAGGTGGAGGGACAGGCTCAAAGGGGGGTTTTCCGAGGACGCCCAAATACAGTGAAAAGGTCCCAAAAGGGGGGAAAAACCCCCCAAGGGGGTCGGGCCCCGAAAGGGACCCCCTGGGGATCTCTCTGAGAAGGAAATCAATTCCCCAAAAGGGAAGGGCCCCCCCTTTTTGGGGGATGGCCCGTCAGAAGGCCGACCCCGTAGCCCCATGGGGCTAGCGAGAGGTTAAAAGGGGGGACAGGAAATTTCTTCTGGGTTTTGGGGGGGGCGATTGGAAAGGGGCAAAATTTTTCTTTGCAAACCCTGAGAAACCCCTTTCCTCCCTCTGTAATCGTAAAGGGACTCTGTCTAGCTCTGGAGAGGCCAAAGGGTAGGTCCCCAGAGGTTTCCGAAGGGCCCCCGACGGAGAGGAAATTGAGGACGGACCCCCCGGGACCGCCCTTTGAGAGGGGAATTTTGAGGGCCCCAACCCGGGGGTGGCACAGAAGCCAGGGGGTGGAGGCAAGCCCCTGGGGGTTTGGGAAAGAGGGGGGACCCGAACGGGGTTTCCTGAGCATGTCCCCCCCTGGTGTTCAAAATGGAGAGGGGTTTCTGATGAGGGACTTGAGGTCCGGGAACCAAAACTTTGGGGCCCCCAGGGGCAAAGAAATGAGCCTGGGGCTGGGCGAGTCTTCCCCCTTCCGATCACCTTTGGGAGGATCGGGAAGGGGGGGAAGGCGTAAGCCCATGAGGGGGCCGGGCCCCGGGGAAGGGGGAGGCAAACGATGGGTAAGCCTGGGGGGCCCGGGCCCGGGGACACATACACTGGGAGACCCAAGGTTGAATTTGTGGGCAAACCGGCGGGCCAAAGGGGCCCGAACGAATGGGTTTCCCCCACGGTTGTTAGGGAAAGCCTTTCTGAGGGTCCAATTTCCCTTGGGGGAACGGGCTTGGAGCGGCTAAGAGAAATCTGCCCGGGGTGTTTTGTGACCCCCGCTAAGTTTTCTCGGGGCGAAGGGTGGGCCCCCGAGGTGACACCAGCGGAGGGGGGCCTCTGTACGGAGGGGGAGGCCGATGGAGTGTGCCCCCCCCCCCCCCCCCCCCCCCCCCCCCCCCCCCCCCCGTTTCCCTAACAACCACCGAAAAAGTTTTTCCGGAAAAGGAGAACGATCGGTGGGGGACCATGGAAATGGAAATGGGGAAAGGGGGGCGATCTGACCGCCTTCCAGTTCCAAGATGTTGAGTGAAGACGAGCATCAAAAGGGGAAACCCCAAACCCCCCAAGGGGACTGTTCTCCAAATGGGCCCCCCAGCCCGAATTGGAAAGGGTTTTGTGAAAAATTCGAGGGCCCCGGGATGGGGGAGATGGGAACTCTGGAGGCCAGGTTTGGGGGGGCTGAGCCCCCCCTCCATGGCCCAAACGAACCAAGGGGCCCAAAGGGGGAAAGGTCTGGGGTTCCCGCTTCGTTGGTCCCGGGAAACCCAAAGAAAGGCGGAACTCCCCCCTGAACCCCGTCGCTTTTGGGGAAATCTGCCAAGGGGGAAAGAAGGGAAAAGGGACTCCAACATCCCCAAAGGGAGGAAAGTGTCCTTGCCGAAGTACAGGGAAGAGGCGAAGGGGGAGATGAGGTCCACAAAGGGGGGCGGACCCTCCCCGGGGACGGGGAGACTATCATGGGGGTGGTGTCGAAGCCCCAGCCCAGAAAGGGGGAATTTGCTGACTGGGCTGAGCTCGCAATTTTAAAGGGTTTGGGGACAACCCCCCGAGAGGAACAAAAGGGGTTTGTAGTTTGGAGGGGTGGGATTGAGCCAGGGCCTGAGGGGAGCCAAGACGAAACCCTCGTCCCCGGGGAAACCAAGAGGCGAAAGTCCCCCTGTCTGGGGGAAGGGCGGGCCCTCTCCCTTTACTACCTCGTGAAAAAGGAAGGGAGCCAGGGAGGTTCCCCAAGGTGGGGAGCCTTGAACTTTAAAAAACCCGGCCCCGCCCGACGAAACAAGGGAAAAGCTGTGGGACGGGTGAATGAGGATCTGAAAGTACATCTTTCAGATCTATAAAAAGGGGGGCCCAGCCCCGATGGTGGATGGGGCCCCCGAACTGGGGCCGGGCCCCCCATCTTTAATCTGGGTCGGCCTTAGAAATTTGTTGGGGGGAAAAATTCGAGGAAAGGGGCCTTTCCCGCCCCCCCGAGGGCTTTGGGGAAAAATACAAACAGACGAGACAAAAAAATCGGGGTTGGGGGGGGGAAACCCCCTTTTAGGGGGCCCCTCCGGAGAAGCTCCCCGATTTCCGGCGAAGAGCCTCCGCCTGGGCGGGCGGGGATCGCCGGGGGGAAAGGGGGAGGGAGGACAAAGAGGGGGGCGTTCCCGGGGCCCCGGGAGAAAGGGAACCCCTCCTGTAGAAAAATAAAAACCCAGGGGTTTTAGACCCATGCGCCGCCACTGGGGGGCATGCCGGGGCCCGACGCCTGCTAGGGCGGGCAAAAGTGGCCGAGGGGGTCGAGAAACCCGCAAATTTCCCCCCCTCTCGGAAGGTGGGGGTCGCTAGTCCCCCTCCGGGGCCGGGCCCCGTTGGCCGAACCGAAAAATTTTGTTGGGGGGGTTTTTTTCGGTTTGGGGGCCAAAGGGGGGGTTTGGGAAATAGGGCGTTTGGCGGGGGCCCTTTAGGGGCGCTGCTTGGGGTAGGGCTGGGGGCTGGCTGGGGGGAGGGGGCCCGGGCGAAAGAAAAGGCTGGAAGGGCCGCTGACAGGGGGGCTTGGTCGCAAAAGAAGCGTTCCCGGGATTTGGGGCTCCTCGAAGGCAAAGGGTAAAGACAGCCGCAGAGTAATCCGCCCAAATCACTCTCCCCCAAAACCCGGGAAAGCAGCTAAGGGGCCCCCTTTTAGCGCTGGGGGGAGAGGGGCCCGTTTATAGCAAGCATTTTCTCCCGCCAACAGGCAGTTAAAGTGAACCCGGGTGCGCTGGCCCCCGGGAGGGCCCCCAAAGGGGTGTGCAATCCTTTTTGACAAGAAAACGCACAGGGGGGGGTCAACCCGGCTGGTCTGGGCCCCGGGGGCCGGGCAGGGTCTGAAGACCCGGAGACCGTGGCCGGGCCCCTCCTTTTGGCCCCAAATCCCAGCCGCTGGGAGAACCTGTCAAAGAGGCTTTCCCGCGGGGGTTAAAAACGCCACCCGGCAAAATTCTGTCCCCCAAAAAAAAATTTTGAAGAAAGAAGGGGAAATTTTGGGGTTTTGGGGGGGTTGGAAAATGGGGCCTAGGCGGCCCGGGAAAAAGGGAATCCCCTGGGGGCCGGATTTGGCAGGAAGAGAGAAAAACCTGGGGGGCCTGGGGCGCGAAACCTTGAGGAATACTCCAAAATTTGGGGCCCCGTTGGGGGGGGGGGGGGGGGGTGACAAGAATCGATCCCCGGTGGGGGCCCGGGGTGGCACCCCCGGGGGGAGGGGGCCCGATCTGTCCCACAAAGGACTCTGGAGTGAGGGTCTGGGGGGCGGCTATCCTTGGCTGCTGATCGCTGGGTAGGGGGGGACCCAGTGAAATGGGAAAGGGAGAAGATGTTGTTAGAGGGAGGGGATTCCCTAACAACAAGATCAGGGCGCCAGCTCTCCAAAATGGAAAGGTCCCCAGACTGGGGAGGGAATCCTCGAACCCCTCCTCAAGTTGTGGGTCAGCGTATTCGTGAAGGGGAAGTTCAGGTCCACCCTCGGAAGGCCAGGTAAGGGGTGCGTGGGAGTCCCGACCTCGTTGGGAAGAGGGGAAAAACGAGGGCGGCTCCCCGGTAGCTCCATAATCGCGTGTAAACTAGGGGACCGCCGATCGGACAGCGCCCGAGAGGAAGGGGGACCCAGGTCAATCCAGCTCTGGGAAGCCGGATGCCACATGAGACCGAAGATGGAGTCAGGGGAAGAGTCGGAGTTTAAGCCACTGATTCCTCTCGGGGGGAATAGAGCCACCGGTCCCCGTGGGAGAAAGACGGGCTGTGACGGCCCAGAGGCAGAGTCTCCTCGGGGACCCGGGTAACCTTGAACACCAAGGGAGAGCACTGCCTCCTGCATCTCCCGGGGGGGGGGGGGTCCGTGCCGGCCCCCTGCGTGGCAGAGGGGTCGGTGAGTGAGTTACGGTCGCCGAGCCTCCTGGCCGTGTGGTAGCGGACGGGGATGGCCGAGTCGACGCGTACAGCCTCAAGGGACAAAAGGTTACCCCTGGTCCCGCTGGTCGATCCCCCCCCCCCCCCCCCCCGGAGGAACGGGACCGCGGACGTGCCCAATAGGGAGGCGGAAGAAGTCCGCTCCCCAACGTCCTGTACCCCTAGGGGAGATTGAAACGACTCGATCGGGGTGGTTCGACCGTCGGGGGTGAGGGCGCAGTATCCGAGCTAGTCGATGCCAGCGTACCTGACCCGGGGTTGTGGTCAGTTGTGGGGGTACCACCAAAGACTGGCCACAGCCCCTCCACCGGAGTGTTGACGCTCCTCGTGTCCGAGTCGTGGCTGAACCCGGACACGGTTGGGTGAGAGCGCGATGAGACTGGGTGGGGGGGGGTGGGGGGGGGGGGGGGTGCTAGCGTCACGAGTCTCATTAGACGGTGAGGTGCGGTGATTCCGGCCGCGAGTCGTCACCGGTCCGGGTCTCGGCAAGGGTCCCCAGGGGCCGATGATCGCCGGACGCGCATGACAGGAGAGGGTCTCCTTACGCGATCGAAGGCAACAGGGCGATCCAGTCGGGGAACGGGAAGATTTAGAACGGGCAGGTCCTTTCATGGGGGCCTTGCCCTTGGATTTGGACTTAGGGTAAGTTTGGAATGAAAAACACGTCGGCGATGACGGCCGATTGCCCGTTCGACTGAGACTAGCCTGTTGGACTTCGATCGCAGCGATCGTGTGTCCGCCGATCGGGTAGAGGGGGAATCGTAATGATGGTCGCACGTCCCCTGCGCGGAGCCCTCCTCAACTCCGATTGTACGCTCATCGTGTGCGTGAGCGGTTTGTCCCCTGGAATTGACACGCGGCTCCTCCGGGTAGAGAGCGACTCCTGAACAATGGAGCGTCTCGAGCCATTGGTGTCCTTCACCATGTTGGGCACTGGTGGTGGGGAACAAACAGGGAACGCAAACGATCGCAAAGGGAGCACAAGAGGTGGATCGAGGGATAGAGCTCGACCAACCTCGGGAGAGACACTGGAAGTGTACTAAATGTAACGAGATCATCAGTGTTAGATCGAGGAAGGTCGATCGTAAAGTGACGCCGGTTTTGGCCGGTCGAACAAAATGGCGAAACGACCGGTGAAAAAAATGGAAACCGAGTGGACGAAGTGGAAGTTAGTCGAATCGGGAGTCCGAATGGGAAGGAGAAGGGACTGGGACTCGGAGAACAAGGGGCCGTAAAGGCTAAAAAAGGGTGAGAAGAGGTGGAACCGGCGATGGAGTTCCGACTTTCGACGATCGAAAAAGAACGGAAGACGAAGTCGCGAGTGCCGAGACAAAGGCACAAAGGCGAGAATGGCGTGGTTAAATAGATTAATAAAGCACACCAAACCAAAGCCCCAACGGCTCAAGAGTAAAAGGGTGAAGCGCGCAAGCCACAACAAACGAGCAAAGAAGCAAACACAAAGCTATCTTAACACAACGGCAAAGAGAAGGCGAGACAGAGCACAAGACTTATCTTGCTTGGACGGCAGGCCGAGAGAGAATGAAGGTACGGGAGGTTGACACCGCTTCTTCCTACGGCGGAAGCGGGTTGGGCATCACGTGACCGTCTTATTACTGGATTAGCCACACAAAAACTTCGGCCTGGCAGAGCCGACTAACTGCCGTGAATGCTATTGTCTGACATGGTACAGTATATGACGCCAAAAAGCCAGCTGCAAACTTAGCCAGTAGAAGTGCAAAGATGTGACTTGATCGTCTGTTAACATCTCACTGCCAAGGTCTTGAGACAAATACTTCTTGGCTTGTAGATTCCTACCTAGTCTGTTACTTAGTTGGTCTGGGATATGAGAACAGATTTGATAAGATATTTTATTCAGTGTAATTTTCAGCTCAGCCCGCCCAGTTTATTTTCTTCTACTCAGTGAACAGACTGGGCCTTGCAGTACTGAGGCAATGTGTCGTGCATCATTTTAGGATAGGATGTGCCAGTAATGGAAATTAATAAGCAAAAATTTAACTTTGTTTGTGGACATGTTTTTGAAAAAAAAAATGTATGGATACTTGCATGCACACACACACATACCTTTTTCATACTCGTATGTACATGTGCACACTTACGTGCATGCATGCGCGTGCGCGCACACACCACACACACACACACACACACACACACACACACACACACACACACACACACACACACACACACATCTCATACTACATACAACACTCATACGCACCACACACAAGAAAAAGATTCACTTCTCTGGGTCCCACTCACACCTTCGAGTGCATCTTCTTCTTCACTAGAAAATCATTGGACTAAACCCCATATTTTCTTTTACAGATTGACCTAGACACGACCACTCGTCCCCATCCTGGTGACCCCAAACCGTTTCACTCGCATGACTCAGATTGCTTTCTGGAACACGGGGAATGGCAGCCCTGATGCTGTGGCATTCTCGGTGGGATCGTCCAGGTATTGTGCTGGCTGGGGTGTGTGTGTACGGAGGCACTGGCAACTACGAGTACGAAGTGGAACTGTTGGTGGAGGCCTCTGGAGAGGTATGAATAACTGAATGATAAACAATACGCATACCTGTCCTCCTCAAAATTTTGTTAGGATGCAATTTAAAACAACAAACACAGCAACAACATGGTGAATTTTAGGAATATCTCAAAAGTTTTTTGTTGTTATTGTGGGTTGTTTTTTTTTGTTCGTTTGACAGGCAGACATGCAGCATAGCACATATGCAGCATAGCATGCTTCAGTTCAAAACTACATTTTTGTGACAGAAATGTGTGCAGTTACCACTCTTTCTTGCCTGTGATAAAATTGTATTAACCCTCTTGTATTCAGATTCTCTGAGGCCAAATTCCCCCTAGTTTTCAGATTTTTTTGGGTGAATTTAGCCTTAAAATGGGTATGTATGGTTCATGCTTCCCCACAACCAAGAATAAACCTCTAGAGCTACGAAATTCCGCATGTATGATCACAAGGCTTTGTTCTATACTGTGAGCATGATTTTGTGCGTCTCGAGGTGAAAGGTCGTTCCCACGTCACCAAAATGTACCTAATGTGTCACAATGCGATGGTGACAAATCTAATCCCACACAAACCAACATGCAGTTTATCCCATGCACATGCAAGTTAGTTGTAAAATGAAAGCGCGGCCTAAGTAAAGATGACGTCTTCTGTCCGCCTGTCAGTCCCCACAGGTAATCACAGATTCACACCACAAATGTCAATTGTCACTCTGACAGTTACTGTAGATTTCAAGCACAGTTCCTCATTGTTTTTCTGTCACTGTTTAAGCAACCGTATACATTGTCCATATGTTTTACAAAATGTATAGCGGGTGAAGAAATTGAGTAGAGTGTCACTCCCAAAGTGTCATAAAAGCACTGTCACCATAAACTACAGGAAAGCATATATACACGTACAACAGAGAGACTAGCAAACTGCCCTACTGTTCAGCCCTTTCTGCGCATGGTAGTCATGGAAACAGTCATTCTTATGAAAGTATAGAGGACCTGGCAGAAAGAACACATATATGACGTTTCTAAAGCGTCATCCCTAGTTGTCATACGGAATAATCAGTACGGAGACAGCCCCGCATTTCGTCAGGTGTTGTGTCGAACCCGAGGGGGTCAGGTGTGCCCTTAGCTGCTTTTTTTGTTGAGCGTATCTGTAGTTTCTTTTGCTACTAGTTGGAAAATGTGAGAGGTAGAAAAAAGAAATAATCTAGTGCGGTGGCAGTGTTCGGCAGTGAGTGCGCTTGGCCCGTCGGCTGTTGGAATGCGACCACATGGGCAGGATGTGTAGCCGGTCGCCATTGTTTTGCAGAACGGCGAGTAGCACGTTGTACTGAGGGTCGCTTTCAACATTTTCCTCTCCTTCATTGGTGCCGATTTCAACATAATTCTCTTCTCCTAACTCTCCATTTTCATACTTCTCTACTACTGGCATAATTTGATCCCACTCCTCCGCTGAATACTCAGGAATATCACCAAACTCGCTGTTGTTAGCAGACGACGCCATTGTGAAAATCGGTCAGTCTCACGCACAACTCTTCGCTTGCAGTTTCTCCTCTTTCTTAGTGAATGGAAGTGGTGCCAGCATCCAAAAATAGTGCTGCCACATTATTGGGCTATAGTGGGAAATCCCCAACAACTTTTAGTGGCTCTCCGGTATTTTCACGGAGTCAGCACGTGATGGAAAGTACCATACACAGGCGGCGGGCAGCTCCCGTCTGCGCCCGTTACGAAATCTAGCGCGCTGTCTCAGCACTCCCGTCTCCCGCCCGTTATGAATACAAGAGGGTTACCCGAGTGTATTCACCTTCTTCTTGTGAAGCTGTAATCATCTTTCCCTTTATGAATGTTGAAGCGTTATGTGTGCAAGTGGTTCTTTTCCATTTGAGTCGATATTGCCTTTTCTTTTCCAGTGAAAATAAAATGTTGATTTCTTCATCAGAAATAGATTGTTAGTTTTGCAGGTTGTGTTGTCTTCATTCTGGTTTGAGGAAACATTTCAGTATAGATTTAGAGTAAATGCTTTTTTAAGTGTCTTTGTACATCTATTTGCAGCATACATTATTTGCAGCACAAAGAAGTTTGCGAAATATCTAAATCAAGTCATTACAGTTGATTACAAGCGTGTTTAGAACTAAACAGGAAGTAGAAGATCATGGAAGTGTCCTTGTTGTGCTCACAGGCCAGCGGGGATGCCAAAGGGGAAGTGTCCCACACGCGCGATGGAACAGTCTGGAGGTGGTAAAGGGGAACCCTTTGGTCCAGATGACACCGTCAACCTCATTGCAGAGATAAAGTTTGAGAGCCCCTCCCCATCAGGGTTGGTGATGCTAACTTTCTGTCTGTTTCCCTCCAGTAAAGATAGATGCCTAGGGAAATGGTTTTATGGCAGGAGTGAACAGTGGTGCAGAGAGGGGGTGCAATAGCGGGGGGAGAGATGGTGTTCTGTCGAGATGAAAAATGAGATTTAGTGCGTAAGAAGTCTTGTTGTCAGAAAAGAAAGAAGGGAATTTGTGATTTGTATTATGTTGGGTGTTTGTTTTGCATGTTAGGGAAACTGTTTGTCCTTAGACATGTTTCAGAATATTTTTGGACAAGTTTGTATGTTAGGTGTTTTTTTTTTTGTTGAGAAAATGTTTCTTGTCATTGTTAGTGAGCAAGATTTTCAGAGAATAAGTTTGGTAACAGTTTTGTTATCGCAACATTGTTGCTGTATATGGGAAACGAGAATACCTTTGTATTAGAAAGATGATTTTGATACACAAATAAGTGATTTTGATCCACAAATGTGGCATTTTGTGATGGACTCAGTGGTGTGGAGTACGTGGTGTGGTTTACCCTTATTTTCAGGAAGGAACAAGTATGCCCTGAACTGCAGAACACACAGGTCAACGTACTTCCCAATGGTGATGGGGGGCATGGCCAAGGTCAAATGCTCTGAGGGAAAACATTCACCTTTTTTTTCCTGCTAAACTCAGTGTCAATGGGCCCAACCATGTGCGGGGACAGACCCCCACAGATCTTGTATACAGGTGAATTCTGTGAATGAAAGAAAGAAAAAGTTTTTGTTACTGCTGCTTTTGTATGTCTTGTAACCTAAAATTTACTTTTATGCCCAGAGTTATTTTTGAGAAAAACAAAAAGTTTACATGTTTACTGGACCACTATTATGAAGAAAAAAAAATGCGTTCACACACACCACACAACACACAAAGTCCAAATCACCCCAAATTTCAGTTGAGTATGAAAGTGGATGTAGTTTGCTGTGCGTGTGTCTTGTATGCTGTTGATGTTTACAGCAGACCATATGGTCATTTGTATTTAGTCGGGAAAAATTTAAGAATTGATCTGTAAAAGGAACCCAACTCTCCTCTTCTTGGTTGTCTCATAATTACCACTGAAGTTTGAAGCAAGTATAGACACACCCATGTAGTCTACAGTTCTTATTTGGCCATCGTTATTGATTGAGCAGTGCCTGGTCTGCAAAATAGTCCCAATTCACACACAATACAAATTTAAAGAAAGATTGTTGTTTAAAACTTCTGGGGTTCAAATCAAAACACTTTGGAAATGGGGGGCCATTTCACTTGAGCAGAAGGCCTTCCTTTTTGAGAACAAAACACTGGGTCATCTCAATGGATGGAATGTTACTTGACTAATTTTAAGAATAATTCTTAGGTGAGATGCCAAAAATGAGGAAAAAACAAGTTACAAACAAGACAAAACATGACGCGTTCGACCTCTTAGGTCTCATCAGGCAAGATCAACAACTTTTCAGGACAATGAAAACGAAGAACGAGCAATCAATTCCATATTGGGGAGAGTTTTGGTTTCAATATCTGTCGCAGTCTTCTCACTTTGAAACTAACATTAGTTAACTAGTAATGGCAGACACAAGTGAATTGGTTAGATTAAAGGGTTAGGGGAAACGAACATACAAACACACATTTAGAGACGAGGCAGTGCAGATTAGTTCCATTGTTCCTTGGACAGGGCAGGAATGGTGTTAAAGTGCTGGTATGTATGTGTGAATATGCAGCGCCCCCCAAGAAGGTGACCAGCAAAGTCAGCACGCTAAGACATTGGCTGAGCTGCAGGCAGGGAAAGAATGCTATCGACATCACTGGCGCCATCTCCAGGACTGCCACAGAATGCTGCATTGTTCACAAAAACCAGTCAGGTAGTCTGCAAGTCACTTCACATGTGCACACACTGTGCTTGTTGTGATATGTTCACAGTGTGAATATACACACAGACTGTTACTTATGTGTGCACACATGCATGCAGGCACACACTCCTCATACACACATTCTTTGCTGCTTCTTTTTTTTTGCAGTTTGTTTGGCATTTTTTAATATGTTTGACAGAAAAATAGTTTCAGGATAGTTGTAACCAAAGAACAGATATGTTTTAGTGAATTTATGGACATCCATAATGAAATTCCGGGAAATTTTCACCAAAAAGGATGTGTTAAGGGCATACCATGGTACACTGGAGCAAAATAATTGTCTAATGTGTGTAACCAGACTTTGCATCAAGAACCTTAGAGAAATGACTTTGGTGAACAGTAAAATAGTGCCAGAATTTTACTAGAGTTGAAAGTAAAGTTTGTTCTGTAGAGTATGATTTAATTTAGGCACAAATTTAAAATTTTTTTTGACCTTTGACAAATTGAGGTGGATGTACTACAATTTTTGATGCTTTGATAAAGGGTACTAAAGTAATGTTTTATAGTTTTTGATGCAGCAGATGGCCTTGTGGAGACACGGGGCAACTCCCACCTCTTTCTTCCCTGCTGCCTCTCTCCCGGGCTTACGTGGGCCCGTCGCCGCTCAAGACCCAAGGGTATGATTAATATTTTTATGGCATGGCCAGAGACTGAGGTGCAGCAGCTGCGAGAGTGTGGTTTTTGTTAGCTGGCTAGTACATTCAGTCTTTCATTCTGCCGAAGGATTTTCATATTTTTTTTGGGTACGGGGGGGGGTTGTACATTGACTGCATGTCTGCGTGAAGAAAAGAATAAAGAAAGCAAAACAAAACCCAACAGTGATATTTCTCAGTTGGATATTTTGGTTTCCCAATTGTTTGTTGTCTTAAAATTTTATTTGTTAATTTTTTTAAAACGTTTTTTTAAAATAATGATAAAACTTTGCCTGGAAGGTAAAAGTCTTTGAAGGGCGCTGAGAACGTGGTTGTTAACAAGACTGACTGTTTTCAGGGTGCAGTCCAGGTGCTGTATTCTGATCCAAGAGACCCTGCCGGCAGTGGTGGCCTGACCAGCAGTTGGCCCCCCTGCCTCTCAGCAGTTCCATCAACATTGAGTCCTCCATGTCCGACATGAACATCCCCACCACCTCCCAGCACTATGTTGTCATGGAGAGTGAACACCCATACAAACCTGCTACTGTTCCCAACTACAAGGTCGGACTTTTGTCTTCATGCAGTTTTATTGTTTTTTTTTGGAAGGCTTTTAGTTGGTATAGTTGTTGCCAAAACTTAGAGTTGAAAAGTCATTGGTAGAGGATAACTTTGCATAGATCTCGTGCAATATCTCACGAAGTATGTGTTGTATGCCATATGATATATCTCCTCACTGGCAGCCGTTTTGCTTCGTTCTGTTCCTGTATTTTTATGTCAAGACAAGAGGGTTGAAAAAGGGACGTGGGGAAAGACGAACAAAAAAACGATGTAAGAAGACGGGACCTACCTCAATATAAAGCTGCACTTCTTTTTTTTTTTTTTTTTTTTTAATTTTAATGGGTACACATGAAGATGGGGAGTTTGTTTTATACTCCCTGTTTGGCTAGTATACTTACCATGTCAGACAATAGCATTCACGGCAGTTTATTTCTGCTCTGCCGGGCCGAAGTTTTTGTGTGGTTTAATGCAGTAATAAGACAGTCCGTGATCCCCAAACCCCGCTTCCGGCATAGGAAGAAGCCAGTGTCGACCTCCCGTACCTCATTCACGAGGCCTGCGCGCAAGGTAACCCCCAGAACCTTGGCGCTGTGGGGAAGGCAGGGGGGCATTAGGTCTGACATGGTAAGTATATAGCCAAACAGGGAGTATAATACAAACCCCCCATTTTGGCGTCATTTTACTGTCCCCATGTCAGACAATAGCAGAATTCATAGGAAAAGGGGGGGGGCGAGTGCCCTAGTGGTTCCTGGGGTTACCCGTATGGATGCATTAGCCACCAAAAGATATCCCATTAGAACCATCAGCCCTGGTCATGCGGATGTCCCTTAAATAAAATTTTATGAAGGGATTTTCCGAACGCCGAAGGCTGCCTCCAGGAGGTGGCGCATGGGAACCGAGTGCTGGAATGCTGCCGAAAGCGGCCAGCCCCTGACCTCATGAGCCCGGGGGGGACAAGACGGGGAAGGCCCTTTGGGGAGGCCGGGGAATAGGCCGTTGGGACCGTGTTGGAGAGCCACCTAGAGACATTTGCCAGCTGAGATGTTTTCGTGTTACTGGGGTTGATGGAAATAAAAAGACGTCTTTGCGAAACGCGCCTGGGGCGCGAGCGTTCCCGTAGTGTGTTAGACATCGAGAAGGGCAAAGGGCTATGTCCGAAGAGGTGTTTTCCCCCTAGGGTATCCGCCAGAGGGCGGATGACGAGGTAAGGAGAGGCACTACCGGGTTCTGGTTCTTCGCTAGGAATTCGGGAAGGAACTTCAGGAGACGGAGCGTCTCTGGGGAAAGGGCCCAATGTCTCTGGGTTTCCCCGCTAAGGGCTTTGGATCTCGCCTCGCCTTTGGTGGAAGCGAGGGCGAGGAAAAAGATAGTCTTCATAGACAGAAGGTCGAAAGGAAACGGAGGACAAAGGCTCAAAGGGGGGTTGTTTGAGGACATCAAGTACAGTGAAGAGGTCCCAAAGGGGGACGGTCTGGGGGATTGGGCCTCACGAAGAGCAGCCCCTTGGAGTCTCCTGAGAAGAAGTCATTCTCAAGGAAGGTCCGCCATTTGGGGGATGGTCGTGCAGATGGCCGCCCTGTACCCCCGGATGGAGCTAGCAGAGAGGTAAAGGTTGGGACAGGAAATTTCCTATCTGGATATTGGAGGGGCGATTGTGAGGGACAGAATTGTCTTTGCACCATGAGACCCATTTCCTCCATCGTAATCGTAAAGGGACTTTTGTGTTTAGCTCTGCGAGAGGACATGGCTGGGTCTCGGAGTTCCTGAGAGGCCCCGGCGATTGGAGAGGATACTGCGGACGGACGGGGGACCTGTCCGTTCGAGAGGTGGATTTAGATGCTCGCAACCGGGCTGGCACAGAAGCCAGGCGTGGAGCGAAGCATCTGGGGATTGGAGTGAGGGCGACCGAACGAGGTTGCCTGAGCATGTCCCACCTGGTGTTCAACTGGAGAGGGGGTGCGTGAGTGAGGGACTTGAGGCCCGGGGAAACCAGGACTGAGTGGGCCCCCATGGGGCTATGAGAATGAGCTGGGTCTCTCGGTCTGGCCTTCCTGATCACCTTGTGGAGGATCGGAAGGGAGGGAAGGCGTAAGCTATGGGGCCGGACCGGGGAAAGGGGGATAGGGCGTCGATGGCGAAAGCCTGGGGGTCCGGGCCCCGGAGACACATACACTGGCAGACGGTGGTTGATCGTGTGGCAAGGGGTCGACATCGGTCTGAACCAATGTTCCCACACGGTTGTTAGGGTTATGCCTGCTGAGAGTCCATTCTGTGTGGAGGAAGACTTGGAGCGGCTGAGAGAGTCTGCCGGGAAATGTTGTGTGTCCCTGCTATGTGTCTCGCGCGAAGGGTGACCCCTGCGTGTGACACCAGCGGAGGAGGGCCTCTGTACGGACCCCCCCCCCCCCCCCCCCTTTTTGATGTAACAGCTACCGAAGTGTCGTGAAAAGGAGAACAAATCGGTGGGAGACCATGGACTGGAAGTGGAGGAGGGTGAGCCTGACCGCCTCCCATTTCCCAAGATGTTGATGTAAAGACGAGCAGTAGAGGATCCCAAAACCCCTGAGGCATGATGCCCTCCAAATGGGCCCCCCAGCCCGAGTTGGAGGCTTTCTTGTGTAAAGTTCCAGGGCCTGGGATGGGAGGGAGATGGGGAACTCCAGTGGCCAGGTGGAGGGGCTGAGCCACTCCTCCGTGGCCAAACGAACCAGGGCCCTAGGGGAATGGTCTGGTTCCAGCTGTCGTTGGTCTGGGACCAACGCGGCGGAGCTCCCTTGAAGCTGTCGCTTGGGAAACTCTGCCTAGGGAATGAGAGGAGACAAGGACTCCATCATCCCAGAAGGGAGGAAAGTGTCCTTGCCGAATAAAGGGAAGAGAGTCGAAGGTGGGAGATGAGGTCCACTAGGCGGGGGGGACCTCCCCGGGGTCGGGGAGACTACCATGGAGGTGGTGTCGAAGCTCATGCCCAGAAAGGTGAATCGCTGATGGTCGAGAGCTCGCACTTGGGGGGGTTGGTGACGAACCCCAGAGAGGAGCACGGGTTTGTAGAAGTTTGGAGGTGGGGGAAATTGGGCCAGGGCCTGAGTGGGAGCCAAGACGAGCCAGTCGTCGAGGTAAACCAATAGGCGAAGTCCTGTCTGGCAAGGGTGGCCATCTCCTTGACTACCTTCGTGAAGAGGAAGGGAGCCAGGGAGAGTTCGAAGGGGAGACCCTTGAAATTGAAACACCCGGCCCCGCCAGACGAAACAAAGGTATCGTCTGTGGGACGGTGTTGAATGAGGATCTGAAAGTGGGCCCATCTTTCAGATCTATTAGAAGTGGCCCAGTCCAGATGGTGGATGAGTCCCTGATCTGGGCCGGGGTCTCCATCTTGCATCGGGTTTGGGCCCTGATGAATTTGTTGAGGGGGGAAAAGGTCGAGGATGGGCCCCCAGCCGCCCGAGGACTTGGGGACTACAAACAGACGAGAGAAAAACCCCGGGGTTGGGGTGGGTTATCTCGGTGATGGCGCCCTTCCGGAGAAGCTCCTCGATTTCCAGGCAAAGTGCCTCCGCCTGGGCGGGCGGTGGATCGCCGGGGGAAGGAGGGGGGGGACAGAAGAGGGGGCTTTCGTGTGCCCAGGGTAGACGGAACCCCCCCTGTAGGACAGTACCCCCCAAAGGGGTTGAGACCCAGGCGCCGCCACTGGTGGGCATGCCGGGAAACAGACTCCCTGCCAGGGGGGCAGAGGGACCGAGGGGGGGTGAGAAGACCGACATCTCCGCCTCTCGGAAGGCGAGTCTGCTAGTTCACCCCCGGGGGCCCGGGGCCCGGGGTTGGCCGAACCGAAAATTCTGTTGGGGGGTTTTTCGGTTTGGGCCTAGGCAGGGTGGAAGTAGGGTGTTTGGGGGGCCCTTGAGGGACGTTTGCTTGGGGTAGGGCTGGGTCTGGCTGGGGGTAGGGCCTGACGAAAGAATGGTCTAGAAGGGCGGCTGCTGACGAGGGGTTTTGGGTCGCAAAAGAAGCGGCCTGTTTGCGCTCCTCGACGGAAAGGGTAATGACGCGGGCAGATTTAGTCGCCGAAAAGCGCTTGCTCCTGACTGACCCGGAATGCGGTAAGGCCGCCTTGAGCGCTGGGAGAGATGGGCCGAGATAGCATAGCATCTCTCACTGCCAAAAGGCAGTTAAAGTGACTCCGGCTGCGCTGTCCGCCGCAGCCCAAGGTGGTGCGCTATCTTGTTGAAAAGGAAACGCATCGGGGTCATCAAACAGGTGGGGTCTGCCTCAGTGTCGTCAGGGTCTTGAAGACGCGAGGACAGTGCCCCCCTCCTTTGGCCATAGTTCCTCAGCTCGCCCCCTGTAGGAACATGTCAATGAGGCGTTCCCGGGGTGGTGTGTAGAATGCCACCCCTGGCAATTCTGTCCCACTCTATCAGGGTTTTGATAGAAAAGAGGAGGTGGATGTGGGAGGGGGGAGGTGGGAGTGAGCCTGAGGTGGGCCCGGGGAAATGGCAATCTCCCTGGTGGCCGGTTTGGCAGAAAAGAGAGAAAAGACATGGGGGCCCTGACGCAAAGTCCTTGAGGAATACTCCTACTGGGGCCGCGTTGGGGGCTGAAAAGAAGTCAATCCCGGCGGAGGGACGGAAATGTGCACCCCTGGCGAGAGAGGCCGATCTGTCCACAAAGGAGTGATGGTCGGGGGAGCGGCATATCCTTGGCCGTGATCGCTGGGTAGGGGGGGACCCAGTGAAACGGGGAAAAGGGGAAAGGAAGATGTTGTTAGAGGGAGGGGTTTCCCCTAACAACAAGATCAGGGCGCCAGCCCCCTCCAAAATGGAAGGTCCCCAGACTGGGGGAGAGAATCCTCGAACCCCTCCTCAAGTTGGGGGGTCAGTGTATTCGTGAAGGGGAAGTTCAGGTCCACCTTAGAAGGCCGGGGTCGGGGTGCGGGGGAGTCCCGACCTCTTTTGGGAAGAAGTGAAAAACGAGGACGGCTCCCGGTGGTTCCATAATCGGCATGTTAAACTAGGGGACCGCCGATCGGACAGCGCCCGAGAGGAAGGGGGCCCCCAGGTCGATCCAGCTCTGGGGGGCCCCGATGCCACATGAGACCGAAGATGGAGCCCGGGGAAGAGTCCGAGCTAAGCCACTGATTCCTCTGGGGGAATAGAACCACCGGTCCCCGTGGAGAAAGACGGCTGTGTCGGCCCAGAGGCAGAGTCTCCTCGGGGACCCGGGTAACCTTGACACCAAGGGAGAGCACTGCCTCCTGCATCTCCGGGTGGGGTCCGTGCCGGCCCCCTGCGTGGCAGAGGGGTCGGTGGGTGTTACGGTCGCCGAGCCTCCTGGCCCGTTGTGGTAGCGGACGGGGATGGCTGGTCGACGCGTAAGCCTCAAGGGACGAAAGGTTACCCCTGGTCCCGCTGGTCGATCCCCCCCCCGAGGAACGGGACCGCGGACGTTGCCCAATAGGGGAGGGGAAGAAGTCCGCTCCCCAACGTCCTGTACCCCTAGGGGAGATTGAAACGATCGATCAGGGTGGGTTCGACCGTCGGGGGTGAGGGCGCAGATCCGAGCTAGTCAATGCCTGCGTACCTGCCCCGGGGGTTGTGGTCAGTGGGGGGGTACCAGCAAAGACTGTCCACAGCCCCTTTCCCCCGGAATGTAGACGCTCGTGTCCCGGGTCGTGGCTGAACCCGGACACGGTTGGGGAAAGCGCGATGAGACTGGGTGACGTTAGTGGGGAAGGTGCTAGCGTCACGAGGCTCATTAGAAACGGGTGAGGGCGGTGATTCGGCCGCGAGTCGGTCACCCGTGCCGGTCCGGGTCTCGGCAAGGGTCCCGGGGGCCCATGATCGCCGGACGCGGCATGATAGGAGAGGGTCTCCTTACGCGAACGAAGGCGAACAGGCGATCCAGTCGGGGAACGGGATGATTTTTGAACGGGCTTGGATTTGGGCTTAGGGAAAGATGCGAATGAAAAACAGTCGGCGATGACGGCCGATTTTCCCGTCCGACTGAGATGCCTGTTGGACTTCGATCGCGACGATCGTGTGTCCGCCGATTGGGTAGAGGGGGAATCGTAATGATGGTCGCGCGTCCCCCCGCGCGGAACCCTCCTCTACACCGATCGTACGCTCATCGTGTGCGTGAGCGGTTTTGTCCCGTGGAATCGACACGCGGCCCCTCCGGGGTAGAGAGCGGGCTGCCGAGCAATGGGCATCTCGAGCCGTTAGTGCCCTTCCCATGTTGGGCACTGGGGTGGGGAACAAACCGGGAACGCCCGATCGCAAGGGGGGACAAAGAGGTGGATCGAGGGATAGAAAGAGCTCAACCAACCTTGGGAGAGACCCTGGAAGTGTAGTAATGTAACGAGATCTCAGTGTTAGATCGAGGAAGGTCAATCGTAAGTGACGCGGTTTGGCCGGGCGAAACAAATGGCGGAACGACCGGCGAAAAAAATGGAAACCGATGTGGACGGTGCAAAGTTAGACGAATCGGGAGTCCGAATGGAAGGAGAAGGGACTGAGATTCGGAGAACAAGGCGCCGTAAAGGCCAAAATGGGGGCAGAAAGGGTGAAACCGGCGATGGAGTTCCGACTTTCGAAGATCGAAAAGAGCGGAAGGCGAGGTCGCGAGTGCCGAGACAAAGGGACAAAGGCGAGGAGGCGTGGTTAAACAAATGAATAAAGCACACCAAAAACCCAAAAACCCACCGGCTCAAGAATGAAAGGGTGAAGCGCGCAAGCCACAACAAATAAGCAAAGAAGCAAACACAAAAACTATCTTAACACAACGACAAAGAGAAGGCGAGACAGAGCACAAGACTTTTCTTGCTTGGACGGGAGGCCGAGAGAGAATGAGGTACGGGAGGTCGACCCCTGGCTTCTTCCTACGGCGGAAGCGGGTTAGGCATCACGTGACTGTTTATTACTGCAATTTGCCACACAAAAATTCGGCCTGGCAGAGCAGACTAACTGCCGTGAATGCTATTGTCTGACATGGTACAGTATATGACGCCAAAAAAAAAGTTCCAATGTCAAGTTGATGAAAACATGTTGCAACGCCCCCACCACGAAATCCATCAAATAAGAGCCATACTTCTGTATGACATTACAGCTGGAGTTCCCCCAACACAGTGAGGGTGGATGGTGATCGAGTTTGACCCACAGTGCGCCACGGCACAGGCAGAAGACTCCCTGCAGCTGTACATCCCCGCCTGGCGCACTCGCACCGACATCAGTCTGGACTCGGAAGGGGCGCACAGTGTTCTGGACACGCCCCTGAGGTGGGGCCCAACTAATGGCCTGTGCGGGAGAAGTTCCACGGGGCCCAAAAACTGCCCAAGCAGTCCATCGTGTTGCCAGGTTTGGACATAGAAAAGCTTTTATAGATGATGTGAGGCTTTTAGTATAGACCTGTACAATTAAACGGTGATATTTTACAGTTCTTTTGGTGTCGGTTCTAGTTCCCAAAAATCTTCTGGATTCATCAGCGTTGTTGTTTTTTTTTTTAATAAAAGAAAAACAAATGTAAGTCTACAGAAGTGTCCTTGATTGTGCTGAGTAGTTGAAGACCAAAAAAAGAGAGAGGAATTATTAATGCAGTCTAGGGGAAAAGTTTTAAAAAACATTGCTATGTTTTTGAACCTTGTAGTTTCCATTACTGATTAGTTTTCTTACTCATCAGCCTTTATTGGAAAGTAGCCTTGGATTATTTTTTTGGTTCTAAAAATTAGTTTTCTGATAATTTTTTTTGTTTTGATATATCCATATTCCTTTCGCACGTTTCCTCCCACACTTTTAGGACTAATTTATTTATGACTGCAACCTTTTGTTCTTAATTTAGGGTTGCTTGTTGTTATGGTTTTTTGTTTGTTTGTTTTTCTTTTAAAGGTTGTGAAGTGTTGTTTTCCCTGGAGAAGCATCGACTACCTGAAGGGTGAGAAGGCCCGTTTTTTGGTTTCAAGTGCACCGTCATCGGCTACGAATGGAACTCCCCAAAGGGTGAAGACGTAAGATTTAGTGTGCCCTTGCATGGCTTGTTTTTGGAAGATGATCGTTTTCATTGGGGAGAAAAAATTTATAGAGTATGCTTCTGACATGTTATGAAAGTCATATTGAATTTTGGAAATAATGGCCAAAATGTTACGTGATGAGATGACAGTTCTGTTTTCAGTACTTCTCCCTTGACCTTAGTAACACTACTGATGATTTTGGTCCCCTGACAAATAGGATTATAGGTGCCAATATGTTGTTCCAGAATGTGCTGCTCCTTTGGGGAAAGAGTTGACCTACCTGGGAGGGCATGTGTTTTGCTTCCCTCATGAGGAGAGACATTCCTCTGCCACCAGGTACACTTTACAATCATTGGTGGTTGGTTTTTTTTTTTTACCTAGTCTGCTGTCAGTGCATGCATAAGATAGAATATGATGTGGAGTTGAAATCACAGAATAATTGAAATGAAGATCTCTTAAAGGCATTTCGATAATATTTATAAGGTTGGTTTTTTTTTTTTCTTTTTTTGTTTTAATTTTTATTGGTGTGTGTGTGTTACATTTTTAAAATATGCCTTTGAATAAGTAAGGGTGATTACCCTGCATTCTGAAAGCATCTGTTCCCTGCATGTATTTCTGTAGAGTTTAGTGGTGGACTTTGACAGAAAAGGCACATGGAAACTTTGCAGTTGTCATAACAGTTCTTTTTTAACGAAATTTTTATTGAGTTCTTGGAACAGGTAAATTTTAGGAAGCCCCTCGACACTGAGCCTTAAAGAACATAGATTAGTTAATTGGATGTGAAGGTCTGTTTATTTTAGTTTCACATAAGTTTGAAAATGTAACAGGTTCAGTTGATTAACTTGTTCCATGTGAAAGACAAGGTACTAAACTGTTGTGCTTGGTGTCCCGATCCACCTGTTTCACTGTATCCTCAGGATGTTATGGTCTGTCACTGACAGGCCTACTTTCATTAGACTCTGAGTGTTAATACTAGTATATTGATGGTATTGCCATGACGAGAACCTCTCTCCTTGTCTCCACAGTGACGATGGAGGAGATGGAGGAGGACCTTGACCTGATCAGGGAGGAGCGCAGATGGTGTTTGAGGCCCATTCCCAGCTGCTGGGCAAGGGTTCGCTTGTCCCAACCCACCACAGCAGGCCCAGGGTAACCGCCCTTCTGCTGGCAGTCAAAGCGCGCTTTCTCAAGACTTCGGCCTGCATGTGGCACCATGGAGGAAGATGCCAAGTTTGGACACTTTTTTTTTCTTTTTTTTTGTTTGTTTTAATGTTAAACCTTCCCTTAAATTTCCAAATTTTTTTTTCAGTTGTGTCCACGTGACATTTGAAATAAAGAAATGAAAAAAAAAAGTTCAGTTGGACATTGATGGCAGAAAGTGAAGAAGAAGAAAACAAAAGGCCTTGACAAATGAAGATTGAAAGAAGAAAAAGAATCTTTAAGATTTGATAGAAATAATGAAAATTGGAAAAAGAAAGCCATTCAAAGTACAACAGGCATGGTTCATGTCCGCGAATTCGCGGAAACCGCGAAAAGCAAAAAAAAAAAAAAACAAAAAAAAAAAAAAAAAAAAAAAAAAAAAAAAAAAAAAAAAAAAAACCGAGCGGCCGACGAGACGCCTTTAGTTGTTGAGTGTTCTTCAAAACCTTCGTCTCGCGAGAAAATCTTCTGCGCATGCGCTTCGTGCATCGCCATTGCTTCCCTCTGGTCGACGTGATCGAATTGAAAAGGTGAAGAAAAAGGAGGAAAAAAAAAATGCCAAAGCGTAAGACATATTGCGGAATTCTCCGACAGAAATATGAGCGGTGTGGCAAACAAAAAGGCATGGGATTGGCTTAACAGGAGCCACGAAAAGAAACGTTTTCGTCGTGCTTGAAAAGTTGAGAATCGCGCAAAGCATACGTGTGGTGTGCAAGTTGAAATCGTTACGGGTCTGCGGTGCGAGAAGCCTCAGCGATCACATCAAAGGGAACGCACAAAGGAGAGTGAAACTGCTGCAAGTAATCCTTTCTGCCAGGTAAGATCTCCTCTCTTTTCTCCCTCTCCTCTCTCTCTTTCTTCCCCCCTTCCCCCCTCTCCCATCCCCCCCTCTTTTCCCCCCCTTCTCCCTTTCTTTCTCGAGCTTCACTCTCATTTCTCTTTTTTCTCCCCCCCTCCTCCCCATCCCCTCCCCTTCCCTACCTTATTCTCTCTCTCTCTCTCCTCTCTCTCTCTCTCTCTCCTCTTTTTTCTTCATTGTTTCGGATTTCTCTGCTCACTTATTGTACTATGAAAATTGTATTTTGACATTTACAAGATGATGTTGATTTTGTTTTTCTCTGGGGCTCCATCCCCCAAGTCTTATTGTACCCTGGATTGTTTTGATCATTGAAATTTAAGATATTGAAATGCTATGATTAATGCTTTTGTTTAAAATTCCATTTGCCTTCCCTACCACCACCACCACCACACCCTCTCACTTTCTCTCTCACTCTCGTCCTTGTCTTCTGTCCTTTGTTTTCTTTCTCTTCTTCCTCTGTATTGTTGTCTAATTTATTCTTCTTGGTTTGCATGGTGGTAGTAACATTATTACAAATTCAATATTATTTGTTAAATTTAAAGAAACACCCTTGATGAGTACATGCTTATAACCCATATTGATTTGTATGTTCTTGTCCTTTACCTTTATTCTCGTGAATGTTTTCCACTTTTTAGTAATAAAGGCTTTTATTATGGTGTTTCTATATTTGCCCAAGGGGTTAAATTTTAAAGGTAAAGTAAGAAAAAATGGCTATTCGATCGGAGGTTGCCAAGAAGGATGTATGCCTGTGTGCATGGAGTCAAAGAGTGATGTGAAAGTAAGATTTTAAACTTCACGTCGCCGACATCTTTTAATCATTACGCAATGTCTATGTCCTGTAATTAAGGCCCCAAACTCCTCACAATCAATATCGTTACTTTTTAGTTCAAATCAGTGTTATTAAAATTTCCTTTAAATAAATCTGCTTAGTTCTATTTAATTTTTTTTTCTTATTTTTATTTTTTTTAACATAGCATTGAGAAAACATGAGAGAGGCATATAATATTAAAAGGAAGCTTTTAGTAATTTTTTACTTCAAACTTTTTTTTCAGCTGCCTTGAGGTGAACATCCAACCCACACAAAAGTCTTTCCACTGTTCCCGCAGAGAAAGAACCTGTTTTCATCATCTGGACCCGTTGCCAAAAGAAACACCGCAGCCTTTGAACAACAAACGTTGTGCTCTCCCTGACAGAGTCAGCCATGCAGAAGCTACTGTGCTAGGTTTTGTGGCAGAAAATTCCTTGTCACTGTCAATGGTACCTCGGCGTGAATTTTGTAGGCACATGCAAGAGATTCAGTTGCTTGGTAATATTGCTATGGAGAGATCTGCTGCTTCATACAAGATGAAAATGGATTAGCCACCACCTTTTCAGGAAAAAATCAGAAGGGAAATTGGAGATTCATGTTCTGCCTTAATCTTGACGAAGCCATGAACACAAAACATGAGAAATTCTGAGTTTTGATCAGCTATTTTAGCGAGTTCCCAGCAGGTCCTGATCAGCATCTTGGGTCTATCTCTTTGATCAAAGTTGACAGTGCTTCCATTGTAAAAGAACTGGGTACCCTTATTCAAAAGTCGAGGCCTGCATGGGTCATTTTCTTTCAATTTTAATGATTCGTGCAATTGATGAAGAGGCAGCAAGGGAAAGTGTTTGAAACCAGGATAAGGGGATTTGCTCCACACTTGGTAGAATTGATGGAGATTAAACCCGCCTCACATTATGATGCTGCAGGCTTTTCACTTTTCAGCTTGGTGGTGCTTGGAGCAACTTTTGAAAGACATCTACTGTGATTTAAATGGTCCCATCTTTTCAGAAATGTCTGCAAGCATCTGTGATTTTATAGATGGAAAATTCACTTGCCCCAGAGGGTTTTTTGCTCACAGATGGGCTGTCTGTTCTTTGGTCTTAGTGATGAAACACTGCGTCTGTTTGAATGTCTTCTCTCCTATATTTTGAGTTTCTGCCAAATCTGACAAAGCGGTTACATTCCACTCTGGTTGATATTTTAGTGAGAAAAAAGGAACTGTCCCGGCAAGAGAAGAAAATTATAAGACTGAGGAAGAACTTGGCAAAATTCACTGACACCGGAAGCAAAGAAGAGAAAAGAAGGATTGTGAAAGAGCTTTTTTTCGTCAGGAATGACACTCTTCTTCACCTGAAGTTCTTCTCCCAAACTCTTCCTTTGTTGAAGGAAATTTGTGTGCTTTCCAGCGTCGGACCCTCCCATTCATGTCCTCCATGATGAAAGCTGTCTCTTGTGCGGCAATTTTCTTTTGTGTTTCTTAGAGCAGAAAGTCCTGAACCTGGGACCTGCAGAAAACTGTCATCCACTGAAAAGTGGATTTGTCTTCCAACCCCTACCCCTGGGGTGATTTGTTTGTAGGAAAAGCTAAAGGTTTTTTTGGGATGATGAATGATGAAAGCAATCATCATTCCGTGCAACCCTTTTGCAAACTTACATCTCCGGGGCAAAAGTTCTGCTTCAGAAGATTCCTCTGGGCAACCAGTTTCTTCGGGCTGCTGGTGGTCTTATCCAGCTGTGAAGCTGATGTTGCAAGGAAGAAGCTCGAAGACCCTTTCATTTATTTGTGCCTCAGCTTGGTATTGTAGCTGATGACAGTCACAATGGCAATGATGAAGCAGCTTACGTCTTGAAGTTCGGAATTTTTTTGCCAGGGATGATTACCCCATTTCAGGAAGGTCAGCGGGTTGATGACTGGTTTTGGGCTATTGTCCTTCAAAAATACTCCAGTTCTTTGAAACTGCTACCCAAGGTAGTGAAGGCCACCCTTTCTTGTTTTCATGGACCAGTGGTGGGAAAGTTCATTCAACCTGATGGGGACATAGTGGATGAAAGGAGGGGAGGACATCTTTGGAAACTTTTAATGCTTTTAAAACTGTCAAGTATGGTCTGAAATCCACAGGCAAAACTTCCCCCCAGTATTTTTGGCGTGAAACATCAGAAGGGATCCTGTGAACTCAAAATGGTCACAACATTCAGAAAGCTAGGGGACGTACCACCACATTTTGGAGAAAGAAAAAAGAAGAAAAAGAGAAAAAGTTTGAACTTTTTCCAGAAGGAACAGAATTCGGCTGGCTTCAAAGAGAAAAAGCCATTGAACATTACAGACAGGGGCAAGAGAATGAGGTTTGGGACATTACAAAAAGCAAGCTCTGCTCGTGAAGCGATGGCTGAGAAATCAGGCAAAAAGAAGTAGTCCTCATCTCATTCACATTGCTTGGACTGAAAATTGTACATTGGAAGAGACACATAACTTAAAATTTGTACATTAAAAGAGACACAAAAAATTAACCTCATTTTGTACTGCATTCAGATTGATGTAAAAAGTAAGAGTAACTAATGTAGAGGAGACAGATGAGGTCATAAAAGAATTGAACAGAATTTGTAAAACCCAAAAATGGAACTCAAAGACATGAAATTTGACCACTACTTTGCTGTGCTGTGCTGTGCTGTGTTGGTAGTGTGGACATGATGACCAAAGTGGTTTAAAAAGAGGGGTCACCTGTGTGTCACGTGCACTGTGCATGTGCTTCACTGTGCTGTTTCTGTGTTGGTTAGTGTGGGGATGATGACCAAAGTGCAAAATGAGGGGTCACCTGTGTGTACAGTGATGTGCTTCACTGGCAGAGTAAGTAAATATTTTACAGTTTGATTTAATGTATGCCACCTAAAGCAATGTAGATATGTACTCATTTTTGCTATGTGATTACTTGGGTTTAAACCTCCTTTGGGTTGAAGGAATGACTGATAAAGTGATTCAGGAGAGCTTATTTTATGGCAGGGAAAATTTCTTAGTATGAAGAACTGAAATTAGTTCAAGGAGAGGCTTTTTTACAGGCTAGAATTGCTGAAAAAGCTTCAGCTTCAGGGGGCAAAGCCCCCTGACCCCCACAAGGGGCTCTGCCCTTGACCCCGCCAGGGGGCACCGCCCCTGGAACCCCCAAAAAATTTCAGGGGAAAAATGATTTTCCTCCAGTACCATGCCTGACAACAGGTGTTGCACATATACAGCACATACACATACACATTCAGTATATGTATGGGACAAATCAGCATCTCACACACATAAACACGCATACACTCTGTCTCACAGAAACATAAAACACATACACGTACACAACACACACTCTACTCGGTCACACACACACACATACGCACACCACATCATGTTCCACCAGCCTAGTCCTCATTGCTCACAAAATGTACAACCCTGATTTTTTGACCAATATTGTGTGTGACTGTTAGGTGGTTACAGCCGACTCGTACCTTGACCCAAAGAACGTGAAAAGGTGTGCAAAGAGGAGGATCTGAAGTGCAAATGGCCTGCCATCGTGACCATCCTGACTCGTGACCAGTATGGCCAGCTGGTTCACGTGCCCAATCTCAAGGTATTTGTGGAAATGACATTGGTTTGAGTTGGATTGTGTGTATAATCCAGCAGATCTTTTGTTCAGTGTTGAAATGGGGCAGGGGAAGGAAAAGAGGGGAAAAGATGAACGGGGTGGGGATCACACACACATTTGGAAAAATTTTTATTGAAAGTGTCACAAAATCTGTAAATATAAAGGTATTTGATAATGAGGATGTTTAACCTTCCCCCCAATTCCCTGTTTCTCTGCTTTTACCAGCCCTATCATCCTGTTTCCAGTTCATCTCTGGGGCCCTTGCTTCTAACCTTGTATGTTGGTTTGCCCATGGGCTTTAGCTTTTATTAAACCCAAAGCATCTTTGAAAGTTTGTTTTTTATTTTTTTCTTTTCGAGAGATTTTCTGCTGAAAGTGAATGATGCAAATGTTCTCAAAATCAGCCACAGATATATTTGTGTATTGGGGAAGAAAATTGCATTTACATAAAAAAGAAAGATTGTTTTGGCCTCATTTTTCGTGCTGTTTTCGTGGCCGTATGCCCTGCCACTCATTCTGCCTTCCTTCCCAAAAACCCCGGGCCCCATTTATAAGATCGCAAAGGGGAGACAAAGAGGTGGATCGAGGGATAGAAAGAGCTCAACCAACTGGGAGAGACACTGGAAGTGTAGTAAATGTAACGAGATTCAGTGTTAGATCGAGGAAGGTCAATCGTAAGTGACGCGGTTTTGGCCGGGCGAAACAAAATGGCGGAACGACCGGCGAAGAAATGGAAACCGAGTGGACGACGTGCAAGTTAGACGAATCGGGAGTCCGAATGGAAGGAGAAGGGACTGAGATTCGGAGAACAAGGAGCCGTAAAGGCCAAAAATGGGGCAGAAAGGGTGAAACCGGCGATGGAGTTCCGACTTTCGAAGATCGAAAAGAGCGGAAGGCGAGGTCGCGAGTGCCGAGACAAAGGCACAAAGGCGAGGATGGCGTGGTTAAACAAATGAATAAAGCACACCAAACCAAAAGCCCCACCGGCTCAAGAATGAAAGGGTGAAGCGCGCAAGCCACAACAAATAAGCAAAGAAGCAAACACAAAGCTATCTTAACACAACGACAAAGAGAAGGCGAGACAGAGCACAAGACTTATCTTGCTTGGACGGCAGGCCGAGAGAGAATGAGGTACGGGAGGTCGACACTGGCTTCTTCCTACGGCGGAAGCGGGTTAGGCATCACGTGACTGTCTTATTACTGCATTAGCCACACAAAAACTTCGGCCTGGCAGAGCAGACTAACTGCCGTGAATGCTATTGTCTGACATGGTACAGTATATGACGCCAAAAAAAAAGTTCCAATGATCAAGTTGATGAAAACATGTTGCACGCCTCACCACGAGTCCATCAAATAAGAGCCATACTTCTGTATGACATTACAGCTGGAGTTCCCCAACACAGTGAGGTGGATGGTGATCGAGTTTGACCCACAGTGCGCCACGGCACAGGCAGAAGACTCCCTGCAGCTGTACATCCCTGCCTGGCGCACTCGCACCGACATCAGTCTGGACTCGGAAGGGGCGCACAGTGTTCTGGACACGCCCACTGAGGTGGGGCCCAACTACTGGCCTGTGCTGCAGAAGTTCCACGGGGCCAACAACTGGCCCAAGCAGTCCATCGTGTTGCCAGGTAGGACATAGAAAAGCTTTTATAGATGATGTGAGGCTTATAGTATAGACCTGGTACAATTAAACGGTGATATTTTACAGTTCTTTTGGTGTCGGTTCTAGTTCCAAGAATCTTCTGGATTCATCAGCTGTTGTTGTTTTTTTTTAAATAAAAGAAAACACTGTAAGTCTACAGAAGTGTCCTTGATTGTGCTGAGTAGTTGAAGACCAACAAAAGAGAGAGGAATTATTAATGCAGTCTAGGGAATAGTTTTAAAAACATTGCTATGTTTTTGAACCTTGTAGTTTCCATTACTGATTAGTTTTCTTACTCATCAGCCTTTATTGGAAAGTAGCCTTGGATTATTTTGTGGTTCTAAAATTAGTTTTCTGATAATTTTTTTTGTTTTTGATATATCCATATTCCTTTCGCACGTTTCCTCCCACACTTTCAGGACTAATTTATTTATGACTGCAACCATTTTGTTCTTAATTTAGGGTTGCTTGTTGTTATGGTTTTTTGTTTGTTTGTTTTTCTTTTAAAGGTTGTGAAGTGTTGTTTTCCCTGGAGACTGCATCAGACTCCCTGAAGGATGAGAAGGCCAGCTTCTTTGGTTTCAAGTGCACCGTCATCGGCTACGAATGGAACTCCAAGGCTGAAGACGTAAGATTTAGTGTGCCCTTGCATGGCTTGTTTTTGGAAGATGATCGTGTCATTGAGGGAGAAAATATTTATAGAGTATGCTTCTGACATGTTATGAAAGTCTATTGAATTTTGGAAATAATGGCCAAAATGTTACGTGATGAGATGACAGTTCTGTTTTCAGTACTTCTCCATTGACCTTTAGTAACACTACTGATGATTTGGTCCCATGACAAATAGGATTATAGGTGCAATATGTTGTTCCAGAATGTGCTGCTCCTGGAGAAAGAGTTGACCTACCTGGGAGGCATGTGTTCTGCTTCCCTCATGAGGAGAGACATTCCTCTGCCACCAGGTACACTTTACAATCATTGGTGGTTGGTTTTTTTTTTTACCTAGTCTGTGTCAGTGCATGCATAAGATAGAATATGATGTGGAGTTGAAATCACAGAATAATTGAAATGAAGATCTCTTAAAGGCATTTCGATAATATTTATAAGGTTGGGTTTTTTTTTTTCTTTTTTGTTGTAATTTTATTGGTGTGTGTGTGTACATTTAAAGTATGCCTTTGAATAAGTAAGGGTGATTACATGCATTCTGAAAGCATCTGTTCCCTGCATGTATTTCTTGTAGAGTTTAGTGGTGGACTTTGACAGAAAAGGCACATGGAAACTTTGCAGTTGTCATAACAGTTCTTTTTTAACGACTTTTTATTGGAGTTCTTGGAACAGGTAATTTGAGAAGCCCCTCGACACTGAGCCTTAAAGAACATAGATTAGTTAATTTGGATGTGAGGTCTGTTTATGTAGTTTCACATAATGTTTGAATATGTAACAGGTTCAGTTGATTAACTTGTTCCATGTGAAAGACAAGGTACTAAACTGTTGTGCTTGGTGTCCTGATCCACCTGTTTCACTGTATCCTCAGGATGTTATGGTCTGTCACTGACAGGCCTACTTATCATTAGCACTCTGAGTGTTAATACTAGTATATTGATGGTATTGCCATGACGAGAACCTCTCTCCTTGTCTCCACAGTGACGATGGAGGAGATGGAGGAGGACCTTGACCTGATCGAGGAGGGAGCGCAGATGGTGTTTGAGGCCCATTCCCCAGCTGCTGGGCAAAGGGTTCGCTCTGTCCCACCCACCCACCATCATGCAGGCCCTGGAGGGTAACCTGCCCTTCTGCTGGCAGTCCAACGAGCGCGCCTTTCTCAAGGACTTCGTGGCCTGCACTGCTGGCACCAGTGGAGGAAGACTGGCCAAGTTTGTGACAGCTTTTTTTTTTTCTTTTTTTTTGTTTTGTTTTAATGTTTTATACCTGCTCTTTAATTTTCTCAAAGTTTTTTTTTTCATGTTGTGTCCACGTGACATTTGAAATAGAAGAAATGAAAAAAAGAGAAGTTCAGGTTGGACATTGATGGTCAGAAAGTGAAGAAGAAGCAAAACAAAAGCCTTGACAAACTGAAGATTGAAAGAAGAAAAAGAATCTTTAAGATTTGATAGAAATAATGAAAATTGGAAAAAGAAAGCCATTCAAACGTACAACCAGGCATGGTACATGTCCGCGAATTCGCGGAAATCCGCGAAAAGCAAAAAAAAAAAAAAAAAAAAAAAAAAAAAAAAAAAAAAAAAAAACCGAGCCGCGCCCGACGAGACCGGCCCTTTTAGTTCGTTTGAGGTCGTTCGCTTCAAGCCTTCGTCTCGCGAGAACTACTTCTGCGCATGCGCTTTCGTGACATTCGCCATTGCTTTCCGCTCTGGGTCGACGTGATCGAATTTGAACAAGGTTGAAGAAAAAGGAGGAAAAAATAAAAATGCCAAAGCGTACAGACATAGTTCCGCGGAATTCTCCGACAGAAGATATTGATGCTGGTGTGGCAAACAAATGGCGATGGGATTGGCTGAACAGGAGCCACGAAAATGAAACGTTTTCGTCGTGCTTGGAAAAGTTGAGAATCCGCGGCAAAGCATACTGTGTGGTGTGTCAAGTTGAAATCTGTTACGGGTCTGGCGGTGCGAGAAGCCTCAGCGATCACATCAAAGGGAAACGACACAAAGAGAGAGTGAAAACTGCTGCAAGTAATCCCGTTCTGCCAGGTAAGATTCTCTCTCTCTCTCTCTCTCTCTCTCTCTCTCTTTCTTCCCCCCCTTCCTCCCCCTCTCCCTTCCCCCCCTCTCTCTTCCCCCCCCCTCTCTCTTCCTCTCTTCTAGAGCTCTCACTCTCATTCTCTCTCTTTCTTTCTCCCCCCCTCCTCCCCCCATCCCCCCTCCCCTCTCCCTACCTCTCTCATCTCTCTCTCTCTCTCTCTCTCTCTCTCTCTCTCTCTCTCTCTCTCTCTCTTTTCTCTCATTCTGTTTCTGACTTTCTCTGCCTCACTTATTTGTACTATGAGATTGTATTTTGACTATTTACAAGATTGATGCTTGATTTTGTTTTTCTCTGTGTGCTCCATCCCCCCCAAGTCTTATTTGTACCATGGGATTGTATTTTGATCCATGTGATTGATGCATTATTGAAATGCTATGATTAATGCTTTTGTTTAAATTCCATTTGCCTTCCCTACCACCACCACCACCACCACCCTCTCACTTTCTCTCTCACTCTCTCTGTCCTTTGTCTCTCTGTCCTTTGTCTTTCTTTCTCTTTCTTCCTCTGTATTAGTGTGTCTAGATTTATTCTTCTTTGGTTTGCATGGTGGTTAGTACACATTATTACATAATTCAATATTATTTGTTAATTTCAAAGTAAACACTTTGATGAGTACATGCTTATTAACACATATTGATTTAGTATTTCTTGTCCTTTGACTATATCTCAGTGAATGTTTTCCCACTTTTTAAGTAATAAAGGCATGTATTATGGATGTTTCTATTACTTTTGCCCCAAGGGTTAAAATTTTAAGCCAGTAAAGTAAGAAAAAATGGCTATTTCTGATCGGAGGTTGCAAGAAGATGTATGCCTGTGTGCATGGAGTCAAAGAGTGATGTGAAAGTAAGATTTTTAAAACATTCACGTCGCGACATCTTTTAATCATTACGCATGTCTATGTCCTGTAATTAAGGCCCACCTAACTCCTCACAAGTCAATATTCGTTACTTTTTAGTTCAAATCAGTGTTTATTAATTCCTGTTAAATAATCTGCTTAGTTCTATTTTAATTTTTTTTTCTATATTTTTATGTTTTATACATAGCATTGAAGAAAACAATGGAGAGAGGCATATAATATTAAAAGGAAGCATTTTAGTAATTTTTACTTCAAACTTTTTTTCAGCTGCCTTTGGAGGTGGAACATCCAACCCAAACAAAAAGTCTTTCACTGTTCCAGCAGAGAAAGACACCTGTTTCATCATCGGGAAACCCAGTTGCCAAAATGAATCAGCCGCAGCACCTGTTGAACAACAGCTGCTTGTGCCTCTCCCTGACAGAGTCAGCCATGCAGAAGCTACTGTGCTAGGTTTTGTGGCAGAAAATTCCTTGTCACTGTCAATGGTACCTCGGCTGGTGAATTTTGCTAGGCACATGGCAAGAGATTCAGTTGCCTTGGATAATATTGCTATGGAGAGATCTGCTGCTTCATACAAGATGAAAAATGGATTAGCCACCACCTTTCAAGAAGAAATCAGAAGGGACATTGGAGATTCCATGTTCTGCCTTAATCTTGACGAAGCCATGAACACAAAACATGAGAAAATTCTGAGCGTTTTGATCAGCTTTTTAGCGAGTCCCAGCAGCGAGTCCTGATTCAGCATCTTGGGTCTATCTCTCTGATCAAAGTTGACAGTGCTTCCATTGTAAAAGAACTTGATAGCCTTATTCAAAGTCGAGGCCTGCAGTGGGATCATTGTCTTTCAATTTTAATGGATTCGTGCAATGTGATGAGAGGCAGCAAGAATGGTGTTGAAACCAGGATAAGGAGGGATCTTGCTCCACACTTGGTAGACATTGATGGAGATACCTGCCATCACATTCATGGATGCTGCAAGGCTTTCACATCTCAGCTTGGTGGTGCTGTGGAGCAACTTTTGAAGACATCTACTGTGACTTTAAATGGTCCCCATCTTTTCAGAAATGTCTGCAAGGCATCTGTGATTTGATAGATGTGAAATTCACAATGCCCCAGAGATTTCTGCGTCACAGATGGCTGTCTGTTCTGGATCTTAGTGATGACACACTGCGTCTGTTTGAATGTCTTACTCTCCTATATTTTGAGTTTCTGCCCAAATCTGACAAAGCGGTATACCATTCCATCTGGTTGATATTTTAGTGAGAAAAAAAGGCAACTGTCCAGGCAAGAGAAGAAATTATAAGACTGAGGAATGAACTTGGCAAAATTCACCTGACACCGGAAGCAAAAGAAGAGAAAAGAAAGGATTGTGAAGAAGCTTTTTTTTCGTCAGGAATGACACTCTTCTTCACCTGAAGTTCTTCCCCTCAACTCTTCCTTTGTTGAAGAATTTGTGCTGCTTTTCCAGCGTCAGGACCCTCTCATTCATGTCCTCCATGATGAACAGCTGTCTCTTGTGCGGCAATTTCTTTTGTGTTTCATTAGAGCAGAAGTCCTGAAGCCCCTGACTGCAGAAAACTGTCATCACTGAAAGTGGATTTGTCTTCCAACCACCTACCTCTGGATGATTTGTTTGTAGGAAAAGCTAAAGGTCTTTGAGGATGATGAATGATGATAAGCAATCATCATTCCGTGCAACCGTTTTGCAAACTTACATCTCCGGGGCAAAAGTTCTGCTTCAGAAGATTCCTCTGGGCAACCAGTTTCTTCAGTCTGCTGGTGGTCTTAATCCCAGCTGTGAAGCTGATGTTGCAAGGAAGAAGCTCGAAGACCTTGCATCATTTGTGCCTCAGCTTGGTATTGTAGCTGATGACAGTCACAATGGCAATGATGAAGCAGCTTACTGTCTTGAAGTTCGGAATTTTTTTGCCAGGGATGATCTACCCCCATTTCAGGAAGGTCAGCGGGTTGATGACTGGTGGGCTATTGTCCTTCAAAAATACTCCAGTTCTTTGAAACTGCTACCCAAGGTAGTGAAGGCCACCTTTCTTGTTTTCATGGACCAGTGGTGGAAAGTTCATTCAACCTGATGGGAGACATAGTGGATGAAAGGAGTGGGAGGACATCTTTGGAAACTTTTAATGCTTTTCAGACTGTCAAGTATGGTCTGAAATCCACAGGCAAAACTTCCCTCCAGTATTTAGGCGTGAGAACATCAGAAGGGATCCTGTGAACTCAAAACTGGTCACAAACATTTTAGAAGCTAGGGAGACGTACCACCACATTTTGGAGAAAGAAAAAGAAGAAAGAGAGAAAAAGTTTGAACTTTTCCAGAAGGAACAGATTCGGCTGGCTTCAAAGAGAAAAGCCATTGAACATTACAGACAGGAGGCAAAGAGAATGAGGTTTGGACATTACAAAAAGCAAGCTCTGCTCGTGAAGCAGATGGCTGAGAAATCAGGCAAAAAAAAGTAGTCCTCATCTCATTCACATTGCTTGGACTGAAAATTGTACATTGGAAGAGACACATAACTTAAAATTTGTACATTAAAAGAGACACAAAACTTAACCTCATTTTGTACTGCATTCAGATTGATGTAAAAAGTAAGAGTAACTAATGTAGAGGAGACAGATGAGGTCATAAAGAATTGAACAGACATAGTAAACAAAACTGGAACTCAAGACATGAAATAGACCACTACTTTGCTGTGCTGTGCTGTGCTGTGTTGGTAGTGCTGGACATGATGACCAAAGTGTAAAATGAGGGGTCACTGTGTGTACACGTGCACTGTGCATGTGCTTCACTGTGCTGTGCTGTGTTGGTAGTGCTGGGGATGATGACCAAAGTGCAAAATGAGGGTCACTGTGTGTACACTGTGCATGTGCTTCACTGGCAGAGTAAGTAAATATTTTACAGTTTGATTTAATGTATGCCACTAAAGCAATGTAGATATGTACTCATTTTTGCTATGTGATTACTTGGGTTTTAAAACCTCCTTTGGGTTGAAGGAATGACTGATAAAGTGATTCTAGGAGAGCTTATTTTTTATGGCAGAAATTGCTTAGTATGAAGAACTGAAATTAGTTCAAGGGAGAGGCTTTTTACGGCTAGAATTGCTGAAAAAGCTTCAGCTTCAGGGGGCAACGCCCCTGACCCCCACAAGGGGCTCTGCCCCTTGACCCCGCCAGGGGGCACCGCCCCTGGACCCCAAAATTTCAGGGAAAAATGATTTTCCTCCAGTACCATGCCTGACAACAGGTGTTGCACATATACAGACACTCCTACATACACATTCAGTATATGTATGCACAAATCAGCATCTCACACACATAAACACGCATACACTCTGTCTCACAGAAACATACACACATACACGTACACACACACACTCTTACTCGGTCACACACACACATACGCACACCACATCATGTTCCACCAGCCTAGTCCTCATTGCTCACAAAATGTACAACCCTGATTTTGTTGACAAATATTGTGTGTGACTGTACAGGTGGTTACAGCCTGACTCGTACCTTGACCCAAAGAACTGTGAAAAGGTGTGCAATGAGGAGGATCGAAGTGCAACTGGCCTGCCATCGTGACCATCCTGACTCGTGACCAGTATGGCCAGCTGGTTCACGTGCCCAATCTCAAGGTATTTGTCGGAAATGACATTGGTTTGAGTCTGGGATTGTGTGTATAATCCAGCAGATCTTTCTGTTCAGTGTTGAAATGGGGCAGGGGAAGGAAAAGAGGGGAAAAGATGAACGTGTGGGGATCACACACACATTTGGAAAATTTTTATTGAAAGTGTCACAAAGTCTGTAAATATAAAGGTATTTGATAATGAGGATGTCAACCTCTCCCCCCAATTCCCTGTTTCTCTGCTTTTACCCAGCCCTATCATCCTGTTCCACGTTCATCTCTGGGCCATTGCTTCTAAACCTTGTATGTTGGTTTGCCCATGGGCTTTAGCTTTTATTAAACCCAAAGCATCTTTGAAAGTTTGTTTTATTCATTTTTTTCTTTTCAGAGAGATTTTCTGCTGAACGTGAATGATGCAAATGTTCTCAAAATCAGCCACAGATATATTTGTGTATTGGGGAAGAAAATGGCATTTACATGATAAAAGATAAGATTGTTTTGTGCCTCATTTTGCGTGCTGTTTTCGTGGCAGTACTGCCATGCCACTCATTCTAGCCTTCCTTACACAACCCCGGCCCGATTCATAATGTCATGGTACCAGGACCAGCAGTCTTCAAGAAGCTATCAAATTCAGATCGATGTAAAACCTTACAAGAGAGGATATTGTGTGCTGCTGTGGGATTACTGCTGAACTAGTTCAGATTGAAATATTTCTTCTTCTTTTTTTTTAACGACTTGGTGTATTAATTTTGCAAAAATTCACTATATCCTTGTCAGGTGGAGGTGAGAGCTGTGCCAGTGGATCGCAAAGAGAACTTTGGGGATGACCTGAAGAAGATGCGGCGATTGAGTCGCCCGGATGAGGGAGACATGACGTTTGGAGGACTGCCTGCCCCTCAGCTGGATGTGCCCTACGAGGTGACGGTGAAGGACAGGAAGGATGTGTTCCATGCCATCACTGTCATGAAGGTACGTGCCATGGGTTTGTCTCTAATTCTCTGTCCGTCTTCTACTGCTTTGCTTGCGTCAGGAATGTTGTCATTTTGTTTTCCTCAGTCTTTTGAAGGTTTGCGTGTAACTGTGTTTGCTTACTATTTCTTTTCTTGCTTTTCTTGCACAGATGGTCCTGAGTTTTAACACTTTGCGTGTATTGAGGTTACTGTTAAATTGTTCACTCACTGCATCTTTCGTTTAGTACTTTTTCAGTCAGTATTTCAAATGAAATGTGTTGACAAGAGGAACGATGTTCTGGTTTGTGCAGTCTTTAGTTTTTTACTGTTTCTCTTACAGCTAACGTCTGTGTGTAACTTTCAAGGGTTATATTGTTCTGGTCTGTCTTTACTATTGTATATATGTATCACTTGGTGTCTTCATATTTGTTGTGATTGTTTATGTAGCATATCATTAACTTTTGTGGTGTTTGCATGTCTTTTGTACTTCAGTGTATTTCTCCAAACCAGTTAGGATTTGGTTTTGTCTGACATGGTACGTATACTAGCCAAACAGGGAGTATAATACAAACTCCCCATTTTTGTTTTACTTATCACAACCCATTGCAATGTATTGAGGTTGTTGAAACTTTTTTTCTGAAACAAAAATATAGACAATAAAATGAAAGACACAAAGATCTTTAAGTCCATGTTTGGTTATACTTTTGTTGACTTTAGACATGTGAATCACAGAGCAGTATAAATTGCAATCAGTTTTCAGATCAATTTTAACTTGTTGACAGGCATACGAGAACTACTCGTTTGAAGAGCTCCGTTTTGCGGCCCCCACAGTGCCCCGGCCCAGCGAGAACATGCTTGTGAGAGCCAACACAGATGGCACACTGACTGCCAATTGGACCCCCGGATGTGTTGGCTACTACAACATCCATGTCGTCATTGATGGCTTTGAGGCTGGTGAGTCGTCTTGATTTCCAGGATATCTGGAAGCGTTTTTTAGTGCGAGAGAATGTGTGTGTGTGTGTGTGTGTGAAAAGTAGGGTGGGCGTCACGTGATGGTCTTATTACTGCATTAGCCATAAAAATTCGGCCTTTCTGAGCTAACTGACTACCGTTGAATGCTGTGGTCTGATATTGTAAGTATACTAGCCAAACAGGGAGTTAAATACAAACTCCCCATTTTCCAGAGTAAGATTCAGTCCTATTTAAGAGGCAATTTTTTTCAGATTCTGTTGGTTGTTGTGCAAAAGTTCCACTGTAATCATCGTAGTGATTGTGGGTACCCATGTACATACCTACCATACATGCACTGACAGTAAAAACTGGAAGGAAAAGGACATGGAAACAAGATGTTTATTCAGCTGTGAATAGGTTACAGTCTGTCTTCCCTTCGATCTTGATACAAAATCAAACTAGTGTTTTAACCGTCTTCAGTATGCACTTAACTGAGCTTAGTTATGCCGAAAACCATCAGCAAGATAAGTAACTCCGTAATTTGAACATGGTTACCCAATTTAAAAATTAATTTAAAAGAGAGGAAAGGATATAATGAAATGAAAATAATTGTAAAAATTCCTACGAATGTATATATGTTGCTATATCATAAGTTTGAAGAATGTCACATGAGCCATTTACTTGGGAAAAAAATCTTCTTCTTCAGAACTTTCTTCCGAATCGTCGTTTATCATATCTGGAACCTTATCCCAGTTGAAATCTAGGTCACTGTAAGCTTCATTACCCAGCACTTTCACTAAGCCTTATGCCGTAAATCCTACGAATCACAGTATCTTCATCACTGAATCTCATTATAGAACGGCAGAAATCAAGGTTAGCCATGGTGAAAAACAGCATTTCGACCACAAAACTTTAAACATTCATAACTCGAGATCTATGGCACGTATCGACTCGTGGTGGTTGCAAACGGAAGTGAATGGCTACAGGAAGAAGGAAGTCACGTTCTCGTGAGACTTCCTTTTCTACGAGAAACATGGCGGCGCCCATTGTTGCCACGTGTTTTACCGGGCGCTGGCAGGCGCTCAGCCTTTTGGCCGTGTGATTTCCGGTTGGGCACTAGCGGGCGCGCGCTTGTCAAGGGAGTTAATTACTGTATTTCAAGTTTGGTCAATAAGAATTTAAATGGATTACAGTTTGTCTTTCTTTTGATCTTGATACAAAAGCAAACTGGCATTTTAATTACTGTATCTCATTTCAAGTTTGGTCGATAAGAATTTGAATAGGTTATAGTCTGGGTTGGGTGTACCTCAAGGGAGGATTCTTTCTCTGCTGTCTTCAGCATCAAAATTAACAACGTTATGAAATCGGTAAACCAGGGTACCGAGTCCTCTCTATTTGTTGATGACTTTGTGCTGTACGCAGTTGGAGCCTCTTATGCCAGCATACAGCGTCGACTTCAGCTTTGTGTTGATAAGATTCAACAGTGGGCTGAGGAAAACGGGTTTACCTTTTCAAGCACTAAAACACAGTCAATCCATTTTCACAATTTTCATCAGTTCTTTGCTGATCCTGAAATTCGTGTGGACAAGTCTACCTTTCCAGCTGTGAAAGAAGCCAAATTTCTGGGTGTTATTTTTTTTTAATAATAAAAAAACTGATCTCTAAAAATCACATCCAACACTCGAAACTGCATGTCAGGAAGCACTGAACATTCTGAGCCTTCCCTCCATTCCCAATCCTCAAGGTGATCAGGAAGGCGAGACTGGGAAGACCCAGGCTCAGCCTCATCACCCCGTGGTGGCCGACCCAGTCCTGGTTTCTGGGCCTCAAGTCCCTCCCCCATGTACCCCCTCTCCAGTGGGCGTTCAGGGGACATGCTCAGATGCTCCGTCAGCTCGCATGGCTGCTGTGCCAGCCCAGTTGCGAGCATCTGCCCCTCCCTCACAGACGGACAGAGCCCAGTCCGTCCTAGACATAAGACATACCCGCTGGGGCTGGGGCCTTGCAAGACCTACGGATTAGCGACGGCCTTGCACAGAGCCAGCACTGAGCCTCTCTACTATTACTGATGGGAGAGATGGGCCTCCTGGTGCTCAGATGACTGTTTCCCCATCTCGCCCTTCCAATATCCAGATAGGCATCTTCCTATCTGAACCTATCTTCTTCGTTAAGGCTCTTGGCTAGCTCCATTCGGGGCTACTGGGAACGCTTGCACCCCAGGCGCTCCTTCCAGCCCTATCTCTAGATGGCTTTCCAAGACGGTCAGATCGGCCTATGCCCAGGCGTATAAGGATCTCCCAGTCTTATCTCCCCAGGCCCATGAGGTCAGGGTGCTGGCCACTTCCGCAGCATTCCAGCACTCTGTCCCCTTGCTCCACCCCCTGGAGGCAGCCTACTGGCGTTCGGAAAATCCCTTCATAAACTTTTAATTAAGGGATGTCCGCATGACCAGGGCTGATGGTTCTAGGGACTTCTTTTGCGGCTAACGCAGCCATATCTGTTCCACTGCTAACCCCAAGAACCATTAGGGCATTCAGCCTTCCTCCAATTCCTTTAAATTCTGCTATGGTCTGACATGGTAAAGTATATGACGCCAAAATGGTGAGTTTGTATTATATTCCCTGTTTGGCTAGTATACTTACCATATCGGACTCTTACTGCCCACCCTACCTTCTCAGGGTTACCTTGCGCATAGGCCTCGTTGAATGAGGAACAGGAAGTTGACACCAGCTTCTTCCCTGGCGGAAGTAGGGTGGGTGTCACGTGATGGTCTTATTACTGCATTGGCCACAAAAATTCGTCCTGGCAGAGCTAACTGCCGTTGAATGCTATGGTCTGACATGGTAAGTATACTAGCCAAACAGGGAGTATAATACAAACTCCCCATATTGGGGTGCTGACAAGAAAATGCCTTCATCTTTACAGGGCTCTGATCCACTCCAAACCGGACTATGGGTGTGTAGTGTATGGCTTGGCTAGACCATCCTTCCTGAAAAGTGTAGGTCCTATCCACCATCAAGGGCTTCGATTGTGTCTAGGTGCATTCTGCACCACCTCTGTTTATAGCCTGTATGCTGAGGCAGGAGAACCATCCCTCTTAAATTGACGACTGAAACTTACCTTGAACTACTGTTTAAATCTCTCTTTGGCATCATATACTTCACCATGTCAGACCATAGCATTCAAGGGCAGTTAGCTCTTTAGTAGTACGGAGGTTTCCCCTTGCACATTTATTGGTACCTTATTTATCATTATTACAAGGTCGATCGAGTTTTCTTTACAATCTCTTGATCTTATTTATCATTATTATAAGGTCGATCAAGTTTTCTTTACAATCTCTCGATCTACCAACTTGTCTCCACTTTGTGGTTGTGTGCTCTGTGTTTGCTCTGCCACCACAGCCCAAGATGGTGAAGGGCACCGACGGGTCGAGCAACATCGCTTTCCAGAAGTCGCTCTTTGCCCTGGAGGACCCGTGTGCCGATTCCTCGGAACAAACCGTTCTTGCTACGGAAGAACATATGGCCGGTGTAGAGGGGGGTTCCGCACACACAAGAAAGGAAGAAAAAGGGAAGGGAACACACACACGCACACACACGCACACACACACACACACTTTCATATGCCCCACTGGTACGCACATGAAAGACAGAAAAAGGGAACATGCACACACACACACACACGCACACGCACTTGCACACGCACAAATCCCTTTCATTCTTACTGTTGAAAACAATAGTTTTTTTTATGAAAACAGTCATTCACTTGCCTGTTGGTCACTGAAACCTGTGGAGCCATTCTCCTAGGGCGTATGAGTCCAGCTGATCATAGTTCCCACTCAGACACATCTCTGCTGCTCACCTCTGACATGTGTCAAGTAGCCACACCCCCTTCGACTTTAGCACTGTTGGAAGCCTGCTCGCCCCCTCACAATACACTTTCAACTGTCAGTCACTGCTGGTTGGCTCAAAGCCAGCACGCAGGCTCACACGTGCTAGCCTGCATCTCGTCTCCTCAAGTCTTCTCTCCCCACCACTTGGCATGTGTCCAGCGCGTGACTTTACAGTAATTCGGTCAAGCTCTCACTAACCTATAATATTTCCTGGTCACCATCTGAGTGTTCTTCATCTGAATCAGGATCAACTGACCATCTGTTCAATATTTCCAGCACCTGATTTGAGGTAAATGTACGTCAAGGCCGAGTACGTGAAGTGCTTGGTTGTGACGTCATAGTGAATGGAAAAAACAATCAGTACAAATCACTAAAAACACTGAACTGAACAGCGCTCTGACAAAGCAAATGGCTGTGAGCACTGGTCAGGGAATCTCCCAACTATGACGTTTATTGCTGGCTTTCTATCTCATCAACTTGGAGAGTGAGAGTATCGGGAGTTAGGTAACCCTAGTTGGTCGCATTTCGGCGACGTCGGCGGTGAGCCAGATGGTCACAGAAATGCGACGTCGGCGGTGTAAGGGTTAAAGATGTTTTGTGGCGGTCGCGCATCTCCAGATGTGTTTTTCAGGTGAGCCTTACAAGGTGGAAGTGAAGGAACCACCCCAGGGTGCCCCTCCTCCTGCGCAGAATGTGAAGAAGTCTCACCCTCCCAACAAGGTTTGTGCTGTGTGTGTGTGTGCGTTCAGGGGTGGGGGGCAGGAGAATGTGCGTGTAAACTCTTCGTATGTGCAGCATGTAAAGTCTTGACTCACAGGTCAGTGGTTAGAGAGAGAGAGAGAGAGGGGTGTGTGTGTGTGTGTGTGTGTGTGTGTGTGTGTGTGTGTACGCACGCGTGTGTGTATTGAAAAAAATTCCTCCACCTGTGTACAACATGACGAAGATGCAGTCTGTCAGTATGGTCACGGCAATGAACATATGTGTGCATGTGAAGTTAGTGCCATCGACCTGTACAGAACATGGACTTGCACCCTCCTCACAGGGTTGATACTTAGCATCACACCACATTTGCCGCACCACACTTCGGTGACATCATGCATACCATACACTACATCACATAACACCATTCCGCAACACACCATGACACCACACTTCGGTGACATCATGCATACCACACACTACATCACATAACACCATTCCGCAACACACCATGACACCACACTTCGGTGACATCATGCATACCACACACTACATCACATAACACCATTCCGCAACACACTATGTCACCACACTTCGGTGACATCATGCATACCACACACTACATCACATAACACCATTCCGCAACACACCATGTCACAAAGCAGCGCATGACATGAAATAACAAAGCACCACCTTCAGTGATCTGCATTATTTTCAGACAGCTATGTTCAGTGGATAAATCCGTTTGTCATGACTCGGTCATGGCCTGTATTGTAGTAGTCTCATTGACTCTCACGCATTTTGCCCAGATGCGCAAGTTTGTGGCCAAGTACAGTGCAGGCCTGCGAGTGCGAGCACATCCATCACTGCAGAGTGAACAGCTTGGTGTGATCAAACCCGAGGGAGTCATCTCCTTTCTGGAAGAGGTAAAAGAGAGAACTGTCGTCCCTGTGTGTGAATACAGTAACTTTTCCTCAAGTAATGAAACGGAACCATATGCTTTGTTCTACTGTGGGAGCCAGTTATTGTTTGTTGTCTCACTTAATGAAGGCTACCTGTGAGGCATCGGGTTCAATGATCAGGGATGCAGGTGGTTCCAGGAGATGGAGGAAGGGCCATAATGCGAATTTGATGAACAAGTAGCATAACACTTTTAATTATATAGTTTGCATGTGGAATATGGGGAGTTTGTGTTAACACTGTTCAAAATAACCTGCTCTGTGTGTGTGTGTATTTGAAAGTTTGGTTTCTGTTCTTTCCATTTTCCAGAGTATTTGCTGTAGATTTGGGATGTAGATGAAATTGGATGCTCAGGGGAGGGAATTGTAAAGATATGATTCTGGTGCTGGAAAACGGGCAGTTAATGTGCCTCAAGGCATGAATACAGTTCAATCTGAACATTTGAAAGAACTGTCCAAATATGATATTTGATGGATCGCGTACTACTCACTCTTGCCACACTTAATCACATTCTTTGAACTAGTGTGCATTTATTTTAGACTGTCCGTCCCTGCTTCATTTTCTGACAGTCTGTTTATTTGACAATATACCATGTTAGGTGTGTGTTTCGCTTAAAACATGTGACTTGAACAGTGGATGTCTGCAGCTTGAATTTAGGGATATATGTCTGACTGTCATGTATGTATAGATACATAAATTGATAAATACACACATACAGAGAGAGAGAGAAATAGCTGTAGGTAGATACATGTATATTTGTTTTTTAAATTATAGAGTGAACTTTTCAGTTCATCAGTGATCAAAATTAAAGCAGCATCTTAACAAGGAATAAGATAACAGTCGTATGCTTGATTTACAAGTGTTCATTCTGAAGTTCAGCATCATGTTACTGACGTAAAACTGTGCATTGTTTTCTTGGATTCCAGGTCCACAACGACGATGGGGTGTGGCTTCGCCTGAGTCCAGAGAGCATGCGTGAGTGGTGTGAAGGCGTCGTGGGAGCAGGTGCTGCCAGTGGCAACATGGGATTGCCAGAAGCTTGGTGCCTCCAGTACAACCAGCATCTGGGGAAGACCCTGCTGGCCCCAGTGGAGGAGCCGCGCTCCATTGTGGACGAGATGGTGAAGGAGCAGCTGGCACGCAAACTGCCAGAGTACATACGAGGTGCTGCAAACGCTCCAAAGGGTAGGTCATTTGTAGAAGAATGGTTGAAAGGCTTTTTGTTTTATAACTTCGTTGGGTTAGATGAAAACTGATGTTGTCAAATTCAGCCGGGAGTAAAGAGAGAGTAGGTACATTTAGGTGTAAGATGCAGTTGGATCTGTATTTTTGTTGATATAGTCTTTGGCATGATTTAGTGTATGCATGAGTTTGTGTGTGTATGTGTGTACACAATGGGTAATAAATCCCACAAGGAACAGTTTTCAATCAAATGCATGTGTATGTGTGTGAATGCACCTGTGTCTTGAAGCGGAGAGGTTGTGTGTGTATGTTTGTTTGTTATAACATTATTTGAACTGGTGAGAAGATGATGGGTATGCCTGGCACAGCACAGAGTATCTGAGCTTTTTTAACTGTTGTGTATAATTCTGTTTCTCAGCGTTGGTGGTCTTCATTGTTTCAGGACCAGGCATCTACCAGGTGGTGAACTGTGGAAACTACGGACACAACATTCGCTCACGACCCAGCATGACTGGCCCTCCCATCGGCATTTTGAACAAGGGGATGAAGATTGTGGCCACTGAAAGTGTATGTATTGACATTTCTTGCGGTGTCAGATCCATTTGCTCTACAGGTGTGACACGTACTGTTAACAAGGCTAAGTGGGTGTGTAGTTTTTACTCGGGCGTTACACCATGAAACTGGTTGTGAAAACTAATATGAGACAACATTGTGGGGTGACCACTGGAGTGACCTGTCCTTAGCAAGGGGCTACAATGAAAGAAATCTTTGATCAGCGTCGCTACTGAAGACACATTGTGTATGATAAATGCCTCCTTTCTTTCTTTTTAGGCAGATGTTTGATATTTACTCGATCAAAAACAGCTGTGTTTTATGAAATGTTCATTGTAACAATTGTCACTGAAGGGTCAGAATTATGCTACGGTACTTGGTGTTGTAACTGCATACAGATGGCGGATGAAGATGGAAGTGTTGCACATTTTGCTGTACAGGTGATCAATAAATACGGCATGTGGGTGAAACTGGACGACGCCAGTCGCGACGAATACTGCAGCCTGGACTCCAAGGACTGCGATGCCTGGTCCCTGGTGTCCAACCCCAGCCACTCCATCTACCTGCAGCATGAATCGGACCTGCCTGCCCCGTCCCATGATCCGTTTTCATTCAACACCCTGCCCTCCACGACCAGGACACCTGGCTATGACTTCCAGAACTACGCAGCCACGTTCCCTTCGTTTGGACATCGCAGCACTGAAGGTGAGACAGCAGACAGCACTGTTTCATGGCTGAAAGTGGGGAGCTAATTACAAGATTCGACTGCTGTTTTGAGGAATGACAGCAGGTTCGTTGCACTAAAGATAGGTGATGTGAAACATACAGGATCAGTGGTGCAGAAAGACCTACTTGTATACTTTTTGTCACTTTGTTTTTTGTCATATTCATACGAAGTCACGTTTTTAAAAAAAAGCATTTTATTAGAAGTATTCGAGGAATAGTTTGTTGCATATTGAAAATGTGATAGATAAAGCTAGGAAAAGATTAAATTTGCTCAAAATTATATGTTGTCAACCATGGGGTCAAGACTGTACCGCACTTTTACATTTATATACATCGTTAGTCCGATCAAAATTAATATATGGACAGGAAGTATACTTCTCTGCATCTAACTACCTTTTAAAGAACTGCAAAGCTTAGATAGTAAAGCCTTAAAATTAGCTTTGGGTGTTCCAGTGCACACAAACACAATGAAATGCTATAAGGAGACAAACATTTTACCTCTTAATGAACAACGAACGTTGGATGTGTCCAAATACGTTGTAAGAGGCCTATCTGTAAAAAACTCTGCTACTGGTGAAATTCTTATGGATTCCAACAAGGAATACCCAAAAGATCTAAAAATATATCATACATAGAGCCAATTAGAAATTTCACTTGTGAGCTTATGTCAGAATGTAGTATTGATATTGATGCAATTTCGGAGGTTCCCATTTTTCCTCAAATGCCCCCATGGGAGCATCTCAACGCAAAAATTGATGATAAATATACTACTTTGAAGAAAGATGACGATGTAAATATTCTAGTAAATGAAGTTCGAGAACATCTCGAAAAGACTTATCCAAATCATTTAAAAATATTTACAGATGGTTCAATAATGGAAACATCTGACAGTGGTGCTGGATTCACTATACCATCCTTAAATGTGCAAAAGTCTTTCTATCTAGGCAGAGAATTTTCAATTTATACATCAGAGCTATATGCAATTATGAAAGCTCTGAATTATATCTTATATGACACGCCAGTATCATTGTATAGTGTGCTATTTTGTGTTGATTCAAAATCAGTTTTACAATCATTAAAGCACTGGAACTCTAAAATTAGAACTGATATTCTTTTTGAAATTAAGCATCTATTACATTGTTTACTTTCCCGAGGTATAGCAGTTGATTTTTGCTGGGTTCCTTCACATTGTGGTTTAAAAGGGAATGAATTAGCAGACAAATTGGCAAAACAGGGAGCTTGTACAATTTTTGAAACACCCTTCAACAAAGTCTTAAAATTTTCTCCGCATGAATTGATCCAGCGATTGGAAAAGAATATGCGGAAAAAACATCTTAATGAGAATTTATTCGTCCTGCCATCATGTCCAAGGTATATAGCCAGATTAATTCATAAATTACGGTTAAATACATGGAATACAAAATATTCACGAGGTATAGCGTGTATATGTCAGGAGAATATCTCAATTCGTCATCTTTTATTTGAATGCCCTATACTAACCCCCGCTTATAAGGAGAAGAATATTTTTATAAATAATTCTGACCATGTTGATAGTGTGGTAAATAACTCTTGCTTTTTGATATTGCTTTGGTTATTGCTCAGTCCCCAGTTGCAAAACTATTGTGAAAAAGGCCATTTGAGATATGTGTGTTAATAGTGGTTTTTATTGTTGTTGTTGTTGTTTTTGGGGGGTGGGGGTGGGGGAAGGTGCTGGTAGTACAATGGAATGTACATTGCAGTTTAAAGGTCTAAGATCATCTTGCGATGAAAAGACGTTAAATAAAACTACTGAACTGAACTGAACTGAATTGTTGCAAGTGTACTTTAAAACCACATTGCGTTGCACACTTTAGTCTCAGATTAAACCAGTTACTGTTTATTATATTACACCCATCTTGTTGGCTCAACCTCTTCCCTCCTCCCCAGCCCCAACCCCCTTTTCTCCCCTCCTACATACACATACACACAGATACATACCATCTCCCCACCGCTACCCTTTCAAAAATGGAATTTTACTTATCATTTTTTCCTCTTACATTTCCAGACTAGTATCATGCTTCCATGTGGCAAAGACATCAGAAAACCCAACCAAACCTATTGATTGAAATCCAGCCTCTCTTCAACCTCACTCACTCAGTGCTTCTGGATGATCTCCCTTAATCAACACGTTGGTTTTCTTAATACACCTATTCATTCAGCTGCATATCTGGTATTGCTTGCTCCTCAGTTTTAGTCATATTAGACCTGTTTGCCCGTGTGATTTTTCTGTATTTTGCATAGAGAAATCTGCCAGATACAGAAATGCGATATTGCTGAATAAAGTAAGGAGAAAAGGCATGTCAAAATATGGAGGAAAATCTGCGTTCAAATGCATTGATCTCAGATCTGCAGCTCATCAGCCAGTGATCTGAGAACTCGATTAGGTCAGTCGTTTATCGCCAGAGACATTTCTTGTCTCGTGTCTGTGCTGTGGTCTTCATTCAGCAAAACGATTTGGCGGAACTTGACAGTCATGTTCATTGCAGTGCAGACTGCAGACACTTTCCCAGCAGTTCACGAGAAGAGAAATGACATCAAAACCGAGTTGACCAGTCCAACTTTTTCGCTTTCTTTAGTTTAATGAAACTTCAAAGGCTGCGTCACAAACTTCTCAAGAGTCAGGTGATGGCAAAATTTTTCAACTCGAGCAAGTCGACATCATCAGTGTTGATTGACAAATATTTTTGCACAAAATGAAAATGTTTCCATGCTGAAGTCTTGTTGAAACACATCTGTGTCATCCTCTCAATTTATATTTTAAAAATGAAGTGCAGTTTGCATGAAATGCATGCCAAAACTGCTGCTTTTGCTTCTTGACAAAACTTCTGCATCCACCATCGGAACCGACGGATCAATACAATTTTGTGCCGAGATGGTTAAAATGTGTGATGTAAACACCACCTGTGCTTCTTATTTGGATAAACAAAACAAAGCGGTCAGCATGTATGGTTGGGACAGTGACTGATCCTGTTCCCTACTCATGCTTGCATGTTCCTTCGGGTTCCTGTTTTATTGAAAATTCAAAATCTTTTTAAAATCATGTTTTATGTGTTCGTATGTGTCCAGCTCCCTTCCCCCTCCACCATGCTCCTTCCCTCAGCAGTCTTCCTTAGTTACTGCAACTTAGGTTTGGACCACCTTTTGAAGGAAAATTTAACAGCAATTCTTGTAAACATATGTAGTGAGAACAAGAAGAACAACAACAGTGAATCATGATTGTGATAATCGCATTATCTTCTACATAATGTCACTTAGAGGGGTACAGAAAAGTAACATTTAGTCAAGAAATGTGTTGAAATTTTGTGAAAGATGCGTGACTCTCCACCCCCATCCCTCACCCTACCTCTCTCTCTCACTCTCTTTCTCTCTCTCTCTCTCTCTCTCTCTCTCTCTCTCTCTCTCTCTCACTCTCTTGCACACACACACACACACCCACACACACACACACACACACACACAAGAACAACAGCAACAACAGAGAGAGAGAGGAATAGGCTATTTCTCCCAACAAACTAAGAACTGAGAATGGTTCCTTGGAAGCATAACAATGGATTTACTGGTCTGACTTTTGGTACAGTGTTTACAAAATTGATGGTGTTTACCCTTATGGAACATAGCTTTTGGACACATACATTTTTGTTTATTTTGGTAATCAGTGTATTTCAAAGGTACGGTGCAAAGTGTTAACAAGATAAAGGTGATTATAGGAGCTTATGTATATGCTTGCTTCCTGAATAAGTGAAAGGCTTGGAACATTTTTGAAACAAGGAAAAATAGAAAGAGGAAATTAGATGCAAATTTTTGTTCCTAAATCCTGAACACCTATGCCATGAATATACTGAATAGTTGCAGAAAGGAAAAACAGGTCTGTTACATTGATTTCCAACATGTCATTCAAATGTTCAATTAGATGAGAGGAGTTGCACTGTCAGCATTACTGATTGGATAAAAACACTGTCAGTAGACTAATGCATGTTCGGTACTTTACAGTTCAACTGAAAATTAAAAATAATTCTGTTGGCAGTATTCACAGTTAGCAGAGTGCACATGGTTTAACATTTGTACTACACTGAGCATGGTTTGTTTCCATCAGGTTTTGGCAGAAGTCGCAGTATGCCTGCAGCAGCATTTTCCTTTGCTGGTATGTAGCATGAACAAAAATTACATATGTCATTGTTGTGTCTTCAGGTGTAAATACTTGTCAAGCAAGTGTTGATACTTGTGAAGTCATTTTCAGTTAACTGTTATCGATTTGGAAACTTCTGTTGTAAAGTTCAAGTCACTGTCTTATGCTGTCTAACTACGTATCCAACTGATTTTATGATACTGCAACTTTTAATTCACTGAATCAGCTGATTTTGTTTTCCCACCAGGACAGTTTTCAAAATCATTTTTGAAAAAACAAAGCTCAGAAGTTGGTTGTGTGATCACTTGAGAGAATTGCCATGAATGATCAGAAGAAAACGAAAAGTCCAGATGACGAAAGGACTTGTTGATAAAACAGGTTGCAGTCCTAGCGTACAGAGTTGGAGGAATTTGACACTTACTGTTATGGTTGAAGAGTTCGACAAGGTTGTTAACTCTACACTCAGGTCACCAGCAGGTGACTCCTGAAGTGTCCTTTAGAAACTCCATCCATTACCATTGGCATGTTTTTGATAGTCACTGTGCATCAACATTTTATGATGAAGGGTTGAAATAAGAATTAATTTGTTTTAAAGAAAACTGGTCTCACAATCATGGACTGACGAAAGTGCTTTACAGCAAATGGATAATTCTGTAATTACTGTAGGAAACTTGGAACAGATTCGTAATCATTTAATATTTATGTTAAAAAAAACTGTTTCTTATTCGAATCATTCACTTGTTTTTCTGTCGTTTGTATTTTGATTTTCCTCCCTTTGTCTTGTTGGTTTTTATACCAGAAACATGTTCATTATAGTGCATATACACTATACAACAAAAATGAAGTCAAATGTAATTTAGATGATTTAGAATGGTCTTTTATCATCAGGCCTTGTTTTATACCAGATGTAGCAAAGCATACTGAACTTACGCACTCAGATTGTAGCCTTAGGTTAACAAAAATTAGGTAGTGAGAAGAGTTACATAGAGCTTTGTTCTGTGTGTGACATGGCAGAGCGAGCCTCAGAATCGCACTAACATCTTTCTCAGGGACGGACGCTGCTTCGCCAGGCGCTCTCCCTGTCTTTGGCATGCCCACTGGGGGAGGCGGAGGGATGGGACCTTTCAACTCCCCAAGCTCCGGAGCAGCGTTCACACCACCCCAGTCCACTGGCCTCGGTGCTCACTGGATGGAGGCAGTGGGGGCAGGCGCTGGCTCTGGCGTCACATCCTCTGCCAGCAGCATGCGCCCCCGCTCGGGATCCACCCCTTTCTTCACCCCGGTCGGTCGGGGGTCACCCTTGACTGGATCTGCAGCCAGGAAGGGGTCTGATCCGGGGGTGCCGCGCCTGACTGTGCGAGATACTCCTCGAGACCTGCCCCCAGAACTCCAAGGGGTGTCTGTTAAAGAACTGGTCAAAGCCCTCGGTAAGCTGGGAGACTTGGGCGGGGGAGCATGCACTCTCTCTCTCTCTCTCTCTCTCTCTCCTCTCTCTCTCTCTCTCTCTCTCTCTCCTCTCTCCTCTCTCTCTCCCTCTCTCTCTCTCTCTCTCTCTCTCTCTCTCTCTCTCTCTCTCTCTCTCTCTCTCTCTCTCTCTCTCTCATACTCAAGCACACACACATGCATGTGTGTGAACACGCGCACACACACACACACACACACACTCACACTCGCTCACACACACACGCACACACTCACACTATTACCTTACAACCACCACCACATAATCTATGTAGTCTGTAACTTGCATAGACAACCAATTTTGGATGTTCTGTGGCATTTTATGAACAAGGTGTTTGTTTTGTTGCTTTGTCAGTATTCAGATTCACATTTTTCCTTTTATGGTGTAATGTATGAAATCACAAAAGATCTTTTGTTTTGTATATTCTTTCTTTTTAATGGTGAATTTAATACCACGGTAATATGTGAATCTAGATGATAATTCTGTTGGTTGAATGATTAACTAACTACACATTTTCCTTATTATTGAAATGTGCAGAATGTATACTGAAGTTACTGTTTGAATAATTTATTGTAGCCAGGTAACTGTTTGAATAATTCAATATAGCCAAAGTAACAAACTCTCTTATGTTAGTATGCACTTCAGCTGTCATGCTCAGAAGACGTGTCATCTTTTTTTTGAAAGTTAAAATAGCATTGATCCTTTTCCATCTTTGAGATGCTGCCTACAATCCACGATCATACCCATTCCAACATGCTTCCCATTCCCGTCATCCTTTAAGTTAAATAAACTTGAATTAGTTGAGCATAGAATTGCTTTTCGCAGGTTCAGAACTGTGCTTTATTCTTTCTCATTGTATTGGGTTGAAGGAAGGGGAGGAAAAGTCCATAAGAGGAGATGCTTGCCATGCTGCTATCCGATTGTAATGGTCATTCCATTTGCTGCCTGGGACATGTGCTTTTTGCTCACTAGTCATGCTGCTGATTGAGGGACCAGAATAACTGCTCTGCACTAACAGTTCCATGATATATTGATAGTTTTCTTCGGTGCACTTTTTTGTTCAGGTGACAGCTTGGCAATGTGTGCTTCATCATTGATCTGTTCTTACTTCTGGGGATTGCGTTGTTTAATGCTGACTTGGTCTGAACTTGCAGCAATAGTGTGCTCTCTCTCTGTCAGTTGTTAGGTGTCTGGTTCGTTCCGTCAGTGGGATGGAGGTTATATTTGGGTTAGATTCTACACAACGGGACTGGTATGGTAAGATGTAGATAAAAACCCAAGCTTTTGTTTGCAGCCAGAGCTTATTGTAAAAGTATGTGACACCAAAACTTCCATGTTCGAAACTGGAAAAATTTGTCCTGTTTAGAATTCATCCTTTTAGATGTCTCGTGCGTGAACACCTTGTGTGTATGTGTGTGCGAGTGTGCACGCATGCGTGTGCGCGTTAGTATATTTTCCCCAGTAAGTTTCCTTTACATTCTCACCTTCTGTGTACTGGCCCAGCATGTGTTCATGCGTGCGTGAGCCTCTGTGTGTGTGTGTGTGTGTGTGTGTGTGTGTGTGTGTGTGTGTGTGTGTCTGTGTGTCTGTGTGTGCATTCACCGAGTCCAATATCTTCTGCAGAAAATTGTTCCCCCATTTTCTTGTACACTTCTTCCTTCCCCGCCCCCGCATGATATGCTCTGTATGAAACCTCTCTCACAAAAGAAAAAGCCAGAAAAAACCTTGAATCAGGTACTTAAGTGGGATTGGAGAGTTGAGAGCACAGGCAAATGAAAATGAAATTCAAGAGGGAATTCACAAACCATTACCAAGCAAAGCAACAGAATATTGTCTGCTTCCGGTAAGAAGTTGAATAAAAGACAGAAGAAAGTTTAAAATTCATATCAGCAGCCACACATTGACTAGCCATGGCCATGCGTCTGATTAGTTATCATCCAGCAAGAAGCAAGAGAAATCTTTTTTTTTTTAGAATTCAACCCCTCCCCACAAAAAAAAAAAAGTATGAGGATGTTCCAATATTGGGTGAAGGTCACGACTTTTTCTGATTTGATTTCAATGTTCTAAAAGTCTTATTACATGTGTTTTCATCTGTAAGCTTCAAACATCAACTCAACAGTTTTACCCTGTGTCGTCTGCTTTGGCATTATTTGTAAGCGCATCAGTGATGCCTGCTTTTGATAAGAAGGTTTTTTCTTTCTTTTTTTCTTTTTTTTTTTTCTCGTAATTTTCAGTAGCTTGACTTCCTGTCAGCTTTTAGTTTGAAGAAGGTGTCATAGGGTGTGTGTTTTTTCAGGATGTTCAATGTTCTGCACATGAAAGGATTCACTGTAGGCACTTCGATGTGTTTGTTTTTTTGTGGTGGTCTTGGGTCTCTTTTCAGCTGAAGTAAGCGGAGTTCCGTATAATAACTCACTTATTTCATTCTCTGTAAAGGTTCTTTGTTGTTTGAGGCAAAGGGGTCAGACTCGAAAAAGAAAGAAAATTTATGAAATCACCGTTTGCATTCTAGACGAGACAATTATGGTGATCTGTTCGCTATTGTCATTCATCATATGTTGATGAAAGTGGCATTATATGTATACCGATGAATGTTCATTCTATCCATAAGTATATTTTTCAATTTTTGTTCTTTTTTTTTTTTTGTAGTTTTAAATATGGATTCTGTTTTCTGTTTACATATTTATGTATTCAAATTTTTTTGATGAATTCAGTTTTTCATTTGGTCCCCCTTTGTCAGAAAAATGAAATGTTCAGTGTTTTTTATCTGCACGGTAAATTGTCAACTGTTTTGTTTTTGTTTGTTTTTTCTTTCAATGCTTGGCGCTTGGCGTTTGCTTGACGTTGCGCAGACAAAGCTAAGTATGAGAAAGAAGCGAGAAGGTCAGCTTTTGTCTATTGTGAGAATCCATGTGACGTCTCCCTCACTAGATTTGGTTCCTTCAGCTTGAAGTGTTGTTTTCCACCGTCCAACTCCAAAAAGTTGGCCGCTTTGATTGGTGAGTGCTGCCATGAGCAGTCACCATCTCATGCTTTGTTTTCTCTTCTTGTATTTTTTACAGTGTGTTCAGAATTCGAGGGTGTGTAGATGTTGTTACGCTGTTAAGGTTTTTTTTTTGTCTTTTCCTTCTGTCAGTTCTTCTCCCTCAACCCGAGTGGGCCTTTTTTGTTTTGATTTCTGTCTTTCTCACTTTCTTTTCTTTTCTTTTTTTTTGACCTCCCAATCCTCCATTTAAAAATTTTCTTTTTCTGGAGCATTTTTTAGTTGTTGTTTTTTCTATACCAGGTTAATTTGTTAAGATTGCTGTCAAGGACTCGGTTTCTTGGTGTGTTTCTTGAGAGGCTTCTGCTGTGTAATGAAATGTTTTACGCATTTGTTCAGTTTTTGTGATTCAGTGATGTCATATTGAACTGTTGATTTGGGAGCTTGTGAATCTTATGAACTAAGACCTTCACAGCATTTGTCATTGTGTGATTTTGTTTCCCCCACCAGACGTGAAAACTGAAGCTACACATTGAGGTGTTGATTTTTTTCTTGGGAGGGTGTTGGCTGATATACCGTAGATTAATGCTTCAGGTATCAGCATTTTTTACATCTGGGTGAATCCAGTTGAGCAGTTCATAGCACAGACCTTGTCGGATGATGTCAAATCAAAAAGTGTTTGAAGAGTCCAGTCAGTCCTCGGATAATAAGTCATTAAATTGTGATTAACACTAAGACAGAGACAAAATGCTTCAACTACTGTAGCTATTCCCATGATTCCCATGAAGGGATAGTTCTACCACTTGAGGTCATGATTGTCTGTCAGAGGTATTTAGTGATCTTGTATCGGGCAGATTTTTTTTTTCTTAGAGGATGTACTGAAAGTTATCATCAAAAGAGTGTCCAAGCCATTTTGTTTAATCTGAACAGGCATGCGCTACAGATGTAGAGGGTCATGTGTGCTGGTTGACATGGGCCACTTAAAATTGCACATGAACAATATATAGTTGAATATGAGAGAATTGAAGCTTGTTATGTTTCTGCAGACTGAGACAGGCAACAAAAAAGAGTAACACTAATGAACATACAATCTCTCATGCTGCATTTTCTTATACATATGTGTTTTCTTAGTTTATCCAGCATAGGAGAGAGAGAGGGAATGCAGATTCACCTGTTCATATATGAATTACCATTTCTTAGGGTTCCTTTTTTTTTTTTTCGTTGTTTGTTTTCAAAGGAGGGAAGGAGGGGGGGGGGGGGGGGGGGGGGGGGGGGGGGAGACGGAGTGGAGGTGGATTCATTGAGTTTTGCTCTCCACTTCAAAGCTATTCCCAACCTCACCCCCACCCACCCCCCTCCAACCCTAGCCCCATGTTAAGTATGGTTTTATACAGTTTTATGGAAAGTTTAGCTGCTAACTCTCCCAGATATTTTTGTTTTGGAATGTCCTGGATTTGGAAATTATATCTGAAATCCCAAATTTAGTTGAAAAAAATCCAGAATTTCAAATTTGTGTTTCAAAAAGTGGTGTTTGGTTAGTGAATGGGAATGATAAAATACTGCAGAACAAGTCCAGACGATGTTATGTGGATATTGGCAATTGCATGCATGGAAAATGCATTTTCGTTTTAAATTCCACACATAACTGAAATGTACGGGGGTTAGACATGCTTAAGTCAAAACGCTGAACTGCCACAAGTTCACTCCACATACCTCTTTATCCCCAGATTCCTGAATCTTGAGAAGGTTCGGCAGCTATGAGAATGTCAGCTTATGATTGTGGCATTGTTTTTTTGTTTTGTTTTTAGTGTGTGTGTGTGTGTCTGTGTGTGTGTGTGTGTGTGTGTGTGAGAAGACTATGAGTGCATGTAGTTATGCCTGAAGCTTGTAGTCATGGTGTTTTGTAACATTTCTGACACAGGGACAAGCAGCCTGACTGAAAAAAAAATCAAGTCAAAAGAAATATGTATATATTGATACACATTAGGTCCAGTGTGTCCAGTAATGATAATGGACATGTATGGCTTTTAATCTGTACATAGTCCTAAACGCTTACAAAGTTGTCAAGCAGCCTGCCTGAAGAAAATGTTAATTCAGAAGAAATCATATGTATATTGATATTTATTTGTTTTTGTGTGTCCAATAATAAAAATTGGTATATATGGCGCTTAATTGATAAATAGCCGTAAGCGCTTGCAAAGTTCTTTGCAAACTCTCTGTCTCACACCCATACGCACAGATTATCTCTCTCACTCATGGGGATGCCTGCACCCGCACACACCACACACGCGTGCACGCACGCATGCATGCACGTTATGCTAACATAGGGACGAAGCTATGAAGTGGTGGAAAGAGATGAAGCGAGGAAGAAAGTTCCATGCAGAGAACACTTGGAAACAAAAAAATCTGAAGATTTTTGTATGGAAACAAGGGATCTGAAGGAGATGAGAAGGAGATGAGTATCAGCAGAGGAAAGCGCCAGGAAGAAGTGTATGGCTGGAGAAGATGAGAAAGATGTGATGGAGCTTGACCATTCAAGGACTTGAAATTTAGCGAAAACAGTTTATAATCAAATATTCAATTTTTTTTTAACAGGGAGCCAGTGAGAGAATGAAGGACAAGAGCAACACGATTGGGTTTAGAATATCTCAAATATATTTGGCTGGATTATTCTGTACTTTCTGGTGCTGATGAATAAGATGTTTAGGACAGACATTAAGAAGAGAATTACAGTAACAGAGCAAAGAAAGAACAAAAGGGTAGGTTAGAGTTGTGGTTGCCTTCTGTGAGAGAAGATGCTGAAACTGAACTAATGCTGCAAGAGTTCCAAGTTGTTGTTGTTGTTGTCGTACCCTGGCTAAAAGACTCCAGGATCATCCAAACAGCCGAAGCATTTGAACACTATGGTACAAATGCATCAGCTGGGGATGAGAACATTACATGTGTGACCGTTTTTGATTACCCGCCACATGGGCAGCCACACTCCGACTTCGGGGATTTTGGGACCGATAATGTTTATGCTAGGAGCTTGTCACAACTGAAGACAATCCCCGCATAACTATGTAGAGCATAACAACATTTTGATGTAGCCTTGGTGTTCTAGCCTATGTCAATTTGGGCCCTGATATAGCCTTAAGCCAAGGCAAGAGTTCCAAGTAACTCACATGACAAACTGAGGAGATGTACCACCAGACTGATAGTGTCTGATCCAGTGTAACTCTATGGTTTACAAACAAACTTATGTGGACAAATTAGGAAGTTGTTTAGCTGGACAGATTTCAGAATAAATCAGGGGAAGAACCATTTTGTTTCAATAAGAATCATTTCTGACTCATCGTTGTCCATTTGGAGCTGATTATGTCTCAGTCAAACTTTAATATCAGAAATATATGCTTGTGTACTCTTCCAGAGTTACAAAGTGATTTATCATCAGAGAAATTGTAGTGACACAACTTGTGCTTGTGGCCCTGAGAACACAATTTTCAGGCAAAGCGTTGGATCATACATGGACTCGCCGCATTCTGTGTCTTTTCTGTTTCTCTTGATATCCATTTACATGTCTGGGTGGGTGTGACGTGTGTGTGTATCCCCACTTCCTATTTTATATGCTAGAAATATGAGGTGTGGCAGTAGAGGTAGGGAGGACAGGTCAGGTTGGATGGGTTAAATGCGTCACACGGTAATAAACATAATTAGCCTGACAGTTTTAAATCTCTAAAGGAAGGGAATGCCAAGCAAAAAAAAAAAAATTCTTTAACAAGCAAACCTGCTGTACTAGACAGAAATTTGTATCCTGCATTTTTTTCTCAAAGTACTTGCACAATAAAACCTAGGTAGTTTGAGCTTCTGAATAGATTTTTGTTATTGTTGTTATTCTGAAACCTGAACACATTGTTAACTAAGACTGCATATTCATATATTCAGTCAGCATTGCACACTGCCTAGCTATGTGTTGTGGCATAGGGTAAAAATATATGTCTGTACAGTGTACGCTTTCAGTCTGCAGACTTTTGATGGTAGCTCAGGTAATTCCCCTTTTACAGTTATTTAGGTTTGCCAGAATGCCCTCCCCCTCCCACTTTATGCTGTAAGTGTGCATGTTTCTTCATGTGACAACTCTTTTTGTGCCTTGTTTCGTAGAACTTTAGCTAATTTATGAGCTTTACACAGTACTAAGCCATTTTGAGTGATTTTGCCCGTAAATATACATTTATTTCATAATACTAGGAATGATGGAAGTGTTTTCATGCAATGAATTGATAAACACACAGTTATCCTTCTGTATTCAGATGGAATGCAGGATGTTGATAACAAGTTATCCCTGTATGGCATCACACAATAAACCTAGTGCATCCGAGTGTGGCATCCAATTTTCACAATATAAACAAATTCTGTGGTGACTGAATTTAATTCAGGTGTGCTAGGCCAGTTTATTTACAGACTTAGAAAGTACTGTTCCGCTGAACGAAAGGAACAGATTACAAGACAAAATGTATATGTTTTGACCTCTTTGGTCTTCTTCAGGCAAGACAGACAAACAACATTGAAGACAGTGAAAACGAAGAAAGAACAGTCACTTGTCTCCTCTAAATGGGCGCAGAATGGGTGTCGTTTCTTTACAGCTGCTGGTTTCTGCAAAAGCCAGCATGGACAGTGCAAAGGCAGGGGTTAAACTGGCAGGAAGGCAGTAGTAACCACTGTTGGGTGTTATATATACTGTAACGTGTCAAACTGGAGAAAACTTTGACTGATAGATTTCCTCTGTTCGGCCTGTTTCTCTGTTCGGCCTGTTTCTGTAAACAACTGGTACTGTCACAGCTCTAGATAAAAATGCTGAAGATCCTGTTCAGGGATGTCCCGCCTGACGTGATCCTTGAGTTTTTGAGAGAGATTAACATTTTTCATCTGATTTAAGATTTTACGGCAGAAAGATTTTTAACAAAGTTTCTGGTGCGTTTGTAGACGATGTCATTTAACGAGATGTGTGAAAAGTTGGTTTGTTTTTGTTTTTTTTATGACTGGTGAGTTGATTTTAACGTGGTGACAGCCCTGATGTGGCCCTCTGCGGTCGCTGGGCTATAAGCAACATTATCTTATCTTAGATAAAAATGCCCTCAAAATAAACTTTCCTTTCAAGATGTTTTTCCTGGAGCATCTTTTTCTTTGTGTATCCTTGATTTAGAGGTTAGAGTCTCATAAAATAAACTGGCACAAGGGCAGTTAACTGTTTGAGGTTCACAGAAGGTTGATCCTAGATTTTATAGATGAAATGGCGTAGGGGCAGTTAATTGTCGGAGTTTCATTGTGTTTAAGGCACAGCATTGTGGAAGGCAAGACCCCAAACCTCCCGTTTCTCCACCCAGTACTTTCAATAAATGGAATCTGGTGTCCATTCACTGTTAAGTGAACAGTGAGGTTTCTGAGCCTAAAAAAATGACTGCAAAGTGGATTAAAGTGGCAACCATCAACTGTGCTGCCGAATGCTCCCAAGTATTTGACTGCATCCCTCTCCCCTTTCCCTACCCCCTTCACCCCTTTCTTCCTGAAGAAAGGCTAACCTCTCAGTTAAGACTTGATACTGTAAAACACCTGGTTAATAAGGATTTGTAAGTGGTCATGATCGATAGGTTCCAGTGTCGTAGGAAACGCCAACAGTCTAAACAGGCCTCAACCTGTGTTTCCTTAAAACTGTCAGATGTCCTGTTAGATAAAACTGCGAAACAGATTACTTAGAGGCTTAAAACACACGCACGCACGTACATGCACGCACACACACACACACACACACACACACACACACACACACACACACACACACACACACACACACACACAGAGTCTCTCTCACACTCACACACTTGCACTGGCATGCACACACATAAGTGAAAGCTGATCCTTGCAGCGTTTCCATTTCAGATCAAAGGTTGAGTCGCACCCTTTTCTGGAACACTAGGGGAAGTCCTATCTTGAGCAAAAATGTTGGGGATTACTAATCAGACTTCCTCCAGTCAACAACATTGTGGATGAAACTGAATGTTTGTTGAAATGAAACATGAGAATGGGGAGGGGAGGAGGGTCTTCTTACTCATCCATCCATCAACAGGGATGTGGCAAAAGTTTGGCATGCATCGCCATTATGGACACTATCAGATTAGATGAAACCTCTTGAAGGGAGCATCTTCCCATGGTCCTTGGCTAAACTGTTTTCATTGAGCAAGTGTTTTAGTTCTTTACTGACTCGGTGAATGTTTTCTTGCCTCTGGCTAAAAGAAATTCAAGTCTTGTGAGCCTGATGGAGATGCTGAAATTGTGCTCGAACCACAAACCCTACAGCCAGTTATCTGTACAAGATGAAACCTCTGCAAAATATTTCATTATGTGTTCACACCCAATTAAGTTGTTTTGTTCTCTACTTAATTTTCAGCTTCAAAAAGTACTATTCTCCCATTTCTACATGATTTAAAACAGTGAGAGATGATTTACCCTTTAAAAAAGTTATTGCACGAGCTCTCTATCCTCATAGAGAGAGAGAGAGATGAATGGAAAAGAGAGAGGTCTGAATGGAAGAGAGTGGAGAGAGAAAGGTGTAGCGAGCGAGAGAGCAGGTCAGTGTCCTTGGGGAAAGAGAATTGGTCTCAAGCTTTACTGTATTGTTTTGTCAGCATATTTGTTAGTCATTTAGTTCAGTCACTTCTTTCTAGTTCTGTTTCAGTCCACAGTTTAGAAGGGCTTTTTTGCATACTTATACATGGGTAGAATAATTACAAAGTGGGGTTGAAACATTGCATTGGTTTCAGTATTCTTTCTGCATGATTTAATTTCAATGCAGTCTTTGGTGGTTGACATTTATTTTCCTGCTCAGTATACTCTTTTGACCTGTGAAATCTATTTTAAGACACTGTGAGAGATAAGAGAGAGAGGACATGGGCGTATATAGAGAGAGAGAGGACATGGGCGGAAGAGAGAGAGAGAGAGGGAAAGAGCAAGAGATACTCTGTGTGTGTAGCTGTGTGGATGTGTGTGTGTTCACAGGTACATGCATGTATATGTGTTTGTATGTACATGCTGTTTACTGGTATTGATTTTTTTTTTAGTACTGCTTTTCAGCATGATTTAAGAGGTGTTTTTCAAACTGAATGTTTGTATATAATTATGTATGTATTTTTTAATGCTCGTAGTCTGTTTTATTGTACCTTGTATTTTATTTTTCAAACTCATAATTAGAACTTGAATTTTGTTTTATGTATTGTTCTAGATGTGCGTCTGTTTGGCATCTCTTGTATGTTCATATATATTCATTGTCTTCCCTGCTCTCTTTTTTTCTTTTTGTTGTTGTTGCTATCACTACTGCATTTTACTTAAAAAAAATCTTTTTGTTATACATCAGTAAGCGCAGTTTATCAACAGACATCAAACATCAACATTGTATTTGTTTGACCACTGTTCTCTATCTCCTTTGTCTTCCCCTCTTTCTGGGTGTCTTACATGTTTCTGTCTGTCTTCATATGTTGCTGTGTATGTCTCCATTTTCTGTCTCTTCCCCCCCCCCCCCCCCCCCCTCTCTCTCTCCATACATAACACACACATGCAAGCATGCATGCTCGACAGTGCATGCAGGTTGTTGGTGGCTTTTTATCTTTATTGGTCCCCCCTCTTCCTTTTTCTGTTTTGTCTTCTGCTTATGGCAGTTATAATATTTGGTCACTGTGACATGGAAAAGTAGCTCAGCATGTCAAATCCTCAGTCAAAGACTTGATTTTCTGTACTTGAAGAAAAAGAGTAATAGTAATGAACAGAAACTTGTGACTATGATTTATATTTCAGTGTGGAATATTGAAAAAAAAAGTACATCACAATTTGTTTTTTACCTAGATATTTTGTAAAATTTTGTCGTTTAGTGTGGCCAGGCATTATAAGGTAAACTGTTGAAGAATGTTGTTGGTTATTTTATCCATTTAAGTTGAAGAAAGAGGTGTTGCCAGTTTGGAAGTAAGAGAAATATCTGGGAGAAAGACAAGTGGAATTGGCGAGAGAGAAAAGAGACATTATAAATGACACAGCAGGGAGATATTAATTTTTAACAGTAACTGATTCACTTGAATTTGATTTTATTGTAGAATCATTGAAAAGGATGAGACCGAGTGTTACACTGTTAGGCATACAACAATGGTTTAAAATTTTTTTTTTGATTTTGCATCAAGTGTTAGCATGCACTCTGTGTGTTTGTTTATGTATGGATGTGTATGCGTGGGTGGATGTGTGTGTGTGTGTGTGTGTGTGTGTGTGTGTGTGTGTGTGTGTGTGTGTGTGTATGACTGTGTGTGTGCACGTGTTGCAGGTGAGAGTCGTGCCAATGGCAATGGACCCACTCCTCAGCCATCGCCACCTGGATCACCCAAGAAGTCTTCTCGTAGCTCCAGCCCCCGAGCAGCTGGTCAGTTATGCCGCTCGCATTATTCATTGATTCATTTGCAGCATATTTTGTTTTGTTTCAGCACATGTGTCTTCTTTGTTAAGGGTTGAAAACATGAAGGCAGTGTGGAGCATATTCATTACTGAATAATTTTCTGCCATGGCAAACAGATGCGTCAAATGGATGTTGGAATACATGGTGAATGTTGATCAGTTTAAAAGCTTTTTATTGAGCCATCAAGAGCAGTTTGCTTCTTCCAAACATAAGAGTGTGTATGTTTAGTGTTTTTAAATAGTGTACAGCACTTGAGTTTTCTTCAATAAAGAAAGTATGTGACCTTTTTTTTTATTTCTATTAAATAATGAAACATCAGACTTGAGAGTTGTTCTTAATGTATTGAAGCTTAGCTAACATTTGATGCACAGCCAATGTGGCACTGCTGAAATTGTAGATGTTAAGTGTTCTATGTTCTGTACCCATCGTCAACACAGCGCAGGCCTCCAAGGGTGGTACAGGACTGCTCTAAAGGCAGGCGAAGACAGTGCTTCTCTGGGTCCTCCCCAGCACCTTCGGGTGTGTCTTTTTCTTCTAAAAAGAAAAGAGTGTTTATACCAAAACACAGAATAGAATATTGATAGCAAAAAGGAAAGAAGCAATGTTTTACTCTTATCAAGGATGAACAGTAAGTAAGAGTGTCATAAGTATAATGTGGTAGACGGGCAGAATGATATAGATGTGTTTGTACCAGAACACAGAGTGAAATATTAATACTTTGGAAAGGAAGAAACAAGGTTTTGGTTTGTAAACCATTAATAATAAGCAAGAGTGTCTTAAGTATTATGTGGTGACTAGCTGAATGATATAGATGTTTTTGTACCAGAACACAGAGTGAAATATTAATACTGCAGAAAGGAAGAAACAAGATTTTGTTTTGTAAACCATTAATAATAAGCAAGAGTGTCTTAAGTATTATGTGGTGACTAGCTGAATGATATAGATGTGTTTGTACCAGAACACAGAGTGAAATATTGATACTTAGGAAAGGAAGAAACAAGATTTTGTTCTGTAAACAATTAGTAATAAGTTAAAGTATATGTATAATGTGGTGGACAGAATGATATTACAAAGTGAAATTTGTTCTGGCTCAAATTTTGATACAGTGATGTATGTACAGTAGTTAAGGGCAGTTGAACTCATTTTGTGTATTGTGTATGTATGCGCCACTATTGTGGAATGAGGAAATGAAGATATTACAGCTGTCTAGTCTGTGATGATGATAGCAGTGAAGAAGATGCAGCCTGTGCTACTTTAAGGGGAAAAAAAAGGTGATCATAAGCAGAAACGTTTCACCGTCAGGTTCTTCACGGTCAGCTTCACCAGCCACATCCTCAGACAGTCGCCGGGGCTCCACCTCCCCATCTCCCATGAGCACTTTGACCAGGAACGAGACCAGGAATGAGACGTTCCAGACTCCCCCGTCCAGCCCCATGCCTCGCCGTGCCCGGGGAAAACTGGAGAAGGAGCCATCCTTTGAGCGATCATCTCTCTCTCCGTCTGCGCAAAAGGCGGACGTTGGGATGGCAGACACGGATAGTGGGATGTTTGGAGGAGGGGGGATGGGCAGTCCACGATTTAGTTCTCCAGTGCGGATTGGAAGGTTGGTTGTATGATTTGTTTTAAAAAAAAATTTTTTTTTCCAGTTTTATGAATTTGTTCTTGCTAACTTTTAATAGGTCATGCTCGGTGAAAAATGCTTCTTCACTCCTTGGTTAGATCTCTAACGTTCACCATTGATGAAATTGTTGTATATGTAATGATTTTCATTCCACTGCTAAGGTAGCCTTGTTCCATCTTCAGGGATGGTGAACAAGAATGTAGGTGAAAAGAGTTCTGTGTTTGTTTGCTTGTTGTTTTTTTGTTTTTTAGTTCTGCATTGAGCACAATCCACTTCTACAAGATCTAGTACAAATATGTCGTATAAGGGGAATGTTTGGGGTGAGGGTGAGGTGGAGAGATCACCACATTAAGCAGCTAGTGTTTATGAAATGCATGCTATTCACCAGTGTGCTTTGCATAAATCAGGACATGCTGTATTAATGGGTGTTGTGTAAAAGTGATGTCTTTGATAGCCCTGGACGCCGTGGTTCCTTCACAAGCACGCAGCTTGGAGGCTTGGGTTCCAGTCCCCCTCGAGGAGAAGGTGGCAGTCCCATGGCAGCCAACTTCAACATTGGATCAGGATCCCCCAAAGACGAAGTAGCCGTCAGGTGCGTGGCCATGTTATCAGAGTGCAACATTTGCAGTTATTGAGTTCCTTTTCTTTTTTTTTGTTTTTTGTTTCTACATTTTTCCATCATTGTATGAAAGTGAATTAATGCGATTTTATAGTTTCACCATGTTGAATATGTTATTGTCACTAGTGTCCGTCCCCCCACCTTATCCCATTCCTTCTTCCAAGGAAAAAGACCCAGACTAGATGCTTGCTTAAATGAGAAACTGAATCATCAAAGAAGCAAGCAGTGTTTATGATGTGTCATACATGCCTACCCCTACGGAACTTCCGTATTTTCTACGGCAAATAAAGAAAAAACGAAGTAGCTACGGCGATTACGCAAATTTATTTTTCATTACGGTAAAAAGATTTTTCAACAAAATTTACTTAAAACGATCGCAAGTTGAAGCGGACGATGCTTTTGAAAGCAGAAGCAGAACACCGAATGGTAAAAGGGACGTAAAGCCCCGTCTTCATCAAGCAGACAAATAGCATATGTCTCCAACGGCTTCTGCTATAAAGGGACGTTAATCTCAGTTATTCAAGCAAACGATGTTTTTGAAAGCAGAAGTACTAAACTGGATATCGCAAGCAATTGAAGTTTTGAGAAACATGGCGTCTAATACAAAGAGAAAGCGAATGGATGTGCCAACTGGTGATGCTGATGAACCTGCATCAAAAAAGCGTCAGCCGTCACGGAAGTTCCTGGACAAATACAGTGGCAAATTTCCCTTCATTGTGAAATTGGACTCTGACGATTCAAAAGCAAAGTGTGTGATTTGTGACAGTGCCTTTTCTGTAAAACATGGCGGTATAGACGACATAAACAGACACATTGAAGATCTGCGTCATAAATTTTTTTTTTTTTTTTTACTGCGAAGTTTTGTCTTATTCTATGCATAGGTTGAGCTGATTATGACACCCTGACCAACTCTTTCCACAAACTGTTTCAAAAGAAAAAAACGAATGCTACTGATTTTGAGTCTGTGCTACTGAAATTTGAAATCAGTGCTACTTAAATTCATTTTTAGGGGTAGGCATGTATGGATGTGTTGACTAACTTGAAGGAAAAGCAAGGGCCACTGTTTTGACTGAGCATCAATTTTTTGACAGGCTTTCTCCAAAAGCAGGGAGAAAAGACAGGGGCAGACAGCTGCGCAGTAAGCGTGAGAGAGCTTCCTCTCCTTCTGCCAGAGATGTTCCCTTCATGAGGGTTCGCTCTTCTTCTGCCTCCTTGATCCTCGACCGCGCTCGGGAACCAGTCAAACAGGTACGTTGAGAACAGGATTGGTTGAAAAACAACAAAAAAGAATTTTGTTTGCCAGTGACTGTTTTTTTGTTTTCTGTAGGTTGGTTTTTTTTTTTTTACAAGTAATGATGCTAGCATGATTGTGTCATAATGCAAGCATGATTTTTGTCATTTTGTAATCTAAGATGCTTAACGTCTGCAATAGTGTGGCACTAAGCATGTTTAAAGTGTCAAGTCTCACATGGCTTAAGGCAATGACAAGTGCATATTCAGATATTGTTTTGTGTCAGGTTGATGGGGGCAGTAAGATAGGAAAGAGAGAAATTGGCGTGTTGGGTAAAGATTGGAAACAAGCAACATTGAGGATGCTAAACAATGGTGTTGTCCTTCGTCATTTACTATTTGGATGATTGCTTACTTGCGAGAAAGTATGAATCAACTATTTTGGGATTCAGATCACGATAGCTCTATGTCAGTTTTCTTAACCATACATTTTTGAAAAGGTTATTAAAACCACTTTTTCTGACAACTTGTCAATGTCTGTTGAACTTGACAGTTTTCCCTATGTGAAATGAGTGAAATGAAGAAGAGGAAAAGATTAAACATTAACTTTGTATTTGCAATTGTCAAAAACATTCATGAGTGTTTCAGTTTATGAAACTTTGGAAGCATTTCCACCTTTAACTTGTTCTGATTTCTGTTGCATTTCAGGCGCTGTCTCCATCTGTGGCAGAATGTCTGCGAGCAGTGTTTGCTGCCTTCATGTGGCACGAGGGTATAGTCCATGATGCTATGGCTTGTGCTTCATTCCTCAAGTTCCACCCAGACCTCACCAAGGAAATGTCACAGTTTGTCAAGGGCAAAAAGACCCCAGAGCAGCGTGTGCGGCAGAGGCATGCCACGGACTCCAGTAAAGACAAACGTGACAGCCGTGAGAGACGGGGCTTAGGGCAAGGCAATTTGAACGAAACTCGTGTGGCTTCAATTTGGAACCGCAGGTATGTCTATATCTTCTTGTATGTTGGACTTATCACACTGTGTGTGTGCGTGCGTGTGTGTGTGTGTGTGTGTGTGCGTGTGTGTGTGTGTGTGTGTGTGTGTGCGTGCGTGTGTGTGTGCGTGCGTGCGTGCGTGCTGTGTGTGTGTCGTGTGTGTGTGTGTGTGTGTGCGTGTGTTCATGTGTATATGTGAGCGTGTGTATGAGTGTGTGTGTATGTGCACAGGCCTGAGTCTATGCAGTTGTGCGTGTTTGAGTATTGTATGTCCAGTAATTGCACAGGAGAAAAGCGTTTGATGTGAAAAATATATCTGTTGATGGACAGGTTCAAGGTGTCAATGAGGCATTTTCATTGGACTCGCCACACCAGCCTGCACCACTTCGTCGGCCAATGGAAAGGCACAAATCAGAAAGCAGCGGTGCCAAGTTCCCTGACTTTGATGCTGAGAAAGGGAAGGACAGTAGTCTGAAAGAAGAGACTGTGCTGCCACCTACGCTACAACATTTGGTCTACTTCTGGGAGGAGCTTGCTGTGTCAATATTGAAGGTCATTTTCATATATATTTACGCTTTATATATTATCTATTCACCATTGGGGCATAGGGGTGCCATTGTAAATGCATGAGCAAGAATGTTGTTGCTGTTTTAGTATTCATATCATCGCTTATATGTGAGTGGGGAAAAAGACATGGTAATATCCCAAGTAAGTTATTTTGTGCAGTATATTTTCAGGTTTCTATTCATTATCATTTCATGACGTGAAAACATGTTTTTTTTCTTGCATGCTTATTTTATCTTCTGCCTGTATATACACATGAAGGGGCTGGGGAGATAGTGTTTGGCCACTCGCAGGTTTTTTTGTGTTTGTGTGGTTTTTCTTTTGTTTTCTCTCTCTCTCATATCCTGTACTCCCATTGCTGTGATTCCTATGTTGCTCGTTACAGCTCCCCCACATACAGGCACACTGAGGTTATCCTGTCATAGCCCTAGCACTGCGGTCGACAGGAAGCAATCGGTGTCAGATCGTCAGGAGGCAACCCACTGGAAGAGACACTGCACTGCATCCAAGTCTCTTCAGTAGTGAAAGAAAGCATGGCATGAAGGGGCACAGCCTTTTTAGTTTTCATGATTGTTAATGATAATGCGACGTTCACACTAGGCTGTAACCACGGTCTAACCAAGTGGTTACATTGAGGGATCTAACTGCGATGAGACAAACTGTATATTTTTGACACAGCGTGTGTGAATGGATAGCGTCTAACCATTAGGCTCCGCCCCTTTTCTCGCCTTTGTTTTATGCAGTTCTCGCTCGCTGGCTGGGTTTGGTTTTACGCTGAAGTTAGACTGGTGTGAATGCCTTTGTAACCGTATTTGGTCACATCGGGCAATGTAACCTTGAAAATATTTTATCTTCCGAGTCATATTTTTGGGGGCCATGTAACCACCTATCGAACCACAAATCAGGTCTTCCCGAAAAATCGTCTAACCGATGGGAACCCACTGCAACCAAAATTGCGTGGTTCCAGTCAGTTACAGAGCGATCTAACCATTTGGTTAGACCGTGGTTACAGCCTAGTGTGAACGTCGCATAAACGGAATAATAAGAAAGATGCTACAGGGTTTCATTCTGGTGTGAGACAACATGATTGGACCATACTTTATACTTCCTTTCATAATATCATGTTATTCATGCCCAAGAATTCACACCTCTGCAGGGTTGGTCAGTAAGCGGAGCAACTTTCTCAGGTAGCCATCCTTCTGGTGCATCCAGTGTGTGTGTTGGAGCCAGTAGCACACTCACCTCAGTGTAGGAGCCGTACAAGGGAAAAAAAACAACCACAAATGAATTTGTCCAATGGGAATCAAACCAACAATCTCCCAGCCAACAAGTCCATGATGTAACAATTGCATTATGGCGACGGGTTGGCTGTGGGCAGATTTGTTCGTGTTGGTTTTGAACGCTCGGAAAAAAGACCTTTATAACTTTGATACATTTGAACACTTTTTTTTGTCTGCTTTGAATGACTGCTGCGAATGTGTTTGTAAGGAGGAACTAATTAATGTTTCTTTCTTCTTTTTACTTTAGCTCAGAAATCCTGATGGTATTTTTGGGTGCTGCTCCCTGCTGTTCATAGATCAGAGGATTGCTGGTGTTACACTATATCCTTTTCAATTTGAAGAGTCAAGTGTAGGGATAGGAACAACAAAAATGTGGGGGAATGAAGTTGTCTACCATGTACCTAGAAACATGCTGTAATATCGATGGCATGGGTCTGCTGTGTCTGACAGGTGATCCGCCAGGAGGTGATCATGCCCAGCCCAGCCATCCAGGCCCGCCTCAAGAAGGTGGAGAAGAAGGACGAGGAGAAGAAGGAGAAAAAGAGCAAGCGTAAGAAGGAGAAGCAGGGCGTGGCCAAGGGGGGCATGTTCGGGGAGGCCGTGGCTCACATGTTGGTGGGCTTACATCGCGAGGGCCGCGGAGCTGAAGCCCTGGATCACAGCGCCGCAGCGGCGGCGGCAGCAGCCGTTGAACGAGCCGCGGCCATGGCGCATGGGGAGGACAAGACCGAGAGACAATGTGTGAGCTGTGTGGTGGAGTCTTCCCCAACCCTGTCACCTACCACATGCGCCAGATGCATCCAGGCTGTGGCAAGCATGCCTTTGGGAAGGGCTACAATTCAAGCGGAAGCTTCTGCGGAGGATGGGCAGGTAACTGCGGGGAGGGAGGCATGGGTGGCAGCAGCTGGTACCTGATGTGCGATCGGTGCCGAGAGAAGTACCTCAAGGAGAAGCGCCACGCCCAGAAAGAGAAGGAGAAGTCGCGCAAACTGAAGAAGAAGGGGATGGGGAGCTACAGACAGCAGGCGGCCTTGTCCACGCAACAGGAGGCCCACCTGATCCTGAAGGAAAACGCCATGTTTCTCCTGGACCTGGCCTCGGCCTCGGGTCTGTCCCTGCCCAAGCAGAACTACAAAAAGCAGCATGTGCTTCAGGTGCTGGGCATCAGCCCCAAGCAGTCGGACATGTTCCACCTGCCCTCTGTCAGCGAAACTCTGGGCACGGAGCTGGAGCCTTTCCCGCCCACCCCGTTCCAGTATCTCTCCCTTCACAACGCAGGCAGTTCTGACACGGCCTTTGCCGAGGATGTCCTGATCGATGATGATGAGCGGGTGTTTGTGAGGTCGGGATCTCTCAGCACATCGTCGCGCCGGGTAACTTACCGCCCTCGGTTGCCTACAGAGCCCCGGCACAGCCCCTTGGCCAGGTCTGGGTCTCTAGGGCAGGACGTGCGGCCCTTCTCTCACATCATGCCTGATATGAAGGTCAGTTGAACTGTACACTCGTTTGTCAGTCGTTTGAAACCCCATGATTTTGTGTGAAAATGAGTGTAGTCCATTTTTCCTTTATGTATGTATGGGTCTATGTGTAATGTAGATCATAAGGAATTTGTGGATATGCAAAATAATCTTATCCAGTCTCGTACATAGCTCTTCAACGACAGATAATATGGGTATAATACAAACTCCCCATATTTGGTTTTGGTTTCCTGTTGCAAGAAATATGGATACAGTTTTACAAATATGCAGAAAAGCAGATAAGGTATGGTTGTTTTAATCTACAGACAGAATATAACATTCGTGAGCTGAGAGTATGTTATTTTGCAGGTGTTTTTTTTTTCTTTCTTTTCTGTCTTTTGATTAAACCATCTTTACATTCATATACTTCTTTTTCATTATCAGGAGCTGAGAACGCCTACAGTGGAAAACAAGCCTATGGTGAAGAGTGCCGGTACCAGCCCAGAATCGGAACAGGAGAACCACAAGAAGTCGTTCCATCGCAGTGTGTCAGAGTATGCCTCTGAGGAAGAAAATGGGGAGCATGAGTTTGTGTTGCACCGAGCGGTGTCCGTGTCGGCTCGGCGCCGCAACAACAGCGGAGGTGTGTCAGGTGTGCTGTGGTAACCTTTTCTAACATCTAACATGCTTGCGTCCTCTCCTGGCCTCTCCTGTGTATTGGGTTGGTATGGTATGCTTGTACTTTTATTTTCGTGGATATTTTATGTGGGCATGGTTGTGGGTGGATTTGTTTTCACTTCAGATGCATACTTTATTTTGGGATGCGGTCATGTTTGGTCTCCTTTTCTATGAATCTAATTGTGGTAGAAGTTATTATAACAGTAGCCTTGGTAATGTCTCCTTCATGCAACCTTAACATGTTTTTCTTCCATTATTGATGTGTTTTTAGGCCTGATCTCATTCATGCTCAATTTCTTTTTGTAGAGATGTATTTTTGTAGACATTTAAATAATGAGGAAAGCTTGCAGAATGTTTAGTCACTGATTTTGAAAATCGTCATATCTCATCACTTGCACTAGTTCCTTACTTTTACTGTTGACAGTTCTTTGCTTAAAGATCTCATTCCAGCTATGTGTTGGAATAAAGAAGTTAAATGTGTTAGCGTTTCAGGCTTGTGAGTACCATGGTCCTATCAGCGGTGTTCATTTGTGAGATATGATTGATTTGGCTAGGTAAATACAATGAAAACATCAGTCTGCCCTACTCCAGTTAACTGATGGGTCAGTGTCAGTCTTCCAGAGCCAGGTGATAAGCGACAGATTGTTTCAGTGGAGGGAATAAAGGTTAATTCTCTTTTGTGCATATGGTGTCAGATATTGTGGTTATCCTCAGTGCTTGGTGGTGGTTAATTTTCTGAGTTTATCATAAAACTGCAAGAAGAATAAAAGTCCCTGTTATTACTGATAGGGGAATGGGGCCTTGCCACAGAGTCACAAGCATGAAAATGTTTCACTTTCAGAGTAAATTTGTTGATAGAATCTAGTGTAATTTGTATGCACATTTCATATACAGCTCTTGAGATAGATGGTTGATCATACTAACTGTATAGATGGTTGATCATACTAACTGTGGAATATTAGTCACCGTATATGATTGTTTGTAAACAAGATCAAAGTAGTGACAGACTAATGCTTTTATTATTTTGATATACCATTTTAACATCATAATCAAGAGGGTTTTGTTCATCTTTTGATGGCTTTCAATTTTTTGTATACTGTATTTTTTTTCTGTGGCATGGGTTATCCTCGATTAGAGATCTGCAGTGATCTAGATTAATTATTAAACATTTTGTTTCATTAAAGCCTTGCACTCCTGACTCAGATTGCAGCCGCAGTTCAGAGTTCATGAGGGAAACGGGAAACTAGTTATGTCGGATAGTTTTGAATAATTTTGATATGATTTTACAGAGAACTGAATGCAGGATTTAAAGAACTCGGCAACAAAAATTACAGCGTTACATATAAGAGAGAGAAAGGGCATCAAACAGATAGGTTGCACAAATTACGTATAAATCAAGGAAGTGGGAGGATTAATAACCAAGCCAAATGTGTGTATGCTCTTGCAGAAGAGCTAAACTGGCGAAATGTTGGCTTTGAAGATAGTCAACAATTAAAACAGAGTGAAGTCCATCACAATCTATTGCACTGTTTCTTTTGTTGGAGAAATACGAAAATGAGAGCTTGGTTAAGAGGCTGGTGAGAGTGATACAAAGTTTATGGTACTGAACAGATGCTTGTGCCAGGCAAAGTGAAACTTGGGCTTCCTGTGTAATTAGTCAGCAGACAAAAAAAACAACAAAGCAAGCAAATGGCCTTTTACAGTGGAAAGTATCTGTGAAGCAACAGCTACAGTATCTTGGCAGATGCATTTTAGGTCATTGGAGGGAAGCTGTATTGAATACAAAGGATACAGTTTTGATGTTTTGATGGATATGATGTTTGGAAGACTGCAAACATGAAAAACATGAAAAAAAATGTTACTAAGATATTTAAACACGTTGAATGTGGATACATAGGATAAGTTATGCCGAGGTTATAAATATCGGAAAATCAGTATTCACTTGGGTCTACAAGAATCGGGGAAAGTGAGGCTTTCAGACTGTCCCTTCACTATTTTCTTGAAAGTCCTGATTGTTTTTACAATAATTCTGTAGAATTAGTGCAACATATTAGTTATATAATTATATGTTAGAATTAGTGCAACCTCTTAATTTGATAATTTCTTTTGATGGCATACTTTGATGGCTTGCATGTGTGTGTGTGGGGCTTTTAAGAAAAAATTTGACTGCTGGTCTTTTTCTCAAACCCTTCTTTTTCTGCAATCCACAGATGGAGGAGTATCTTTGCTCAAGCACCCGTCAGCTGCCATGGGCAAGCTGATCAGTTCCGTCGATCGCAATAAGGGGGCACCGGGCAATGGGGAGAGGGCGCTGCAGCGACCTGTGATGGAGTTCATTGTGCAGAGACATGACCTGGACGGCCTTCAGCTGGCCATGAAACAGGCACTGAGGAAGGCTGCCTGTCGTGTCTTCGCTATGCAGGTGGGTTCACATAAAAATTTTCAAAAAGCAGACAGTTGGATGCAGACATATTCCAATCTATGACCTGACAGATATTCATCCGTGAGCATGGAAGACAGAATTGACAGGGTTTTTTTTTAGTTTGCTTTCCTCCTCGTTGTCCGTGACGGAAGGTCTTTACAATGTTGCGACTAAAGACAGAATTGACAGTTGTTTTTAGTTTGCTGTCGTCCTCATTGTCAGGTGCCATAAGGTCTTCAGAGTGTTGTGACTAACACTGGGTCCGCCCAGCACTTCCACAGCTACCTGTTATGCATCACAGGATAAATGTCTTTTGACCAGTCTGATATTTCTCCAGGACTTGTTCGGTCTGCCCCTTGGGCATCCATCCTCCAGTATTTTCCATCATATGTGCAAGGATTCTTGGCAGTATTGCTCACGAAAGGGAAAGTAAATTATGTACTTTTGACTATGTAATAGATCAGTCTTGCTAGTTAAAGAATATGTAGATCTTAATACTCGGTACTGTTTGCTTGAAAATCAAGGAAACTGGTTTTTATTGATTTTTAACATCATGTAAACCCAGCAGTACCTGCTGCATGTGGGAAGTAAACCAGACAGGAAAGTCCATCCTGGAAAGGGATAGGCCCTGCCAGATTTGATTTTTGCCCCAAAAACACCACATGGATGGGAAGAAGAAAATAGTAGAGGTATACCAGATCTGTGTCCCAGCCCAGATAACAGTGACCGCATGATCCATTTACCTACACCAGGCTGTATGTGAAAAGTGTGCTACTGGGGAAAATAAGAGTGTACTTGGAAGGGAACATCATCACATTTGCCACGTGGAATATGAGAACAGTCAGGCAGACTGGAAAGTTGAAAGAACTGATCGATAAATGGACAGATATTCCTGGCGCATCATCAGCCTCCATGAAGTAAGATGGCAGAACAGTGGAGGAGTACAGACAGAAATAGGGGATGTTGAGTGACTGGATGAAACACGAACAAGAGGCAGCATGGAAATCGGTGTTGAGGAGACCAAGTTGATGGCCAGCCACAACACCACATCCAGCACTGGTAACAGGCAGAAGCTAGGACCTGTTCAACTCTTCACTTACCTGTAACCCATCATTAGCAGTGAGGGATCTAAACCAGGAATGCTCGCAAAGACAGCAAGGACAACTACAGCACTGCCCAAATGAAAAACCTGTGAGGGTGGACAAGAACATCTTCATGAAACAAAACATCAGGTTTCTGCATGCACCAGTTATATATATTCTGTCATCTTGTAGGCATGCAAGACATGAGATGAATAATTTTGATAATGTCAATAGTGTCTTATATACTTTTCATGTGTTGCTGAAATTGCCATGATTATTTCGCAGTCACAGGTTGCAAAATTTTTGTAAAGATCATAACTTTGTGTACCACTAGGGTATTTCACTTATGTAAATATGCACATATCAGATGTGGCTTTGCAAGTACTAGATAAGTGACATACCTAGGAAGTTTTTTTGTTTTGTTTTTAGCCCCCTTGATAACACTAACAGCTGTCTGTTTTGTTGACGATCAGGCATTCAACTGGTTGCTGCGTAACGTGGTTCAGCAGACCAGCCTTCATGATCTGCTGTGGTTCTTTGTGGTCTCCATGATGCCAGGAACTGAAGAGGAGGAGGAGGCAGAAAACGCTGAGGGGGACAAAGAGAAAAAGGACAAAAAAGATCAAGAGGTGATTTTTTGAATATTTTTTTTTACGTACTTTCTTTTTTCTTCATGATGTATGTTAGTGATGCATTGGTGATGTGTCTGCTGTAACATTTCATATGTCCTGGCAGGTTGGAATTTAGACATCACCCTAACAGTGTGCTGTTGTAAACTTTCTCATATTTTGAACATCTTTTAGAATTAGCATCAAGGACTCCATTCAGGAGAGGAGACAGTATCCTTGGATACATTTCCAGAATCTCGGATATTATCTGAAGACAGAACGTACCAATCATCTCGTTACTTTTACAGCTGTTCTGTTTGAAGATGGTACAGTTTAATCCAAACAGGAAGATATTCTTATAAAAATCTCAGAATGAAAGCTGTGGTACTGTTTCTCTGCAGTTGAATACCCCGCTGTCTAGAAGTCAGGAGGCGCTGCTCCGCTGTTCAGATCAGTGTCTCTGTAGATCAGGTTGCTTATTCTTAACAAGAAAATCTCTCAAAGTGTGTTTGTATATGTTGCCTAGGAGGTTCCGTTGTGTGAGCACCCACTGTCGGACATCTGTGTTGCGGGCAAGGCAGTGGCCCCTCTCCCTGAGGCCTTCCATGCCTTGCTGCAGAGCATCAGTGACGTCATGCTGCTCCTGCCCATTGGGTCCGCACTGCAGGTAGTTTCTCTCCCTTTTTAAAAAAATTTTTTTTATATATATATTTTTGTCGGGTCACAGAATTGAACAGCCCTCCACTGTTACATTGATACGTGCAATTCTAGTTATAACTTGTATTCCCTCATCCATGAAATTCTGAGCTACAAATTTCTGTTGTTCCCTGTCTCTTTGTTGAACTTTCTGAAAAATTTCCTCTTATTATGCGTGTCGCCTTGGCTGTCATTTTTTGTTTGCCAACTCATTTACCTCTATACATAGTTTTGTTTCATTTTGTTTTTGTTTGTTGTTCTGTGCTCACCAGTTTTTGTGTTGTCTAGTCTTGATATGTTTAGATGTTTAGACTTTCTAGATACATGTACATTTTTAGGTGCGTGTGAAATTTGAGTTGCCATTGGGTTGGTTGTTTTGTTTTACCTCATGTTTCTTTTGTGTATGCCATGTTTATAGTAAGTTTATGTTTTCACATTGTAGCAATGAATTGTGTTGAAAGGTCAAGGCAGAGGTGTACTCTGAGCTTTTGATTTGTACAGATCTTAACTGCATTTTGTTTGTATTTGTTTTAAAGGCTCTTTTATGTATTAATGTCATAATGTTGTTTCGTTACAGCACAGAATTTAGCTCTGTGTAGTCTGCTAGGCTATGATCCATAATCAAATAAACGACCTGAACTTGTTTCTGTGTCCAGCGTATGGCAGTGCAGTGCTACTGTGTGCACTTTGCCCAGTCCGACCACCAGTTCCTGCATGAAAGCCATGTGTTCAGCAACATCTCGCGCATCCTCAGCAAATCAGAGGAAGAAAACGACGACAGCAGCATCGACTCCTCTTTGGTGAGTGTAGAAGTAATCGCGGCAAGTGTGCCTTAACTTCAGCATGAACTCTAGTGTAGACGGTCATTGCAGTATACTTACAAGTGTACGCCTGCTGAAGACAAGTTGAGGAGAAAGGGCATTTTCCTGTCTTGTTCCCGCTGTGGTTTTGTAAGAATTCCAGTGTAGCGAGAAAAAGGATATAGTACATCGCATTTTGATATGACCCAATCTAAAGAAACCTAATCCAGTCCAACTTGACCCAAATAAACCTAAGTCTGTCCAGTTGCACATCGGCTTACTCCTAATTTAGGGGATTAGAACTGTCCATTTATCTAGCAGACTAGATAACAAAGGTAGTAAGGGATCCAGTTGTGTGAAATGCTGTCCTCCTGTGATCGTTCATCATGCCCGCTAATGGGGGCACAAGAAAAACAAACAAACGCACCTTATGCCAGAAGATGTGCTTTTGTGAAAGTTGCAAATTAAAAAATTTTCTATGAATAATCGGTAGAAAATCTGAGGTGCTGTCAGTGAGGAACAAGCAACTATGTATATCCTTTCTTTACCACAGAAGCTGTTGCCTTCCTGTTTTGGTGCAGTCAGATCAGACTTTTCAGCGATTTTGTGTCATAAAAAAACCAATAATGATGAAAGGTAACAGGATAACATTCTGTGGTCACAAGCGATGGGAGTTTCTCCTGCTCCAACACTTGCTGTTAATTAATACCCCTTTCTTCTCTGGATGATTCCTGAACTGTGCAGCCCTGATGTGGCCCTCTGCGGTCGGCTGGGCTATAAGCAACATTATCTCTCTCTCTCTCCTGAACTGTGGTTGGAATAGAGTACATTCTCACCCTTTTACGATCGCTTGTAATTAGATGAGGGAAAAAAAACAACAGCAAAATAACAAAATGCGCAACAGTGAAAACGCCATAATGTACAGAGAGGAAAATCGTTGCCAAGTTTGTTTTGGCCGGTCAGTGAGGATAGTGCCTTGGTGGTTGGTTCTCCAGTGAAAGAGAAATGACGTTGATTATGAACTGCTTTAAAAGAACTGCAGGCAAAGTTTTATGACAGGTAGTTAGTTAGAAATGGCAAAAAAAAAAATTTGTCGTATGCTTTTCAGATAAGTATGAAAATGAAAAAAATATTCACTGGGATTATGTGTTAGCTCTTGAATATGAAAAGACTGGAGAAGAAAAAACAAAATTTTGAAAATATGTATGTGAAGAACATGTGAGATACAGATTGAAACACAGTGTTCAGTTAGAGGTAATGACACTAGAACAGTCTCCTTTGATTAATTCAGCTGGATGATACGGGAGTTAATTTATGATTATCATGAATGAATGGTAGAGGATTATAACTTTTCCTGTCTAAATTCAAAATATTTTTGTGCTTTGTTGCCCATTGCATTCTCTATACCAGTTAATCGTTCTGGTTGCTACAACCTAACAGCACACTCTACTTTTGCAACTACATGCATTTCTTTTAGCAGTCTGGTTGAGTGCCTTCTGTGTTGTACTTTCGAAATCCTGTGTGTATCTGTTCCTTCATTTGTGTCTCAACCTAATGGTGCTTCACACTGTGCTTTTCAGTTCCCAGTGTCTTTAGTTACATGTGTTCATCTTGAATGCAAATGTATCTTGTATGTGGGCACTTGCAAATAGGATGTAACTAGATCTTTTTTTTTCAATGATGCTTTAAAAAGGTTTACCACTCGGGGAAAATTTCTGTCTGTCCTTTCAAAGTAGTTTTTTTCTGCTGGCCAGTTCTGCTTCTTGTCCATGATATAAAAGGCTTTGATCATATTCAATCACATGTACTTGTATCTAACTGATGTATCCTCAGTTTATAACACTCACAGAATTGCAGCCTTTCACCTTCTTTGTCTTAGCATCTCGTTTTCATCTAAACATCAGACATAGCAGATTAAGACATGAATGGGACAACTATGAGGAAATCTTTAATGGTATAGGCTCAGATGATTTGCTTCATACGCTTTTTTTTGGATAATTTATACCTTTTCATGATATCATCTCGACAGCGTTCTGTCAGTGTCATAGATGCTTAAACTTGCATTTTAGTTAGTATTTCTGAGATTTTCAGTTATGAGCTAGCTCCAGGAGGTGCAACATCAGCTGAAAATATTAATGTATTTGCCTTTTTATGTTCTACAGTTATGCAGTTTTTGTGGAAACTGGGTTAGTGTCTTGATTTGAAGAATACACATATAAGCACATTTCATTTCAATTTTATTCCTAAAATTGTCATCTTAACATATGGGCTCCTGCCTTATTTTACTCACAAAGACCTCTTTATTTCTTAAAATACATTAGCATACATTAATGGATTGTTCTCCCATTGATAGTGAATGTTTTGGTTTTTGGATTGTCATTGTGTGTGTATTTGTGTGCATGGCTTGTTCAGAACAGAAAAAGACTCATGCCAGAAGAGTCTGAAAGGGTGAGTGGCAGTTGTTCTGTGCCTATTTTTTCCATTTGTTTTATTCTATTTTGTTTTCATGTTTGCTTTCGCTTGGTTTTTTTATCACAATTTGTATTGCAAAAAACAACAGGAATGCCTTTGATTTAAAAAACAAAACAAAATCAACATAGCTCATGTATGTAAATGTTGTTTAATTAAGGTTAGTGATGTGTTACAAATGCAGTCAGTATTAGAAGATCTGATAACTGTGAAACTGAAAGTCTCTCAGTGATGCCTCCAGGAAAACTAGGAGTTCACCATGCTTTCGTTTCTTTCCCAATGTTACTTGAATCCTACATGAGAGAACCTTTTTTTAAGCATTTGACTTTTTAGAGTTCTTTAAAGGCTCTCTCCCCCATCCCCCCTTTTCCCTTCTCCTCCCGTTCCCTCCCCCTTTCATTCTCCCTCCTGACCTCCCCCCACTTTCTCCCCCTCACCAGTTGCTTCTCCTTTTCCGTATTTAGCTTGCCTCCTCTAGTGTTTTAGTGTAGTATTTCCGAGACTTTTCATTTCAATAAAGACTGGTTTTGTTGCATTTGAACAAAACCAAAAGAAAAGTTGTGAGAGATGGGATGGGGAGAGTTAGTTTGTTATGAAATGACAAAAACTGATGGTATGATTTGATAGGGAAAAAAATGTGGGCATGCTTCAGAAGTTTTGAAGATCAGCATCATCATGTTGCATGCTGCAGTGCCACGTAAGCTGCGTCATTAGGAAACTGTGTTCCAGGAACATTTTGATGTCATCAACTTTTTTTTTTTTGCACTTGTTACAACGTTTGAAATGTGCACACTTGCAGAGAAAGATCAGCACTTGCACTAAAAACTGTGTGAAGTAACACTTCAGATGGAACAACTTAAGTGTTCAAGAACTGTGCATTAGCAAAAGAAGTTAAATGTGTGTAATGTATGTTTGTACATGCGTGTGTGTTTATGTGAGCTTGCTTGCATTTAGCATGTGTGCGTGTGGAACGTGTGTGTTGTTATTGTGTGCGTGTGCATTTCTGTAACTTTATCATCTTGTTTGGTATAGGGGGGATATTTCATCTAAGAAAAATTATATTGTTGAAGTGTTCATTTTACATTTAAAACATGATTGATGTTTTCTTATTTATTTCTGTTTATTTTCCCCCTTAGTTCTTTGGACTTTAACAAATTCTTTGAATGAAGTATCTAAATGTCACTGACAAATCGCCATTTATTTTAACTTCAGGAGAGGCCTCCAATACCACTAGCAAAGTTACCTTCAGTTCAGCTTGCATTCACCCCACCTCAACTTCCTACCTCCCATCCCCCCCCACCCCCCCCCCCCCCCCCCCCCCCGACTTAATCTTCCACTGCAACTGATTGTGAATTTTCATACAAGATCTAGCTGATTTCCATTTTAATTTTATTATAAACCCAGCAGATCATACGGAACAGAAGTTGAACTTTCGGATCAGCCTTAGTCTTAAAAAAGAGTTAATTCTGTAAATGAATGTAACATTCTTGGAAGAACACGTGAAGAAAGAGTTAATTTTGTCAGTGAATTTGGTAAATGAGTGCTACATTCTTTAGAGAAAACCTGGCGCTGCATCACTAGAACAAACACCTATTTAATGTGGATAATTGCCATGTTTTCTTGAAAATACTTTTTGTATTATGAAATGGAAGTAATGCCAAATAAAGAGTGATTTTGTTTTCACTGAAACAGTGGCTACAAACTTGTAATGTAAGATTGCTTTTGTGAAAGATACTTTTAATTTTGAATATAATTCACTGCAAAAGTGAAAGGATTTTTTAAGCTTCACTCATTTTCTTCTTTCTGCACACACATTGTTTTATCATATCAACATTTTGACATGCATTATCTAGATTTGGACAAGAATGCTGACACAACTACAAATAGTTTTAGTGTTTCAAGCTCCTTTATTGCTGTATGCCGAAGTTTTAAAGCTTTGTTTCTCTCAGTTTTTTTTTTCTTTTGCTTTTCTTTGAAAGTTTTTTGTTTTCCTTTTCTTTTTCTTTTTACACAAACAATGGCGGGGTGTATTTACTATGAGCACTTCATTGTTGGTTTTGTGATGGGTGTCAGTTTTGAGTGAATTTTAAACCAAGCAAGTTTGGGAACTGTGTGTATGTTCACCACTTTGTACGCTGAAGTGCACCAATCGTCATTTACGTTTAGGACATGTTAGTAATTGCAGTGTGTTCATGTTGTGTGTCAACTAGCATTCAGACATTTGCTTGTTATTGTAACATTGAATTTCTTAAGAGCTCCCTGGCAGTTTGAAATGATGGGACAAAAAGCAGAGGCATGAGACAACTTTAGTCAGTACCTCGGAGCTCTCATGCAGTTTTAACTATTCGTTAACAGTAAGCATCATGAATTTACTCTGATTGTACTTTTCACTCTGTGGATACTGTATGTGTGTGCGTGTGTGTGCAGACTATCAAAGTTTGTGTAGAGGAGAGATGAGTGGGGGGGGGGGGGGGGGGGGGGGGGGGGGGGAGTTATGTATGTATCAGTGTGTGTGTGTGTGTGTGTTTCACACTGCATTGGTTGAGTTTTTTTGGGGGGTTTTAATATCAAAATGTGTCCATGCGTGTGTGAATGCTGTGTGTGTTGTGTGTGAGAGAGTGTGTATATCACTGTATAGTGTTTATGTCCATGAGTGTGTGTGTGTGTGTGAGAGAGAGAGTATGGACATATAACATCACTTAAATTTGAATGAAAATTTACCGTCACCAGGTTTTAAAATGGTAATGTCTGATATGCTTTGAAAAAATCTTTTTCGAACTCGGTTGACCAGTTTGTCTGCCAGTTTCCCTCTGCTTTCGATGGCATTTTTCTCACTGCTGATAGCACAGTGCAATGAAGACAGTGTACATGGAGGTGACATTTGCAGAAAAACAAAGGGGCGCTACTTTGTTCTACCTTGAATCAGAGGGACATGTCTTGTCACTTATTTTGATTCAGATCCGATCGAAAGCTGATTTTTCATATCTCAGAATGAACTTTGGTGCGATTGTTTGTTGACTTCTGATGTTCCATAGATCAAGGAGAGAGAGAGAGAAGGACTCATTCCCATCACGTAACAGCCCCAGCAGTAGGGCGATAGCCCGATACACTGATGTAATATGTGGCATGCCATGTCAGACTTCCATGAGAAAATATCGTGGGCGCACTGCCAGTCTGAAGCCCTGAAATCTGATGAATGACTGGAAAACAGTGTTACTGATATCCGCCAAGAAGGTCATATGTGGACCTCCATTCTATTTGCAAGATCACAAGAAAGCTACTGAGCTGGTTGGAACAAAATTAGGTGGGGAGATAGAATATGGCCCAAGGACAAACCCATTGAACTTTGTGGCTTGCATAAGGATCAAAGGGTGGACCCAGGATCTTTGCAACCATGGCAAAGGTTTGAGCTCTCCTTAGTGCCTGTGGTTTCATATATAATTTGGCGAAAAATGCCAGGTTTATGACGGAATGAATTAACAGTTGAATATTGTACTTTGTTGAAATAAGTATTGTAAGAAGCTGTCTTTTGTGTTGTTAAAAGAGACATTTTTGCATACATACAGCCATTGAATTTAGATAATTTAGTACCAGCTATAGCAGAATAAGCAGTAAGATTGATACAGTTTGTAGTGTTAATGTTAGTACAAACATCAGGAATAGTAGTGGCGCTGTTATTGGCAGTAGCATTCACAGCAGAAGTAATTGTATTTAAGTAGCAGAAGCAGAAATACTGTTAGTAGCTGTAGAAGTAGAAATATTAACAGCAGCAGCAGCTGCGGTAGATTAGTTAAAGTGTCATAGTGTTAGAAGTTCCAGCAGAAGTAGTACAGGGGGTGTTTTAATATGTAGTATCTCAGGAATGGAAACTTAGTGCCAGCAATCCAATCATGTCAGTTCCCTGACAGGCAACTCACCATTCTGTCAAATTCAGATCAGTATGAATAGAATGTAATAGGATAATTGCTGGGAATGAGCCTGTGGACCAAATATTAACAGCGTACAAGGCTTGTTTCTCCTACTGCTCCCTCTCCATGCTTTAATCTCTATTGCTCCTTCCCCACCCAATTTTTCTTGCAGGGATCATCATAACGTTCAAGCTGTCTTTTCATCTTATGTGTGTTGTCTGTCTGTACAGACATGTTTGTTGTTTGTTGTTTCAAGCACTTGCACACACACATTTATGCCTGCATGATTGTGCATCTGTATAGCCGCTGAAGAATGCATGATTCAAGATTTGAGAAGATTAATTCTCTTGCCCTTTTGGGGAAGAAGATTAATTCTCTTGCCCTTTAAGGGGGTTTGGGGATGAAATAAACTGATCAGATTCATAATGATGAAGCGCGCACACACACAACACACACACACACACACACACACACACACACACACACACACACACACACACAGGTCTTCCCACCACTACATCTTGTCTTTGAACATCTAATGAAGCTCAAATTTTACCCCCCTTGGATGATCAAGAGGGAAGTGGCTGCCACAAAATTTGTGATAAGAAGCATTCCAGTTAAGAATGATGTGAAAAATTACATTAAAATTAGATCAGATATCGACTTTCCTACACGAGCAAAAGCAATATCCTCTCAGATTACTTTGGCAACGTATACTTCTGAGCCTAGGCAAGCCACGAGCATTGCTGTTGACGAAAAGTCTGTATCTGCTAGGCCGTCCTTCTTCTCTACACCACCCAGGGAACTCCCAAAGGGCCCATTTTGATATTGACCTCACTGATTTAAAAAAGGATAATATAAATATAGTGGCAAGCAATGTTAAATCTCATATTGAAGAGAAGTATCCAAATCATTTAAAAGTATACACAGATGGGTCGTTAATTCAGAAAAATGCAGGCTCTGCTTATTTGATACCTGATTTAAAAGTAGAGAAATGTTTTTCACTAGGGAAAAATAAATCGGTTTTTACTGCAAACTTATGCAATATTAATGGCAATAAATTATCTTCTAAATTTCCCACGATCTATATTTCAGGTACTTTTTTGTGTTGATTCAAAGTCTCTGCTTAAGGCCTTGAAATCATTAAAATTGCAGAATAGATCAGAAATGAAGAAGTCGCACAAAAAGCTTAGTTACACAGATTTTAGTATTGAACACTTTAAAACACACTCCCACATCAGCAGAAAGTTATCATCCCTTATGTGTAGGTGGAAAGTCGATGCTTTTACAACAAAATTTGGTAAAAGTGCCTCACATGTTTGTGGACAGAGCATCACAGCCCATCAGATTATCTCATGTGCCGCAATCAAACAATTTATACCCATGCTTTCTACATATACAATTAGAAATATTTTTGAATCACCAGTATTAACCTATGAATTCTTTCTTTATCAAAGAGTCCAGTAAGTAAGTACTTTTAGATTATTACATTTATTATCTCATACTTATGAGGTTACTTTTTAGTGAGTCAATAGTTTACCTACTGCGAAATCTACATAAAATATATGAAAGGACCATCTTCATCCATTCCTACCTCTCACGCTTCTCCCCCATATCGAAAACATTTGTAGTTTTCTAGCTTTATTATTAGGATTTGGTTTGTTTGTTTTTGTGTTGATGAGGTTGTTTTTTTTTCCCCCGTCTAATATCACATAGAGTGGATAGACGTTAAATTTGAAACTAACACAGATTCTTGTATAGCATACATTTTTAGGACAAGGGTTTACATATTGTCTCATTTTGCATACCTTACAAGGATCTGAAGGTGAAAATCGTATAAACTTGACCTGATTTCATTACTATAATATGTGCAAAAGATGTTAAAATCTTGAAAGTTTTCTTTTTTCTGTTAAAAATATTCCACATATTGAAGAAAAAAATAATATTAGAGTTTGCGGCACTTTGATTTCAACTCTTAACATGTAGAGGCCTGGAGAATTTTGAGGACCTCGTATGCTTAATGGAGAGAATTCTTCTCTGGGGAAACCAGTGCATACATGTACACACAGGGATTTAACCCTCTTGCATTTGTTTGGCTGGTATCTGGCCACTGTTTGTCTCCCCTGGTGTTTGTTACGGCTGCAAGTGGCCGCATATGCTGCGTTACTTTCCCTCACACTGCGACCTTGTTTTAAGTCAAGGCTGGCCAAAATTAATGGGCATCCCTGAGAGGTGTCCAGTGAAATCTATGAGGTGTGGGAAACGGTTCATTCACATAGACTAGGGTCGTGAATTGACCGCATTCCGTTGATTTAGAAAAAAATATGAATACTAGGAGCAGTTTTGGGTTGGTAAGTGTAAATGCAAGAGGGTTAAAGCCAACATGTACATATAGATTTGTGTGCCTTCATCATGCTCTTATTCCACTCACAAATAACTAATGTCTTTCTGTGCGTTTGCAGTTCAAATGTTGATGTAGACATACATGCAGGAACATGAGTATTTGCTGTATACAACAACAAAAAAGAAATCATCTGATCACTAACATACAACTCATCTACCATCATCACCATCTTTCCATCCTTGGAACAAATATGCATCCTCTCACCAGAATACAAACTCTTAAGACTTGGTGAGACATTCCGTCTTGGGGACTGTATAGTGTTGAAAACTGTTTTGTGTGATTGTTGCAGGTTCCGTTTTCCATATCGGCTTTGAAAGATCTGACTTCAACAGCTGAGATCAAGGCCTCCAGCAGACAGGCCATGATTGGCAGTCTGTCTGGTAAGTTTCTGGGATGAAGAAACAGGGAGTGAGAAAGATTTTTTTTCTTCTTCTTTAATTGCAAAGATTGTCTAGGTTTGTGTCACCTGCTGTCGACCACATGTTGCAGTGAGTCGTTTTATGAAAGTTTACACTCCAAACTGTGCATGGTTGCAGATGATGCTGTCACCTGACAGAGTGCTTTGACACTCCCCAGAGTTTTTCTTCCTGATTATCTCCAAAATGTTTTTCTAGTTTGAGACTTCATGGCAAACTGTTCACAGTTAACAGTTTGCATTAGCAGACTGCAGGAATTTTGCACGTAGAACCCACATCAAATTTAGATAAAGCGGGCAGATAGTGGTTGATTTAAAATCATGCTTATAGGCCAGCTGACCATGAAGGTCAAATTAGGTCTGCATTTGACTATAAAGCAAAATAGTATATAATGGCTAGCTGAATATGCTAAATTAAATGCATCAGGAGTACATGTACCTGTATATGTACCTGTTGAATATGGTCATTAAATGCATGAGTACATATTGCCATTGGCCTACTTGAGTTCCTGTGTGTTTTTGTTTTTCTACACTATATGTGCTGTTTCACTTTACTGGATTGACTGCCCTGATAGGGTCTTTGTCATCTGCTGGGCTATAAACAATGTGAATTGTACCTGTTGCATGTCAAGCAGACAGATGTTCAACATAGCAAGCTCTTCTTGTTGGTCATTGTTATGTAACTAGATGTGGAAATCAAAAGGAAAGATAAAAGTATTGTCCCTCGGTTGGATTTTTTTTCCGGGGAGAATATAGAAAGATCCCTGAGAACAAAATTAAGATATTTGCATTGAACATTGTAGAACTCCTCCACTAGAATGATACAGTGTAAAATGATAATGGTGCAAGCTGCAGTGATTACTTACCTTTTTTCCCACAAACAAAATGGGGAATTGTTTCATATTCATTCTGCACTGTGTTTCTGTTTTGGATCCTGCAGTTAGAAAGATGAGAGCGAGTATGTGATCATATAAACTCTGCTTTTTGTTAACTTAAGAAATTTGTCGTATGCAGACATATTTCTGTTGCCCTATTGAGTTTCACTTTAAACAGAGAATCTGAAAAGTTAGGTGTGTGATAGCTTTTAATCTGTTTCTTAGATATCAGAAAAACAAAAAACGTAAATATTAGATATATGGAGGAAGCTTTTGGAATGTGAACAAAGTTCTGAAATTCGAATGGTTGGTTGATGAGTGGCATGTGACCTTTGTGCAGACAACTCAACAGAGACCTTCTGGGAGTGGAGATGAGGACAGAAACCGGGTGAAGACTCTGAACATCGTGTGCTCCAACAAAGCCAATCCATCCGTCATCTACATCCATATTGACAACTCCCGTGACTTGGCTGTGAGTTATCTACATGAGATACGATAAACATCAAGTCTTCAAAATTGTCAGAGTTTTGTTGGGTAGAGGTAATGCTTATTGTGAGTGAAGTTATTAGGCGAGAGAAAGTTGTTCTAAGTGAAGGCCATGATGCAGAAAAAAGTTCGAAACTGTGTAATGTTAGACAAAAAAAGTCGATAATGATGATAGACATATGCCAGCATGTTTTTTTTTGCTTTCTGTGAGAAGATATGCATTTAAAGGTGGATGGTAAACAAAACGGGTGTAGTATACAAACGATGTTAAGCAGTGTGCTTGGAATTTTTTTTTTTTTTTTTTTTTTTTTTTTTTGCTGTCCCACTCTCTGTGCCACCTCAGAGGCAGTGCACCCACGCCACTCATTCCAACACCCCGTCCACAGCCACAGCCCGGTCGGCCCCGCTGCAGCCCGGCACCGGCAATCCACAGGAAGCAGTCAATGTCAAGTCAAGAGGCAACCCACCGGAGGAGACACTGCACTGCTGCCGAGTCACTTCGGTGGTGTTCAGTGGCGCCTGTTCTGATCTAACATACGCAGGACACCACCTACTAAGCCCCCTACTGACGACAATAATTGCTTAGTCGCGGAGCCGGCGTGAGTGAGCTCTCCCTCCGGAGGGCGCCACCACGTCCGTCCAACGACAGCCCCATGGACTCGCGATACCGGTGACCTTGACGGAACCAAACCAAGGTCACAGACGTGGAGAGGACATCGAAATTGAGGTCACCATGAGAGCAGGGCATGAAGGGCCACAGAATTTGAGACATTTTTTTTTTAATGCTGATCGATGAGAATGAGGATGATTAAGATGATGCTACGGATTTCCGTTTCGGTCTGAGACTACATGACAGGGCTGTACTCTACGCTTCCTTTCATAATATATCCCGGCGTCAACCAGGCCCGAGAGATACAGGCACCTGCAGTGTTGGTCATGAAATTTGAGCAACACTCTCAGAAACGCATCCATTAAGTGGATGAAACTCGACTGTGTGGTCCCAGTCTTCCCAACCGAGTCCGCAGCAAACTCAACTCTGGGTAGGAGCCGGTTGGGGCAGAAAAAACCCACATGACTTCTGATGGGATTCGAACCCACGACCTCCCAGCCGGGAGTCCGCGACGTTAACCACTTCGCCACGGCGGCTGGTCGTGCTTGGAATCTTGTTTTGCTCTCTAATTTTTCTTACTCAGCCAGACTTGAAGCTTGACAAATAGCAGTACAAGAAATGATTCTTCTTTGTGCATGAAAATAGAGTGGAACTCCTGTGCTATCACTGTATAGTTGTCCAGGATGTTATTAATGACAGAATTTAATACAGCTTTTTGTTTTCACTTCAGAACAAAGTGAACAATGTGTCTCTGAGTGCTGGTACAACCACTGAGGATGTGAAGAAGATTCGCTCGGTGAGTTTTGTCTGCTCTGCATTTTCCTGATGGCATACTTTTTTTCTGTTACATTTGTTTTGTTTTTCATATTATGTCAGCAACATTGAGAACTAGAGAACTTGATAATTATTGACTAAAATGCTATGAGATGTAGAGTGTATAAGGAAAGGAATGTTGTCATCTACACTATTCCTATGACAGCAAAATTATTTGAAACTCTTGGTTGCCTTTTGAGAGGCATTTGAAGGCATGCATTTGAGCGTACTTTTGGTTTTATGGTGAAATATTTTTAATGTATCATTTCTTTTTCTTTGATCCACCTTTGAAAAAAACCAACTGACTAAATATGGCATTAGTATGACATTGTCGTAAATATGTAGCATCCTTGTCCTATGGCTGTAAGCTATAGGAGTACTGTGATGAATTCATGGCTAGTCCTTTTTCTCTATCATGCACAGCCTGTTTTGAACTTCTTCAGTCTGCTTCTGGGACATCAAATCTCCTAATTCATACAGCTGGCTGAAAACCTTTGACAGGATAGTTCTGTTAAATTTTTACGCAGTAGACTGATTCACTGAAGTTTGAGGTGCTGTGAATTTCTCACGTGACAGATGGACGTGGAGGCACGGTTTGCCGGATGGCTGAACTGTGCAGTCCCTCCTGAACGTCGCCGCCACCTTCACATGGAGTTGAAGGGGCCAGATCAGAGCCTGCGAGTGCGGCAGATCAAGATCCTGGGCACCCTGGATGATGAGGCAGGTGTGGTGCATGTGAAGAAGACCTCCTGCAGATCCAGCAGGACAACTGCGAGTCAGAGACTCTCAAGGTGTTCAGGATACTTACCTCACAGGTGAGCTTTTCCTCTGATATGGAACTTTCCACTTTAACCCACCCGGCTCCCCCCTCAAAAAGACAGTTATCACAGGAGACTAAACACAAGTCATGCTATTTCGTAAAGTGATGACAAAGCATACCAACAGTTGATCATTTCCGCAGTAATGGAGAATACCTACAGTTGATTCTGTTGACAGTGACAGTTCATTAAGTATTGTTGAATGTCATCTCCAGCTTTGTTTTTGACCCTGAAGAGTGTTTGGACTAAGAACAAGACTGTAGCCTGCATCAAGACTTCATAGAGCTACCGTCAGTGAAAGTTACTATATTTTTTTTTCTCTCCAGTTTCCTTTCTTTGCCTTTGTAGTATTTACTTTCATACCGTACATCCCAACTTACCATTGACAGCCAGACCTTAGATCATTCCATCTGTAGTATTTACTTTCATACCGCACATCCCAACTTACCATTGACAGCCAGACCTTGGATCATTCCATCAGAGTCCCCATGCCAGCAGTCCACCAACAGAAAGCCATTGATCTCAGGTGGTCAGGCCACCCATAAAGGGAGACCCTGTATTGTTATTGTGTATAGTTTGAAATATGGAGAATTCTGCCTGTTAGGAAAATACTGATAATTATTGCATGATTGTGGAGTCAGAGTGAATGATCATCTCTTCTGGGATGGATACTTCATCTTTAATTCTCCTTTGATGAACGAAAGCTGATAAGAGAGATGATGAGTACATAACAAGCATGACAGTGCAAAGGAAATTTAGACTGATCATCTGGAGGGAAGGCAGAAAGCCCACAGAATGTGGTGTGGTTTAACTTGATTTTTGGTGACCTTTGTTATCAGTATCATACCTATTAGTCATCATTTAAATCGGGAAAATTGTATGATGGTTAATGCTTTTGGGGGGGGGGGGGGGGGGGGGGGTGGAGTATAAAATATTCATATGGGCAGATCCAGTTTGGTTCGACTTGCAGCAAGCTTTTGTACGTTATTTCTTTTCGTAATGTAAAAAAGTACAGGTGTATGTACTATCTTTTATTACCATTAAAAGTCACTGAGACATTTTAGAGTGTTCACTGGGGTTGGTGTAGTTTCAGGTATTCATTTGAAATTTAGATGCACCTGTCACAGAATGAAAAGTTTCCAAAACAAGCACTGGGTTTTAGTCGTCTGGTTTCCGATTGAAAGCAGTTTTCAGTACAGGCACAGGTGTTAAGTGATCTGTGTGAAGAAGAGGTTGGTTCAGGGCAGCTTTGTGGTGTTGGTGCAGGTGTTTGGGCGGCTGATCACCACAGGAGAGAATGGGGACAAGAAGGGCGAGGAGCAGGCCATGGACGTGGACAACGACCTGAAGGAACACATGGTGTCCATCCTCTTCAGCCGCAACAAACTCTCGCATCTCCAGAAACAGGTAGCCTGCATGTTTGAGCGTCAGTGTGTTTGTGTTTACGTGTTTTGAATGGCGTGCTTACGCACTTTGGGATTTTGTTCTCATATGTCTGTTGATTAAAATAGGAAGTGAAAATACTGTGAACGTATATATATTAATTCACAATACGTTTATGATAATATATGAATCACCATAGGATGTTTATTTTGCTTGAGAATATTATGTGTCGTTCAGACTTGAACCCTTGAAAACAGCATGAACCTTGAAAACAGCATATCTTAAGCATTAAAGACGTAATTATGGAGGAGAATATGACGCTGTTGTCAGTTCCATGACAAAGAAACTTGTCTCATAAGAAACCATTCATAAGGAGTTCAGACAGTTAGAATAAGTTTGACAGGTAATTAATAATAATAATAATAATAATAATGAATACTTATATAGCGCCTATTCTCGGCCAGAGGCCAAGCTCTAAGCGCTTTACAATCAACACTCGTTTACACAACGGGCTGCCTACCTGGGTAGTGCCGACTGAAGAGCTGCCAGCTGGCGCTTCATTCAGTCGTTTCCCGTGTCATCCAGTCAGTATCGTTCAATATCGATCACTCATTTTCCTTTCTTCCTTCATTCTTTCCATTTCTCACGCAGGGTGCATGCTATGTGTAACGTGTCATCCATGCCAACGGCCAAACTGGCCTACTCTTCTGAAAGTTGGTGATGGGATTTTACGTGTGTGCAAGATGTTATGCATGCGTTCACACACGGAACCTCGGTTTATAGTCTCATTCGAAGGACTGTATGGGAAATGGAGTCAGAACCAATGCTAACTCCGAGGGAAAAATCCCCCTGTACCGAAACGCCCTGGCGGAGGTTCGAACCCGCAACCCCAGGATCACCAAGATTGCGAGTCAGGCGCTCTACCAACTAAGCTATTCCAGCTCCCAATAAAAAAGAACCATCATAAGTGATCCCTTTCGAAGGCAGATCTATGTGTATTGCCAACTCCAAGATCTTTCGTCCGTTGGATCGGAACTTGTTCTGTTTCTTATTTTTGTTTGTTAGGGGTTTTTTTTCTGATGGAAAATTAGACAGAGCTAAGAGGGGTCTTCTCCTTTTCCTGATACGGGGCTCAAGAAATTCTTAATATTTGACATCTGTATTTCTTGTCACTTTGGGCCTTTATTTCAGGGGAGATGGGGATTTAACTTTTTCACCTCTGGATGAGGCATGAAGACCATCATGTAGGCTGCTAAGTGGCCACAGACTTTAGGTTCGAGGAACTGTACAGGCACATTCTCATGTGGATTCAATGGTAACATCCCATTTGGTCTACTCCCATTTCGTCTACTCCCATTTAGGAGGGTTGGGTGTTAGGGTTAGGGTTAGGGTTAGGTTAGGGTTAGGGTTAGACAAATGGGAATTTTTCCTTGCTACGAAAGGGGAATTTCTGAGTAGGCGAAATGGGAGTAGACCAAATGGGAACAAACCGATTCAATATCTCCCTATTCAGATGAGCATGCTTCCCACCACCCTCTTTGATATTTTGGCATTTGTTTGGGCATACAAGTATGAGAAAAAGGAATTTTCTACAAAAAATAGGTGTACTTTTTACCAAGGTTCAGAACACTCAGTAGGGTGTTTGTATCATGGAATTGTACACTGAAAACTACACAGTTCCTCCTCCTCCCTCCCTTTAAAAAAAAAGAAAAAGAATTTATGGTAGATATTACCAGACAGTATTGTGTGCAGGTTTGTGCTCACATAGTGGACGGCATTCGCAAGGAAGCTGCTCGGGTGAGAGAAGAATGGGACAGCAGTGGAGGCCATCCCCCGTTTGAAGATGGACGGTCAGTATTTCTTAAAATCTTTTCATTGATCACTATACAGTGAGATAAGTTGTGTAACCCTACATTCACTTTCTTAAGCTTTGAAAGTGCAAAATTCAGCAGCAGGAAATGGTTACGGTCAGAAATCTTGTACTAATGAGGAATAACAGCAAGAAATATTATGCTAAAGCTGGCATAGCATGACATGGAAATAGAAATTCATGTTATAAGGCATTAACATTCGCAAAATTTGTGAAATAGTGTTAAAAGTTTCAAAATGAATTCTGTAATTCATGTTGCCTCTATCAGATTTCGATCACTTCAGTTATACAGGTGGAATTCTGATGCGTGTGGTGATAGGTGGCGAAGCAGTGGGTTACTTGGTGTCTCACTGTGTGTGATGTGCAGGGATCGTGCCTCAGACGGATTCTGCTTTGAGCTGCTGTCCATGGTGGAGGCACTGAGTGGCTCCCCTGTGGGTCGCCGCTACCTGGCCCAGCAGTACAGTCTGATCCAGGATCTCTTCTCTCTGCTGCACACCGCCTCGCCCCGCATACAGAGACAGGTCTGCTTCAGTCAGGGACTAGGTCTTTGTGACCTTGTGTTAGAAAGTGGTGGTATTCTTGTCATTCTGATCAGTGTGTTGCTTTGTGAGCTGGTTTGACTGTTTTTGGGGTTGATTTTTTGTTGTTGTTGTGAATGCTATTTCGTATTGTTCAAGTATGTCTGTTACTCATTTTGATCATTTCTTAAAGTATTCATTGAAAGATAATGTGTCGTGCAAATTTGTTTTATCATTGTTGTGCTATTTGTAATAGACTCTTTGACTCTGCTTTTTTTTTTCAGTTTACTTTTAGCTGTCTTTACTGTCGTCTACTGTTTTTGTGTCTGCATGAACTTTTCCCTGTCTCTGTTCTGGAAACTGATAAATTTTCTCTGACATAACGGTTTATGACAAGGCAGATTTCTGTTGCATGGCAGTTAGGTTTTGAAAGTAGTACGCACCATCCTGAATGGACAGTTGCTATCCATTCTGCAATTTCTTTTCGCCCATATGGCTTTTTCTTTAACCCTTCGCTGCTGTCCATTCTGCAATTTCTTTTCGCCCATATGGCTTTTCTTTAACCCCTTCGCTGCTGTCCATTCTGCAATTTCTTTTCGCCCATATGGCTTTTTCTTTAACCCTTCGCTGCTGTCCATTCTGCAATTTCTTTTCGCCCATATGGCTTTTTCTTTAACCCCTTCGCTGCTGTCCATTCTGCAATTTCTTTTCGCCCATATGGCTTTTTCTTTAACCCCTTCGCTGCTGTCCATTCTGCAATTTCTTTTCGCCCATATGGCTTTTTCTTTAACCCCTTCGCTGCTATCATATTTTGCTAAGTCCCATGCTAAGAAATTTTTAGAAAAACACAAAAATCACACCTATGCTTTTCATTTGCTTATAATTCACAAGATACTGAACATAGCTACATAAAAGTATATATCAAATGAAAGGAAATTGAATGAAGAATCTGTTCGTAACAATAACATAATGGAATGATATGCTAGAATGACACATGAACTCCTTGAAATGCAATACAAAAAAATGAAAAAAATCAATCATGACGTTATTAGGTGATGCTGGAGCTCACAGCAGTTCATAGCACATTTTGTATGGAACATTTACAGTGTACAATGATCCAGGAAGCAGTGTCCAGTCACAACATAGCACAGTCTAGCCACACAAAGAATGAAAGGCATTTATCTCCCAGTTTCTGTCACCTGTAGAATTCCGAAAAACACAAAAATCACGCCTATGACTTTCATTTGCTTATAGTTCAGAAGATATTGAAGATAGCTACATAAAAGTTGTATCATATAAAAGGAAAATGAATGAAAAATCTGTTTGTAACAAAAATATAATGAAATGGTATGCCGGAATGTCACATGAACTCCTTGAAACGCAATATAAAGAAATGAAGACATCAATCATGATATAATCAGATGATGCTGACCTCACAGCCTAGCCACACAAAGAACGAAAGGTGTGTAGATCTCCCAGTTTCTATCGCCAGTAGAAACACTGAGTGTGATAGTTCCAGAAGCAGTCTTCCAAACACAATCCTGGTTTGCTGGGGCAGTCTGGGCAGTAATACCTGGTGTCTTTCCTCTGCCCTTTCTTCCAGCAGACACGGCACCTCTTTGATGGCCGTGCTTTATGTTGGGTAGGGGGCAGCACACCGATGAAGTGTCGAGCACACAACCTGACAGCATGGTCGTCCTCAGCATTAGCTGGATCTTTGTCGCCAAAAATCATCTCATTCATGGCTTCTTTCTGGAAGTCGAGGAAGAAGCTGCTGTGACCATCCTTCCTGAACACAATGTGTTCATTCTGCATCCAGCACCAGCAGATCCAGCAACAGGCCCAGCACCAGCAGGTCCAGGCTGAACACCATCTCCATGCTGCATCAGCCTAGCTGTAACACATTGAAAGCAAGAGTTCCATTTTCTACAGAAATATTTCATGAAATAAAAAGAAAATGTAACACACACACACACACACACACACACAGTGTAAACAAGCCACACCCCCTTCTGTTAGTCCAATAAAACTCAAATAAACAGCATACAAAATCACTTCAAAATGATAACAATTTTTTGTATCTACTCTTGCTTTCAGTTTATGAAAATATTCACAAACACATACACACTATAAGCGAACAAACATACACAAACTGAAATTGGGTCATTAGCATGCCACGCCCCCTTTCATTTTCATCAAGCAAACACTGCAAACAATCCAATGAGTTATGCTTCTGAACAAGTAACTTCACTGCAACATTGTTTAGATCAGTGTTATTTATCACTGTGTGCTGTTTTCTAGAAAAAGTATCGTCAACACACACACACACACACACTTACCCACGCACACACACACATTTCCCCCTACTCCACCCTGCCCCTCATACGAACACACACAGGCCATAGGGAAGAGTTGGGCACACATCAGTAAGAAACACTTGTAAACCACAAGCAAACCAAACACACGCAGCGTGACTGAGAGCGAGCGAGCGACTGACACTGGCACACGAGCCCAACGCCTTGAAAGTCGGTCAAGCACACTGGTCATTGATGACCGGCTCGCTCGCTGACGCGGCGCCCGATCAGCGGTACAGACATACAATACACATACTTCGTTGTTCTATTCATAATTATACTGAGAAGAAAAACAACACCATTATGTTATAAAATTGAATGAATCTCTCAAATACACTCACCTGCATCTTGAATTATTGGATCTCCATGCTCTGAGTCTGACTCAGACGACGAGTCACTCAAAGCTTCTTCCACTTCCAGATCAAACTCTGGGTCGTTAGCATCAACTTCACGAAGTTCGATGCCAGCTGGATCAAAATCTTCATCTCCACTATCTTCATTTCGGTAAATTTTGTCAATAACCTCTGCAACTGTATAGCTTCGTCGTGGGCCAGCCATGGCTTCGAATACTGAAAGTAGGACTTCACAGTACCTTGATTATCGATCGTCATAAATTATGTAAATGAACCAATTACCTTGAACAAATGGTACACCAAAAGCAAAGAGTGGTCAAGGGAGCTTATCAAATCATAAATAGAGGGATTTTCGGCAATGCTGGACGAAACAGAAAGAGTGTTGAATCATGACGGACAATGTTCGTCAACAGCGCATTGCAGGCGGCACTTTTCATGACGGACACTGTACGTCAACAGCGCAGTGAAGAGGTTAATATCCTTTTTTTTTTTTTTGGTGCTGAAAAAGGGTTGGTTTGGGTTTTTAAAATCTGGGAGTGAAAGCCTGAGATGAAGGCCTGGTGCTTTCAGCACAGATGAATTTTACATACATCTGGATATCAGTAGAAAGCTACTAATGTCATCACTAATTGTGTCCGTTTCTTTTCCAGGATGCGTGTGTGTGCTTTTTTTTTTTTTTTTTACAATAGTCTGACTCGTTTTATGTTGATATTTTCTCTTATATGGGCTTGAGAGCCCCGTGATTGATTAGAAGTATTTGTATATTTAATGCATTGATTAGCAGTGCAGTGGCACAAGGTCTGTTGGGGAATAAAGACTTTGGAGATAGAGACTATCTTGAAATCTTAACTGCTGTTCTTGAATATAGGTTATGGTGTAAAACTGGGAGGAAAAAATTCGTGTCAACAGGCGATACGATATTTCATCACTCTGATGATTATTATTTAATATGCAAGAAATCTTTTTTAAGTTTAGGTATGTCTGCAGAACTGGTGGACATTTTCTTTATTATGCCCCTTTCCCATGGACTCTGTGTGTGTGTGTGTGTGTGTGTGTGTGTGTGTGTGTGCGTACCATGTAAGCTATGAAACATTCATCATGTACTTTGAAGTTTCTAGCTAATGTGTGTGATTATTTAAGAGTAATTTAGTGTCGAGGACTGCACAGTTGTCACAGAAGTATACTGAAAGCTATGAATCATCCTGTGTGACCAGTTTGACAGCAGCAATTGAGTATGGTTGTCTGCTTTCAGATTGTGGCAATCTTCCGTCGTGTGCTGCCGGACGTGAAGCCCTCAGTGCTAGCCAACCTGTTGTCGGTGCCCAGCTTGCCCCCCATGGACTACAGCATTGTCAGTGTCACCACCAAGGAGGAGGGTGATGCCTCTTTTGACCCTCAGCGACCAGGTAGGTCTAGTTGGTTGATTTCTGGGCTTTTGTTTGTGTGGTTGTTTTGTTTTGATAAATGTTATGCACAAAGGGAGCTTAGAGATCAAAACGTTTTTCTACAGTATGAGCCCAGGGAGAGTAACTTGAGTTTTTCATACTGAGAATTGGTTGATGACCTGAAAACAAAAAGACTAAATACAGAACCATGCAGCATTATCTCGGCACAGTGTGGTAAAGGTCACTAATGCAGGGTACAAGAAATCACAAAGACACAATATGGCTCACCACAGTGCTGTACAGTATAGTGCAGGACAGTACAGAATAAAACAATAGAATATACAGTGTTACAGGTTTCATTACAAAATGTAAGGAAACTATAGCAGTGTTCCCTGTTAGCATTAATTCCTCGTTTGAGTTACTCATGAAAAAAAGGAGAAAACAAATGTTGTATTTGTCTAACACTAGGGAAAATCTGATTGTGAGCAGGTATTCTGGATGTGTTCCTGGCCTGCATTGCCAAGGCACTGGTGGTACAGGTGAAAACCAAGCTGGAGGAAGGTGGGAAGAGTCAGGTGACACTGAACCTTGATCAGACTATGACCCAGGATGGAGGGACCAGGTGAGCTGATTTAGAAGTGTTGTTTGTTGTAGTCTCGCATCAAACGATGTAGCTACTCATGTATGGTGTTTGTAGTATTTTGCAGGATGCAGTAAATGAAGTGTGACTTTTTTTTTTGCACTGTTTCCATTGAAACGGCAGTTTTTGCCAATTTACTAGGATTTTTTTCTGTAATAAGATGGGTGGTGTATTTATAGACATGTAGGGCGTTTTCAGTGTTAAATGGTATCGTCATAGTGCTGGGAGTGTTCATGTAGCAACAGGGAATGTTTTCCAGCCAGGCTGGTGATGATGATTGATTTTCTTGTCACATGACGTGTTTTCATTGTATCTTCGATTTCATTATTACGTGGACATTTTCATTGGCAAGTGGGATGTGTCCCTTGTCATGAGGGATGTTTTATTCCTATAGGATATTTTCATTGTCATGTGGGATGTGTGCATCTCCAACATAAGAGAAACCGGACTCCTGGAATTCATAGATTTCAAGGAAAATTAAAAAAGTAGAAATCAGTAAAAGCACATTTCTAGGGGAGAAAACATCAAAGATAAAAAAAAAAAAGAGAAGAAAATTGGTAATAGAAGAGGTTATCAAAGACGTTGGAATGAGTGGTCCTGGCCGAGACTGGACGGTAAAGCGAACAATACAGCGATCAACTCGTGAGGTGGAAAGGTTCAGGAAGGTGGGAAGGCTTTCTGTTTAGCCTGTCATATTGAAGTAGGCTTAACCCTCTTGTACTCATAACAGGACCAGCCGGGAGTTACAGTGGGCACCTGTAGTTTCCATTCCAGGAGCTACCGGGACTCATCGGTAGGAATTTTACATCACGCGCTGAGCATGTTTCACACACACACACACAGTCGCAGACAGTAACTAGGAAGACTCAGGAATGGCCCAATCATGTGTTGGCACCATTTTGGGGTGCTGGAAACGTGCATGTTCATTCGGAAAAGGAACAGAACACAGTGAGTAAATTTGTGAATGAAACGGACCAACTTTCATAATGGATGCTTTCGCGTCTGCTACGAATAACGAAGAAATGGTCGACTACTCGGAAGAGGAGTTAGTTCAAATTATTGTCGAAGTGGAGAAAAGAGAGATGGAGAGTGAAAGTGATCTAGAAGTAGGTAGTGGTGTTGAAGAAGAGGGTGAGGAGGAAAGTGACCGGAAGTACAATGTTCTGCTAGCCACGCTGCAGACAACATGGCGTCCCGCGACTGTCGGGGGTGGTGGTTTTACTCTCTTTAGGAAGTCCTTTTTCTGAGACTGACATTGTTTCACTCGCATGTCAGATGTTTTCAGATTGTTCCCAGTCCTTCATTTGTGTTGACATTTTTTTTGCAGCGTGGACCACCCACGGTGGTGGCTGCGTGGATACATGCCCAATGCCCTGGCCAACAACATCATCACTCTGCTGCAGGACATGACCGCTGTAAGTCAGTCCATAGCCTCACCAGTGTCGTTTTTCTCTCACACAAAGAATGACAGCTCCGTGCACATTCTGCTATGATTAATGTCTAACAATTACTGTGGAAAAACAATTTACTGCAAGCAGTCTGTGATGATAGAGGGTGGGGTGGAGAACTGCCAGACACAATAATTTGTTTAAAGGCAAGAAAAAAATGATAGGCAGCTTTTATTGGATCTTGAGAGAAGAATGAAGTATTGATTCTTAAACGAACAGAAGTTGGTCAGACTTACATTTCGCCACTGTCCAGCTAGGGCCAGGGAGCATTCTAGCTACCTACAGTAAAAAGAGAACTGTACTTGGTCCGTGTCATTTCCGCAGGATTCATCTCGGAGCAACACTGGTGTGCATGTTTTCAGGGCAAATTGTCTGAAGCCTGGGCCAACATCACCAAAGCAGCCATTGCGGAAGCCATCTTGAACCTGACTAAGCTGGATGCCAAGCACAGAGGTCCTGATGTGTGTCCCAGAACTCCTACAGTCAGTATTCTTTAATCCCTTTTTCTCAGTTTTGAAAGCTATCACTAATATTATTGTGACAAAAAAGGCTTTGTGCCTAGAAAGAGAAACTGTAAATCTATCTGAATGTATGTTCTTCTCATTGAATCACACTGTGCCGATTGAAACAGTAACAAAACAGGTTTCTCAAGGGTAACAAGGAATAGCTAGAGTGTGAGCAACCTACAAGATGTTTTGTGTTTTCAGATGTGGTTGGCCCTGGCCTCCCTGTGTGTGCTGGGACCTGACCATGTGGAGAGACTGTCCTCAGGAGAGTGGGTCAGCAGCCCGGACTCTGTTCATGGAAAACCTCGAGTAAGTTCCATCGCTGTACCCACTAAACTGCTTATCTAGCATATTAGGTGCTCTGTATATGTGTGTAAGTGAATGTAGGAGATTTGGAGGGATGAAGTGTTCATGGAAAACCTCGAGCAAGCCTCATCGCTGTTCCTACTATACTGCTTATCTAGTGTATTAGGTACTGTATGTGTGTAAGTGAGAGTTTGAGATTTGGGGGGATGAAGAGAGATGAAAACTAGTGGATGGATTGCGTCATTTTTATCACCACTTCTTGTGTGTCCTACTTTCAGTAGTCTGCAACAACATATGAGATGAACTGGAAAGTTTGTTAAAGCCTTGCATTTACATTTCAAACAGCCAACCTGTGACAACCATGACGACAGCGTGACCCCTGCCATTATCCTGTGTGCGGAGTGTGGCAATCTGTGCGCTGACTGTGACCGCTTCCTCCATCTGCCTCGCAGGATGCGCTCTCACCAGAGACAGGTGAGACCTTTGGGAATGGTTCCCATTAACAGCACTGATGGTGGAAGCACAGGCATTTTGTTCGATGTTTGAAGCAAAACAGGAGCACTTGGAAGAATTCATCAGATCCTTGTAGAAGTGGAGAGGGGAGAGGATGGTGAAGGGAGGAGGATGAGAATGGCATGCTTAGCATCATATTTCTCTGTTAGGAATGTAAATGACTTTGACAACTTGTTGGTTCTTTTTTGTATTTTGTGTGTTAGCTATTTTCTGTCAGTGGTGGTTATTGTTAGTCCTTTTATGTATTCTGTTACCTGTTGTCTATCAGTGGCTGTAGCAACTAATCACTGATACCAGATCCAAGTGAACAAGTTCATGACATTTTTTGGTGTGCCCATGTACATAATGATAGTTACATGTACTTGGTACTTGTGTTGGCTTATGGTTTGATAATTATCCTGACATCGGTATTTGAGAAACACATTGAGCTTCATGGTGAAAGGCTATACAAAAATAGGGATGAGGAATGGAAAAGTTTTCTTTTGCAAATGGGGAAAATGATTATTGACAAAAATTATTTTTGACTTGTTGAACATGAAAAAAAATGAAAAAAAGATAAAGATAAAAAAAATCAAATGTTACAGGTATTGCATATTATGTGTACCTATTGCAAGATTCAGAAGTGAAACAGAAAGATGTACTTGTGAAATGGTGTGCTGGTGTGGCAGGGAAAATTAAAGAGTAACATGATGACCCTTGATGCACGCATTGTCTGGCAGGTGTTCAAAGAAGAGGAGGAAGCCATCAAGGTGGATCTCCATGAGGGCTGTGGTCGCACGAAGCTGTTCTGGGTCATGGCTCTGGCCGACTCCAAGACTCTGAAGGCCATGGTGGAGTTCCGTGTTGGTAAGTTAGCTCCCTTTTCTTTGGAAGACCCATGTGTTTGTTCTTTACTTTATTTGATTTAGCTGTGTTTGCCCAGTCAACTGCTCTGATCATGTTCATAGACATCACATCCTTGAGACAGGGAAGAATATTTGAATATTTTCAGCCCCTCTGAACCCTTGAGAGGAAGAAAGTGGTGGTGCATCCTTTAAATGTGTACACAGTTTTACAGGTTTCATGTTGTATTAATGTTTGAAAAGAATTGCTTCATTCATCCACTCATGATGTGAAAGGATATCGGTCAAAGTGATAAATGAAAAAAAGGTGTAATGAGAAGAAATTCAGTTGTTTTGTGTTTCGAAAAAAGCGAAAAGGAAAAAGAAGGTTAAATCGTGTTGCTGTGTATTGTGTGTGCAGGGAAACAGCACAATGCAGCAGCCACAGGCACGTGCCGGTTCTGTGGCAGCCCTGCCAGTGGAGGCCTGCTGGGCCTGGGCAATGTGTGCTCTGATCCCGACTGCCAGGTCAGATGTCGGGGTTGTCATAGCCCAGTTTTTACTGCTTTGTTAACTCGGTGAAGAAGTGTTGAAGTTCAAACTTCACTGCGCTGACAACTAACTTTGTGGTACCCAAGTTAAACTTCAGCGAGATGTCAAACTTATACAGCTTTTTTATGCTCACATGACTATCAGATCAAGAGAATCTGCACAGTCCTTCAGCTTGACCTTTGAAATATAGGCAGGTCTTTCCATAGACACAAAATGGTGTAGTTTTTCCTCCTAAAGCATTACCGGTATGTTAGAGAGGTAACTCTTTCCATAGACAAGATGAGGGGGGAAAAGTTCTCAGTTTGAGAAGTAATATAAGTTTGGATGTGTGAAAGATGTAACACTGAACATGTCAAGACTCTGAACATGTCAAAGGCAATATTACACATTCTTCCCATTGCGTTTGCTCACAGGTGGCAAAAACATTCTAAGGTAAACCCATGAAATTTTTACACTTCTTAAAATTTATTGACATGATTTAAAGAATTGCAGAAATTAAGCAGTGTTGAAAAGTCCGGACATTTGAAAACTCAACATCAATTTTGTATAGATGTTTTGGTAATCTCGTGCAAGTCTCGTGAATTTGAAATATGCCCAAGGTGTTGCATCATGAGATGACGAGAATTTTTTTGAGTGAGTGATCTAGAGAAAAGCACTTACTGCGGCAGTTCAGCTGTCACAATGGTTAATGTTCCTTGTAGACATCAAAATATAGCACAGCTGCTTCAGTTGAAGCTGGCCAGCCTTAAGAAAGCTTACAGATTACAGCCATTGAAATATCTACATGAATTACAATAACCTCTCCCTTATGTGGTTACTGTCTATGTCAGTGTCAAACTTAAGCGTTTTTGTGTGTGTATATGTGTGTGTGCATTTCCACTTAGTTTTCACATCCATGCACTTGGTGCAGTGACATGTCGCAATAGCTTGTTTTGTAACCGTGTCACATTTTAAACTAGATTGTCAGGCCAATTGACATAGGCTAGAACACCAAGGCTACATCAAAATGTTATTTTGCTCTGCAGAGTTATGCAAGGTTTGTCTTCAGTTGTGACAAGCTCTTAGCATAACATTATCAGTCTCCAAAACCCCCCGAAGTCGGAGTGTGGCTGCCCATGTGGCGAGGTAATCAGAAACGGTCACGTACGTAATGTTCCCATCCCCAGCTGATGCACTTGTTCGATAGTGTTCTTGTACTTCAGCTGTTTGGATTATCCCTGGAGTCTTGTAGCCAGGGTACGACGACAACAACAAAATAGATCGTCATTTTGTGATGTTCTTGCAGATGTCGGAACGCTTCATTTCTGTCGCTAATCTGTCTGTAAAAGATCTTACAGCTGTCTTGGATGTCTTCTTTATATGTGCTCACTTTTTATTCACAGTTGTATGCTGTGGATCTGTTTGCTTTAATCAGTCAGTCCCATAGCATCCCTGGGTCTCTTGTTGAATTGCCACTTCTAACAGTTGGAAATGACCTGCCTGTTTACAACCAACAGGACCATGCCAAAGAAGCTTGCGTGAAGACTCTGGACTGTGGTCATCCTTGTGGAGGCATTCTGGACGAGGAGCAGTGCCTGCCCTGCCTGCACCGCTGTCGCCCTGTGGATCAGGAGGTGCTGAAGCAGGATGCGGACGACATGTGCATGATCTGTTTCACCGAGGCGCTGTCTGCAGCCCCGGCCATCCAGCTGAAGTGTGGGCACGTCTTCCACCTGCACTGCACGCGCATGGTGTTGGAGAAACGCTGGATCGGACCGCGCATCACCTTCGGCTTCTCCCTTGCCCATCTGCAAGGTGAGGGCGGCTGGTTCAGTACTGGATTCTGCTTCATGCTGCAGTGATAATTATTTCCTAAAAATTAGGGGTCAGACTCGGTACGAAAAACTCGCTTCCAAATTTTCATTTGGTCACAAAAATATTTAGGGGGTCATCATTAATAACTGCTAGAAAATGTGGTGAAAGCAAACCCACACACCCACACGAGCGTGCTCTTACTGGCTCACACACATAAATGCACAGAGAAAGAGATAGAAATATATTAGAACAGAGGTGTTTATAATAGAGATAGAAATACATTAGAAAAGAGGTGTCTATAACAAAGTTAAAACATTCTAGACAGTGCTAAATATTATCTAGTCACATTCGTGTTCCAGTGCTTTTAAAGTGTTATCAACTAACATAAGTAAATGTGAGTACCTGCACTATCAAGATCCTAACGGTGAAACTTGATATATGGAATGTCCTCTTCGATTATCATCACAGAATTTCCACTACGCGAGCCATTTCCTTCAATGATGAAATATTTTATTGTGCGACCAAATTCCAATTGCAATGCAATTATCATCGGAATTCCGGTAGAACCAACAACAAAACTGTGGACTGGCCATTCTTGCTCTGTGAACAACACATTCGTACGTCCAGAATGGAGCGTTTTAGTTATCTGAAATGGTCATGTTGCATAGATCGTTAAACTTTTGTTCCATTCGTTCGATTATCACCCACAAGCACAGCTGAACTGTCCGATTTTGATTCTGAAAAGCCAAAGTTCCTACGGTTTTCCATGCTTTTCCCACTTAGCTGAATCACGTGATCTTGTGGTCCAATCAAAGACTGGCTAGGCCTAGTCTGTTTTGATGGCTCTTGTTGGTTTTTAGTAGGCCTAGAGAAGAGTTCTCAAGTGGAAGTGTTCATCGATTCAGAACGTTTGAAAACGTCAAGGAAACTTACGTTTTTAATTTCAGTCGTGTTGGACAAGACGAAAGCCCTTTTGCGTGATGCGCTGCTCAGAGTTGTAATGCGTACAGGAGAAAATCAGTGCGTTGCGGTACATTTTTTTACGTTTTTGCGACGCATTGGCTTGAATTCCAGTGCGTCAGATGGGAAGTTCATGCATCAGAGACGCACATTTGTGCGTAAGAACTACTGTTTGATGTTTGTACTTTAAACAGTAAACTGTCTTGGGTTGTGAAGTAGAGGAAGGTTCTTTACCAAGTAATAGACCACACAAAATAGTGTGTGCAGTTTAAATGTAAAATAGAAGCTGAAGTGTATCATGATGGGTGGAACTGTGCGCGGAGTAAGGTAATCCTTCAATTGCTGGATATGATGAATAAAACGCACATGTGGTTCAGAGGAAAGATGGCCGTCAGTACATAAACTCTGTTTATACGCTCTTTTATGCTTACTAGTAACACTTGTTATGTAAATCTACACATTCATTGGAAAGTAAATATAATGTGAAAATGAAGTGAAAAAAAAAAGAAGGAAATTTCATCGTGGAGATGCGTCGCAAAAAGTGTCTGCTAGTGTTTTTCACCTGTCATGTTCATATTTCTCAAAAATACACAAAATCGTCATCTTTAGTGTTTGTGTCAAAGAATTGTTGTTCCTGGGCTTCTTTTGTTGGCAACAGTTACGGTGAACCTTTTGTTTAAAGATGAGCCCATCTTGGGTACTCCTGAAGACTTCTTCAAAATATGAAGCAAGTTACGACAAAAAAATAGCACTGAATGACCAATTTACTCATCCCACTCCACCCACCCCCCTCTTTTATGGCAGTGAATGTAAAGACACATGAAGCCGACATGTGCTGCCTGATTGAAAACAGATAAACTCACTTTACAACCTGTCAGTGGTTTTCTATTATTGATTTTAATGACCAACTCCCACTGTGTAGCTAATGCACAATTTTTTTTTTCCTATTCATGCATTCATTAAAATAAATAACTGAATGACAGTGAATGTAGAACAAGGTGGATGGCTGTACAGCAAGTTGACTGAACAGATTCATGATGGGGGCTTAATGCACTCGGTTGGAAAGCCACATTGCTTTTTTTTCATTGTAGCGCCAGGTTTTCAGTACAAACACAACTGGTATTGCATTACTTTGTAGCTTAAAAGACCTTGCAAAATGGTTTGGTGTAGTAATGTAGAACTAATTCAAGATGACATGTCAAATTTCAGCAGGAGCAGGATCACACAAAATGTACTACAGATGTTTCATATGTATATGGAAACAGCATGAGGGGTCTAGGTGTATAAGAAACCACTGTGGTGTTTCAGTGCGAGATAGAACACAAGGTGTTGCGCTCTCTGCTGGACCCGCTGCGGCAGCTCTACGAAGATGTTCGACGCAAGGCGTTGATGCGACTGGAGTACGAGGGGCTTCACAAAACGGATGCCATCACGAGGCCTGGAGGGCGTTTCTTTGAAGATCCTGCCTCCTTTGCCATGGAGAGATACGCCTACTACGTCTGCTACAAGTGTAACAAAGTATGTTCCCCGTGCTGCTGTTCTTGTCCCTTCTGTGTTCGCGTTGCATTTTTCATGCCACCTTTCCATTTCTCTCTTCTGTATGTCATGTTTGTATCACTTTAAGTACCTGGGACAGCAAGCGCTGTATTTTGTTTCATATTGGGTAGCATGTTTACCCAATTGCTCCTTGCCTTCAGTTACTAAAGCCTTTTTTCCAATACCTTATGAGCATGGAACGCCTGAAGGGAAGAGAGTAATAGAGTATTGATGAAGGTGTTTATTGTTTTTGTTTTTTCCGAGAGGAAAGAAGTCGAATGAGTAAAGGAGATGTCTGGTAAATGTTATCCTAGATGTTGCAGAGCAAAGGAGTTGCTATTTAAACAACTCTTTAAACAACTCTGAAGCAATGAAAGCTGTTAGTTTGTGTGAGTTATCAGGTATAGTGAAGGCTCATTAATTTGTTGCCATGAGGTACGAGTTTACCCTGAGCCTAGCCAGGTGCTGTCAGCTGCTGCTTGCAGATTGCTTCATCACGCAAACAAAGCATGGCTTTGTGGTCAAACGTGGCTGTTGGGGGTGGGGTGGGGGGTGTTAGTGTGAATGTACCCTGGCTGTGGGTGAACTGTGCAACTGGCAAGTCTTGCTCTGGGGATGAATTATGCTGATGTCAAGGTGTTTATATCATGTTGACATTGTTGGTATACTAGGCTGGTGGATAACAAAGGGAAGAATTATGCCGTCATTTACCTGCTTGCTTCGGAGATGGACTGTACAGTGCAATGGTTCAGGCATATTAGGGGGAATTATGCTCATTGAACTAGATTACAGGGGTGGGATTTTTCCGCGGATCCGCGGATTTCCGCGGTAGAACCTTGTTCGTTCCGCGTAACAGCGTGTCAGTTCCGCGGAAGCGATCTGTGATTCTCATTCATGTCTTCAAAAACATCGGGTGTCATTTATCCACAAACTGTTCGACATTCTTAAACGGCTTCGATTCGCAGTTAACTTGGTAACTTTCTCCTTCCGGTTTTGCGATCTTCAAAATGGCGACATGTCGAAGAGACGTCGTTTCACGCGGAGAAAATGTTTCCTGCGACAGTTCTTTGAAGAACAAGTGGAAGTGGGACTGGTTGGAGAGTAAGGTGGATGATGATGAAGTGATAGGCCAGTTATTAGCCAAATTTAATGCCTGTGGCCTTGCTTACTGCAATCTTTGCCGAGTGCAAATAAATTACAGTTCACGCGGAAAAGTTGCTTTGGTGGATCACATTAAAAGCAACAAGTACAAGACAGCTCTGGATCAGCGGACAAAATTAATGCAAGATGTCTAGCTCCACACTTGGGAGCTGGACATCTTGCATTAATTTTGTGTGCCATTAGGTTGAAAAGGAACTCCTCTCATCTACACTTGGTCCAAGTTGTGAAAGATAGTAAGTATTAGTATAGTTGATTTTTATAGCTTTTTGTGTTAAAAAAAAAAAAGGTAAACAAGTGGGGTAACGTTTGCTCCTATAAGAAAACCTGACACAGAGTAACTTTTATTCAAGACTGGCACAGCCTTTTTTAAACTTGAATAAAGTCAGACAAATACATAGACAAACAATCTAATAGTGGGGGAAAAAACCAAGCGCAGGCCAACAACTGAACTGTCCTCATATAATGACTTGTCAAAGATTTGGACTTAAGGAGGGGGCAGTTTGAAGATGGAGAAACTGGTAACATGAAATTAAGAAAATATATTACAGAAAACTCTTCACTAGCTGTACAAGGGAACCATCGCAATCCTTTTGAAGGCAGATATATTTGCCTTTTTTATACAAATATATCTGCCTTCAAAAGGGATTGCAATGGTTCCCTTGTGCAGCTAGTGAAGAGTTTTCATATCTGTAATATATTTTCTTAATTTCATGTTCCCAGTTTATCCATCTTCGAACTGCCCCCCCCCCCCCCCCCCTCCTTAAGTCCAAATCTTTGCCAAGTCATTGTGTGGACAGTTCAGTTGTTGGCCTGCACTTGTTATTTTCCCCCACTATTAGATTGATCGTCTATGTATTTGTCTGACTTTATTCAAGTTTAAAAGGCTGTGCCAGTCTTGAATAAAAGTTACTCTGTGTCAGGTTTTCTTATGGGAGCAAACGTTACCCCACTTGTTTACTGTTTGTTTGCTGTTCCCTGCCTCATTTCATTTCCAATTTAGGAGAGAGAAAAAAACAATATTGGCTTTTTCCTTTAAAATGTGTTAATTTCAGTCTCAAAATGCACCAGATTGCACAGAATTGAATGTAGCAACCCAAAATTTTCCGGGGGGGGCATGCCCCGGACCCCCCTAGACTGTTTCCTCTTTTTTCCTTTATGGAGAGTCCCACCCCTGAGATTATCAAGGTGAATATATACTGTTTTTATAGACACTTAAGAGTGAATTGGGCTGTGACCAACATTAGGATGAATCATGCTATTTGTTCAGGCTCAGGGGGGAATAAACTCTTGTTGCAGGCTTGTGGAGGTGATTTACAGTGGTGCTATAGGCTCATTACTAAGGGGTTGAATCCCATCGAGGTAGATACTGAACAGTAGGTTGTCTTTTATTAACACAAAGGCATACACAAGTTCTAACCAATAATGCTCACTGTACATTTAGACAAATGTGCAGAGGTGCACATCCAGAAGCATACCCTGCTGCTACCAGTATGTAGGCCAAAAGAAAACTCTTTGCGCTATTATTAGTTCGAGGATGCGATTTTTTTTTCTTTTTTTCTTAGAGGGTGTTTGTGAAAGATGGAGGTGGATTGCACCATTGTCTAAGGCTGACTGTTCAGGTGAACTGTACTGCTGTTTCAGGCTTACTATGGAGGAGAGGCACGCTGTGAAGAACAGGCAGGTGGTGGAGATGTGTATGACCCCAAAGAATTGGTGTGCGGCGGATGTTCCGATGTCTCCCGTGCACAGGTATGAACGTTTTCGCTAAAATGGCCATCTTCTGTCTGTGCACAAAATAGCAAAAACTGGCAAAAATGAATTTTGTTTAAATTTTTGCTGAAAGAGTTTAACTTTTATCTCTGCACACCAAACAACTTGCTGGTATAAATGAGGGAAAAAAAAGCTGATTTAGGATGAATGTTGAGAAAATTTTAGCAGAATGTAGACTGGAATGCATAGTTGAGAAAAGTTTTAAACAGGAGAAAAAAAATACTGGAGGTTATGACCATTCCAGACAATTCATTTGGCAGCGACATGATTCTGTGTACCCAGGTGACGATTTTTTTCAGTTTTCGTCAAGGAGCAGTGTTCATGTTGGTTTGGATATGTAACAATTTCAAATCCAAACTGTATTTAGATACAGCTCGTTGGATGTTAATGTGTGGAATGGCTATGAGCTGTAGACAAAAGTTAGTATGGTTTCAAGGCCTGACCTCCCTTTATTCTTGTGCTGAATTGGAAAGGGACATTTTTATTCCATCTGTACATGGAGAGAACAAGGTTTTATCATTTCCTTGAAATAAAACTCTAGTGGAACAAGTATTTTCTGTGGTGACAGTCAGTGAGCTTGATTTTTTTTGTTAATATTTTGCAGTTATGATCAAATCTGCAAACCAAAATTGTCTTTTGCACAGATACACAAAGAAAAAACTGCCCATGTGGTATCTTCCTGTCAACTAATTGTGCAGAGCACCAACCTCAACTTTCTCCAGCTTACTGGATGTGGATGACAACATTTTGTTTTGTAAGTTTAGTACTTGGCCTGCCGACTAGTGAACTGTGGGACTGGTGGTACCTGTTTGCATACAGTGAACAGTCATGTATGATATATCAAACGCTCAGAAACATATGCTGATTTGTAGCAAGTGTATTTGTGTCGGTTGACCTTGCATCATAAAGGTGCTTTCCACATGTAATGTTGTGATCACGTACATATCAAGCTAAAGAAATTTTTGTTGTTTGTTCTGTCAGATGTGTCCGAAGCATGGGTCAGACTTCCTGGAGTACAAGTGCCGGTACTGCTGCTCTGTGGCTGTATTCTTCTGCTTCGGCACCACGCACTTCTGCAACCAGTGTCATGACGACTTCCAGCGTGTGACCAACATCCCCAAAACCAGCCTACCCCGCTGCCCAGCAGGTTAGTTAGCTGCATCCATCTCTTCGTTTTTGCAGTTAATATGGAGAGGGTACACCTATCTTTTACTAGAAGTCATTGGGGAAATTTTTTTTTCCACATAATTTTTGTTTCAAAGCCAACATTATGTTAACAGCATGAACAATGTCCCCTCTAACACCCCCCCCCCCCCCCCCCACCCCCACCCACTGAAAATACCAGGAATCTTTGTTGTTCAGAGGCATGATTAATCACTCCACTTGTGTGTTACACATGGCAATGCTGGGGGCTTTATAAGTAAAGAGCTCCCTCCCCTTTTGAAGGTCCAAGCTTACAACTGCCTCTTTTCTTTCAATCTCTCTGATTGCACCTTGTTTTAACCCACTGCCTACCGTATCGACCGAGATCGACTGCCTCGTTTATCAAAAAGCAAAGAGGTCCAGTATCGTGTTCATACTTTCCCCCTCAGTAGTTGAAGACAAATCTTGTATGTGGTGCCTTGAGGTTGGATGTGGTTTTTCCTTATCAACAAAAGTTTAGTGTGCAGAGCATATAGAACGACTTTATCTTGTTCCTGAAGGTTTCAGCACTTTGTTTAGACTTGGGAAATTACTATGTATTCCCAATCCATGACATTCTGTGGGCTCATTGAATTTAGGGAGAATTGTTTCAGCACTGAGAACACTGAAGTAGAGTTTGTTTTTTCCCTTCTCTACCTCATGTACCAGCTCACTACATACGGGAAAAAAATGGCTGTCCTGATTTTGATTGAGGTTTCTTTATGTTGAGTATGTGTTGCGGAGTGTTACCTCTTTTGGTATATTTTCCCCATTAACGAGTTCAAACACTCTAAAAAGGCCTGTTGGATCATGAACACGAAACGTGCGTGTCTTTGTCAGGTGCCCGGGGCCGTCAGCTCGAAGGAGAGGAGTGCCCCCTGCATGTCCAGCACCCACCGACTGGTGAAGAATTTGCTCTGGGCTGCGGAGTCTGCCGTAATGCACACACATTCTGATCAACTTTCTTCTGGACACGCTCTTTCCTGTCGCCTGCCATGCATGACGAAGACATTGTGGATCAATAGCAAGCCAACACGATGTGAAAAGGCTTTGGTGTGACGGGGGATGACCAGTATTGCTGTTTTTAGGACGCCCATTTTAATGAACTGTTACTGGAGGGGTTGGGTTTTGGGTGTATGTGTAGATTTTTTGGCTCGTCATTCTTCTTTGCATGTTGATGAATGTCTTTTAATTCACATACTGTACAGTGGCTCACTAATGGAACAAGTGACAGGGGTTTGCTATCCCTGGCAGTATGTTCGATTAAACGTAATTTTAGAAGAAAATTTCCTTTACTCTTCAATGTGTCGGAGGTTTTACATGACTTAATATGTTGTTATAGTGTTGAACTGCAAATTCATACCTGCTTTATATTCTGTACAATCGTATGGTTTCCATGTTTATAATGTAAATGTATTAAGCTTTGCACAATATTCATGAACAAAAAATACGACTAATTACTGTGCCAATGGAGAGATGTTCAGATTGACCTTTGTGTGATGTTCTGCCTTCAGTGGAACAAAATGAAGTATACACAAAACTGATTTCTATGCGAATTTATTATCGCTGATGTATGGTCAAATATGATAAAAGCAAACTTTCCACCCCATGGTAAAAGCAGAAGTTGGAGATTGACTTTTGGGGGGGGGGGGGGGGGTCGGAGGTTCTTCCCATGGTACCACTTAAGAATTTTCCAGTTACAAAACATATGCATGCATAGATGGATAATAAAAATACATGCCCATAACTCCAAACAAATGCTGGTTACGTTTGTTCACGTTCTCATTTCTGCTAGGCAATTGGGCGTTGTAAACAGCATTCGTTGGGAGTGATGGATATGTTTTAGACAGTTTCACTGTTGCCACTCAATGACTTTTGTGGCGCAATGCACAGGACCGACTTCATGTTGCCATTGGTTAGTTTTGTAGTGCAGTGGGCCAAACAGCCTTCTTTCACCAGTCTTCCATCTCCTTGCAGTTTTTCCTTCAATGAAGGCAACTTTTCCAGCTGTGTTGGAATGAGCGCTGCATCTCTTGCAACCACCTCGGTGACACTGTAGCGAAAAGGGAGCAGAGCAACACATACTTTTTCTGCTCATTGATGGCAAATTTTATGTGACCTCTGCAAGAAAAATGTTGGAACAGTCACGTTTCAATTTTTATAGTACAAAGGAAAAAAAATCTTCCAGTTTTCTTCTCCCAGGTACTTCAAGTTCCTTTACCATGGATTAGGCAGAAACATACTCGAGTCTGAAAAAAAAATTATACCCGCATGTGGGTGTGAAGAGCTGCATGTTTAAAGAGTTTTCAACTGCTGGCCGAATCCAAACACTGCAAATTTGTAAATGGGGACCCAAAAGGTCAGGTGCCTGCAGACTACAATGTCAGGGAAGAGGCAGGCAAAGTACAAAATGCCCTCAGATTTAGGTCTAGCCCTACACGAGAGGACAGTCATACTATTTGAACACCCACATTGATTGTGCATCAAGATACTGGTTGTACTCGTCACCTGCTATGAACCGAGAGGGAGACATGGCAACCGTTTGCCAATAACGAAATCATCAGAAAGAACAAAAAGTATATGCCGAGAAGAATTTTTTAAAAAAAGACAGAAAATGCACAGAGGAACGGGATGAGACATGTAATTGATACTCTACAACACTAAAAACTCCGAAAGAAAATACAAAAAACGCAAAAGAGAAAGAAAGAGACCAGAGTGGGTGAACAAAAAAGGAAAAACTAAACAATGAATGCTCAAGAGAATGAAGAAAGAGGGAGGGGGTGGCGAGCGATAACTTGATACCCAACTACTGCATGAAAGACAGATTGCAGAAGAAAGAGAAGGAAAAAAGACCGAGGTGTGGAGAGAAAGATGGTGGCAGGGGAGGGTGGACAAGACTACCGATTGCCAACAAGTAAATAGAAAGAACGAAAAAAAAAGTACCAACAGAAAGATACATAACTAGAGAACAAAACAAAAAAGACAAAGGAAAGAGAACGGGGCCAAGTGATAACATCACAATGAACTATCAACAGCTATAACAAATATAAAAAGAATGACGGTAGAAGAGAAAGACAAAAGAGAAAGGGAAGCAAACATGAGAAACAGAAAACGAGACTGTCTATCCAACAAAAAAAGAAACGCACATGTATATTCACTCTTCATATCCCTATCCCCCTACTTGGCCCCACAACCTAATCCAAGGTCCGGTGATACCCCTGAAAATGACCTGATTGTTTGTGCCTATTCCACCCCCACCCCAATTTGACAACACACGCTTGTTACTGCACCCTTTTGGTGCCATGAAAGTACAGGTTAATTCTGTTTAAGTGTTGTTTTGGAATTATGTGAATATCCTACGTGTGATAAAATCCTTCCTGACCTCAAATACAAAACGCTTGGAGAACATCAAAACACAACGGCTGTGTCTGGCAAGAAGCAGATCATACGGACAGGATTATAATAAATTATGATAAATCTTCAAAAATCTGTATGCACCCAAGAGAAGCTAGACATTCAGACAGGTGGATAAATTTTAATGTATGGGTAAAGACCGACATCAGAGCAACTCAGGAGTGTCTCCTCCGGTGGGCTACCTGTCTCTTGTACACCCAGCAACTACCTAGGGACTGCTAGCACTGTGATCCGCAGAACCTCGGTGTGACCGTGTTTTGGGGGAACAAAGCCCAGTGGTGCAAGTAATGCCATTAAGAGATAGAGAAAAAAAAATTCAATCCTTTGACCATGATCAGTGTGACAATAAACCAGTTTGCACATTGCACAACGGAAGTACACCTAGCACATCACTATGACAGAAGCAGTTTGCAGACCACGTCCAAAGCTGAATCACATGACTGGGAACTGGATGGGATGACGGGAGAAGGCAGCTGACTGCAGAAGACGATCAACTTGCAGAGCCGGAGCCAAGTTGCTGCAGTGCATTCCGTATCTCTGATATCATGTCCTCTCGCTTCACTGTTCTCTGCAAACATAAAACAATGTCACAGTTCTTGTAGGACATGTGCTGAGAGCATCTTCACATGATCATTTTTCTTCTGATAAAGCTGCATGCAGCTAAACTAGGAGCTGAAAATCAAGATGGCAAGTTCATCCCGTGAATGGGAGGCTCAACTTGTTGAAACATCATGCCTCATGTTGAGTGCCGTTTTGGTTGTACAAATTTCAGAAACTGTACATAAAATCTCCACATCCTAAAGCAGGCTATGGCAAAAGAGGGAAATATTTTGAATGACAGGTTCAATTATTGTTAACAAAAAAAAATATATACTGAAGTGGTGGCAACCTTCATGAAATGGAAAAGGGATAAGTTAATGGCCATGGACTGATTGATGAACTGAAACAGAAGGACCACAACAGTGTAACTATTGGCTAGTTACCAGAATAGAGGATGAAGATGGTGGTGGGGCGATGGGACAGTTGGAGTGCGAGAAGAGAGAACATGAAGAGAGAATGACAATGTGGTGTTGCTTTTGTATCTTTTTTTTTCTGGAGAATAATCACCACTAAGTACAGCTGCATGGGTCGGACACTTTGCCAGTGATAACTGATGACTTGATTAATGTCTGGGGGCCGGAATAGCTCAGTTGGTAGAGCGCCGGACTCGTAATCCAAGGGTTGCGGGTTCGAATCTCCGCCGAGTCGTTTCAGTACAGGGGGATTTTTCCTTCAGAGTTAACACTGGTTCTGACTCCATTTCCCATACAGTCCTTCGAATGAGACTATAAACCGAGGTTCCGTGTGTGAACGCATGCATAACATCTTGCAAACACGTAAAATCACATTACACATAGCATGCACCTTCCCCGAAGATGGAGTATGGCTGCCTTAATGGTGGGATAAAAATTAAAAAAACGGTCATACACACAAAACTCCACTCCCTTTGTTGAGCAGATGGGATTAATACCTGCCTGTCTATACAGGGAGTGTCTGCAGGAGTATCAGCCTGCGTACGCAGAATGAGAAGATGATTAACGTCACTTCTGCCCTATCACAGTGAATGTACCTTGGACAGTACATTTTTACCCCATACAGATATGCCTTAAATCTTTGCTGTTTATGTATCGTGTTTGAACCATTTGTAATCTGCAGATTCCTAATGAGACGTCCATCCCTCTTGCCCTCTTCCCCCCGTGCTTTTCTAATCTCTCTGTTCTCTTCCCTAACATGCCGTAATCACTGTGCTTCTGTATTCAACCCCATCTCCCCTTTCCGTTCGACTCCTTTGCCCCCTTCCCATCTTCGTTCCCTTTCATCTCAAGCAGTCTGTAACAACATGGCTGCCTCTGGCCCTCCCTGGCATTCTTTCCATTCCAGCTTTCTCCATGGATCTCACCTCCTCTCTTGTGGCCACTATCCTCAGTTTGACCACACCACCGTCAAGCTCCGATTGTCCAAAAACCACTGCCAAGGGAATTCCATTCTCTTCACAATACTGGAACTGAGTCAAGGCTTTCGGGTTCCTCTTATAGGACTGCTCTGCCTGCAAACAGAGCCAAAAAAACCCCAAATGAGACCAATACTTTTCCTCTGGATTCCACATGCACATACAACCACATCATTTCATCTTCATCCCTTACTGAAACACAGAGGCTTCAAAGCTTACCAAATATGCTGTGGTATGCATGGGCTAGTTGGCACGCAATGACACTCACAAAACCATTCACCAAATTTGATGCTACAATTCTACAAAGAAACAAATTTTCTTCACATTTAACAAAGAATGAAAGAAAGAAAAAGGTGGAAAAAACAAGAAAGAAAGAAAGAAAAAGACGGGTTAAAAAATTACCTTGATATCACCATCCCAGAGTTGTGCACACAATTTCATCCTCTCTTCTACCAAGTTTTTCTGTGCCGACACCACCATAACTTCCGTCTCTGTGGTCCGAGTCTTGGAATTGGACATCTGAAAGCAAGATTTACCGTTTTGCAACAAATCAATCAACATTTTCAGAAAAACAAAGTGAGCAAATACTTGTCACCAGTTCAGCACACAATCTATCCTGGACAAAACAAAAAGTGCAATCATCTCTGTCTAAACAATCAAAAGTACAATCTATCCAAGACAAAGCAAAGAGCGCAACCAAATCCCATCTCTACAGTCAAACAGTAAAGTAGCCCAAACTAGGCAGAACAGACATGTCACTTCTTGCCTGTCCCATCTGGAATTTCATTTCAAACCTATTCTGAAAGGGTACAATTCATACACCTTTTAATACAGTTAAACTCTATTCCATCCGTCAACCATTCTCCACTTACTACCATTCTGCCCTATTCCACCCATCTCGACTGAATGTATGTTTAATTTCCAGTGTATTTGGGAAGCTTTGAGTCGAGACACACCATTTGAAGACAGCAGTGTTGCTAAAGCCCCTGGAACTGCGAATCTGCTTTGATTGATCTCTAAAAATAATGAGGCTACTGTTCAACTCATGTAATGTGCAGAACTGAGTGACTAATAGATCACTACATTCCACCCGAAAGCTTATGAATAACATTTCTAAGACCAACTGACAGTTACAATAGTAGCTACTGTTATTTTTCCATTCCCTAGGCACACACACACACACACTGAAAGAACTAACAATACTGTAACTAACTTGACACCAGCTTACTGGATTCATACACACAAACACGAGCAATAATGTTGTCCACAGCGATGCAAAAGGCATTTTAAAACCAAATGAAAGAAATCTGATGTGATGGGAATCTGCAAGATCATGATAATAGTTTTGAACATGTTAAGTCTGTGAAACCAACAAGAAAGGAATGAGACGCTTCAGTGATTTTCTTCTTTACAAAGTATGGGGCCCAAAACAAAACTTCTTTCCATGCGATTATAAAACAGATAAAAGAAAAAAAAAAGAGGGGGGGGGGGGGGGGGGGTTGTGCATACATGGTTGTAAGATTTAAGGCATGTCTAAGCTTTCAGATCACTTTGATAAAAAATTCACTCTCTGTGAAAAATCAATTTGAAAAAAGGATCGGTCAGGCCCACGAACAATGGCAAAGATTTACTCATGTCGAAAGTACATAAATTTACAAACACAGATGGCAAGTCAAGTTTTGCATGCTATACAAAATGATTTGGAAGATGCACAAGAAACGGTGTGCATGTTTAGTTCAAGTGACCAGGAATTAGAAAGCACATCAACAAAATCTTGCCTATCTTCAAAATGCCAAAACACAAATCTTCCAACTCGAGATATTTCACTTCCAAGATTTCCGATATATTCCAGAACACTTGCAACCCTAGGTTTAGCTTTAAACTGATAAAGCCATGTCATTTCCCTGTGCTGGTGCCTGGACACTTTTCTGCATAATGTTTTCTCAAAGACATATTATGCCATCTACACACACAGCACACATATTCAGAAAACCTGACTGGGGAGGGAACACTTTTTAGTATAGCATGTTTAACCAATGACATCTTCAGCAGAAATAATTTTATCAGTTACAAGTACTCAATAGATCTGTACCAAAAAGCTAGTTCAGGGGACAATTGAATTGCTATTTCCGATCTTCACTGTAAGTGAATTTTACCCAACCACACGTAGCGTGTCTTTTTCCAACTATGTGGCTGGCTGACAGTTTATGGCCTTGTTGGACCCACTACCTCAACAGAGGGTCTCTTCTGACTGGACAGACAGTCACAGAGAGAGATGGCATCAACAAACCAATTCAGCTCACACTGTTCATAGCTCGGCCAACCTTGAGGAGCCAGACTTGGGTTGTCATCTTATCGCAATTAATTGCTTACAGTTACCCCGATGTTTTAAAAAAAAAAGTCCACAACTCGATCAAACATATTCTGAAACATGCAAAAAATACTACAAAAAGAAAAAAGTACAAAAGCCTGTCTTCTGTAACACCTTAAATCAGATGAAAAATATTCGTTTGCATAGAATTTCAAAATCAGGTGGTACATCTATTACAAGCTTTTCATTCAGAACATGTTTTATAGCGAGTCGTACATCACATGAAAAAGCACCATGAAGCTTCTTCACCTTTTAAAAGATATAAGTGGCTGAAATGAGTGGTGTATGTTAAATCAGCACAAAACTCTTTCATCTATACAGCCACCAGAAGCAGGCAGTAAAGACTGTTAAGGTTCATCTTTACAGCCACCAGAAGCAGGCAGTGAAAACTGTTAAAGTTTGAACGAATCTGAAAGAGTTTCCTATCCACTGCACGTTCCAGTCATCTTGTGAGAGGTCTTTGACAGAAGTCTAATATTTGTTGCTGATATTATCTGCATAGCAATATTCCCTGTCCTAACCTGGGAATCAAAGGAATTCTCGATCACTGAAACATTCAACTAGATTCTTTAATAAACAAAATGCAACAAACCCTGGCTTTAGCCTCCATAATAGAGAAGAGTCGCTCGATGCCAATGCTGACGCCCACACAGGGAACTTCTTGCCGTCGGGGTCAAACATGCCCACCAGGCCGTCATAGCGACCACCTCCAGCCACACTGCCCACCCCAACCTGCTCTTCTGAATCACTGGCTCCTTTGACGTGACTGTAGCCTGCACAGACAAAACATGGACATCTCACCACCTTTGCTGATTAATGTCCACAGAATTTAGTATTTTACATGCAGTAGCAGTCATGAGAGTCATTTACTCCATAAATTCTTAAATTAGTGTAAATTGACCTTTTAATGCCTCTGCCAGTCCACTATTACCAACTAACTACTGACCTGCCCTTCTCCATCTGCTCAGTGTGATCTTTCATTCCCTTTAGGTTTTTTTGAAAAGGATTGAATATCCAAACATGACTTTCGGCAGCATAAGTGAAAATGGTGGTGGGGTTGTCAAGCTGGTTCATTTGTCTGTCTGTATGGGTATTTAGTGGTTTCAGTATAATACTCCCATTTCAACGTGCCTGTATTTAATGGTTTCAGTATAATACTCCAATTCTAATGTGCTTTAAAACTCTGAAATGAAATTTATACCTCTGTTTTACACACAGTGCTTTTGACAGTCACCCATGCTGCTGAGTGAGACACTAACAAAAGAAGACTAGAACTGTCGCTTTCTCACATGAGTGGTATCACAGTCACTGTCGCGTGGACACACACACACACACACACACACACACAAAAACACACACATGCACACTCTTACACACAGATAACTCAAGAATACATACCAAAACAACAACAACACTTTTATGTCAACAGACCTGAATAATATGTCAACATCTACAAGTTTGTGTATGCACCATGCATTTTTGTGCAACAGCTTCAGCAGTTGCACCATACAGATAACTCATGAATATATGCAATATGCTGGTTATCAGATCTACATAATTAGCTGTTGCAACTATAAAACTAATGTATCGGACAGACCTAAATAATGAATTAATATCTACAGATTTGTGCATGCACTCTGCATTTGTGTGCAATATTTCAGCCTTTACCCATTCCTTTCAAACAACTGTTGTGACACACAGAAAGCATAATCGGCATACGTGTCATTTGGGAGTAATATCAGAGAGTAGATGAAGCATAATCGGCATACGTGTCATATAGAGTAATATCAGAGAGTAGGTAGCAGATGAAAAAGATCAAAAACTCAAATGTGGTCTTCTTGCCAAAATCTCTCAACTCTGAAACATATGGTTCGCTTGATAACGCACAGATCAGAAACTTCCAGTATCAATATGTGAACTCTGCTGCGCTCAAAGTAATCATTGGGCCCAAAAGATTGAATGAGACAGCTAGATCGAAGGGGTCAACTGCCTGGCAGCCATCTTAACTAATGGTTATGACATATGAAGAACAGTTATGAAACACCAAGACTTACCTGATTACTTCCTTATTCTTGATTACAGGTAAAAGTGCCAACTTCATTGATAACATCATATGATCGGAAGTGATTCAAGAGTTCATTTTTATAGTTTGTCAAACACTTGATATATCTGATCAAGCAACCAAATACTGTCAGCCTCTAAAGTAGACCTTTAAAGTCAAAGAATCATACTTGCACATTCACAGCATCGAATAAATGAGATTTAAGACACCACCACCACTCTCTCCCCCCAACCCACAAGAAAAACAGAAAAATTGACTGACCTGTCAGTACTCCTTCATAAATAACTCCTGGGGTAGTAATCCAGACCTCGAGCCAAGCTCATGTCAAACAACACTACAACATAGATAATGGCACTCATAAATTCTCAAATGGAAATACACAAAGTTTTGTACAATGAAATCCATATATTCTTAAAATGTATGTTACTTCCAAAGAATGGACAACTTCAATCATACTAACCTGACCAACTGATGTTTTAGTCCTATTCAGCTTAAACATGCCCCAACTAACATGGGCAGGAATTAAAACTTGTGAACCCTTTCAATGAGGAATGTGACAGTCCACAGTTTACCAAAGAAGTTATGAAACGATCTGTCATGTAAACCTCCACTGTTGAAGGGAAACAAGCGTACACGTATCACACGGGTGACGTTATTCAAACAAAAACCACAACTTGTGTATTCTTCAGCTATGTCAATGGAATCAGTAATAGTTCAACAACACTTCAATATGAATTTGCTAGGATTCTGTATGAAAATAAATTTGACCAGATATTTTTTTTTTCTTTACAAATAAAACAGAGTTGTGGTAGCAAATGGTGGATGCTGAAGTTTTCTCTAGTTGTGACAGCAGCAGTACTGGCATGAATTTTACAGAAGTTGTAGATTTACTCAGAAATATAACTAACCAAAATGTTAAAGACAGTTTCATGATGATTCCTTTCAATTCAAGTGAAAAATGTTTGTCAAGCTGAAAATATTTTTAAAAGCAAGATCATAGTGTTCAAGTGGACAAATTCAGACTGAATTTTGATTATTGTTAGCAGATATTTTGGGAATTGAACACTGATCAATTTTTTTTAATAGCAGGCTGAGGTCCAAGTTGCCAAATATACATCAATCCACTGAATTTGTCCAACCATTGTTATCATACTGAGCGCAGTAACAAGTTTAAAAGAAAAAGTGAACTTTAAAAATCTATTTTAGATTTAAATCATGTTATATTCAAGAGACTGCATTTTACTAATTTTTTCTTCAGCATTAGATTTCAAATTAATTTAGAATGAAAAATGTCATAATGCAAGTGATCGCATCACAAACCAGCCGATTTCAAAGCAAACAATGCTTCTGTAAATCAAATTTGTGTTTGTTAATGAATGTTATGCATAGTGTTCTCATTTTCAAATATTCATTTCAAAAACCTTTTTACTCATTCCTACTTTTTCAAACAAATGCTTTATTTCAACTTGGCATGATCCATACCTTACAGTCAGAAACCTTAACAATTTTGAGATGGGAGCCACATCTGTACCTCCTACCTGCATCACTCTGACCCCAGAGTGATACAAGCGACATCCAACTTGTGACACAGTTCATTCATTTTCCTTTCTTTCCTTAGGCTAGTAAACATGATTACCTCAGATCTCCAATTCTTGTTTCTGCTTTTTTTTCGAGCCATGCAATCCACAAGAGGCATTTGCTTTTTTTAAGCGCACAATCCATATCCTCTGCCTTTCAAATGGCTGTATTTCAGACGAATATATGAGGTAAGTCTTTGACATGGGTCTGCTTTGAAGGCATTGTCTTGTCACATATCCTTGCAAATCAATGTCTACCACTTTCTTTGATTTTGTGAGCCACACCATCTTCCTCCATTGCAAACACACACTAACGACGCTCCTGTCTGAAATGATGTTTGCATGACGGCACAAATGAGACACAAATGTTTATTGTACAAAATGCCCTTTCAACCATACAATACTCAAGTTAAAATTGGAATTTCAGATAAGAGATAAATTTCCAAGATTAACTTACACATGAACCTTTCAAAAATGAGTCATTTCAATCTCGATCTGCCTATTTGGTTCGCAAGGCCAATGCTCATGGCAATACTAAATATGGAATGGCATCAGGACTGCTGAGATTTGCAAGCCTCTCAACTGTACAACTCCACGCTCACGTCCTATAAGCAACTTTGAAGTTGCTTCAAGTCAGCTTGGCATTATTTCATCAAGAATATGGTCAAAATCCTGGCAAAGTGCTGCACTGGACCATTTTCCAAGGGGGAGGAGAAAAGTTCAGTAGAGGAAACAACTGCAATGCTGCAACCCTCAGTATATGTTGCCTGGGAAGACAAGATGACATCATGGAGGACTGACCTTAATCTTGTGACAAATGCATTTTCCATGTGAGTCAAGGTATACCTGAGGCATGCTGAAGAATGCCATGTTGGGATGATGATTAAGATTTGGATGTTTGCTATTACCTTTCCAAGTCAACTTATGAATCGTCTCTTACTCACACTGCGTAGAATAATGCCTATTCAGTTATTCAAGAGATGTTACCCTCTTCTTGTTTTGCTTCTACTCCACCTCTTTATTGACAATTCCAACTGAGGTAGAGGCTTTTTGAGGATTCATACCAGGACAAAACTTTGGTTACCTAAGAGTCATCAAGGAAAGTGTCATATTTTTCAAAAATTGCCTAACATAGACATTTCTGACCCTTGTTTCGCCTTTTCAGCGATGTTCCTATGGTAAAGCAATTTACCCTTAGCACCTCCAAGTTTTGAAAGACTTTTGCCCTTCTTAATACAAAGTAATGGGCCCCAAGCCCTCAGGTAGGTACTTTCTGCCTAAACCATAAGCCTTGAAAGTTTCAGTTCTGATCTTCCCTTGTTTGGTCAAGTCTATAAAGGTCTCTAAATTGTCTTTCTTGGAGTTGTTCTCAATCTCCCTCCTAAACACCATGAGAAAAGGTACCATCTCCAGAAATTTTGTTACTTGGCAAAAGGCACTGTTGCTGCAGCCTCTGCTAGTGTGATGTTAGCACTCTGTTTTTCCAGTCATCTTTCCCTGTCTCAATGAATACTCTCTAAGAGTCATTCTATAGTCTGGGCAATCTTAGGGTCAAACTCAGACGAGCTCCCTTGCTAGGTCCGTCACCTTTTGGAGGTAACACAGACGATGAGGGAATGTAATCCCAAGCCCTCTCTTTACCTTTCTTTTCCAAGCAGCCCCCCCCCCCCCCCCCCACCACCTCTTCTTCCTTGCCTGTCTTCATTTCAAAGGCCCTCCTTTAACCCTCTTGTATTCAGATTCTCTGAGGCCAAATTCCCCCTAGTTTTCAGATTCTTTTGGTGCATTTAGCCTTAAAATGGGTATGTGCAGTTCAGGCTTCACCACAACTAAGAATAAACCTCTAGAGCTACGAAATTCTGCATGTATGGTTACAAGGCTTTGTTCTATACTGTGAGCAAGATTTTGTATGTCTCGAGGTGAAAGGTCGTGTCACTGTCGCCAAAATATCACCCAATGTGTCACATGCGATGGTGACAATTCTAATACAGCACACCAACATGCAGTTATCCCATGCACATGCATGTTAGCGTTGTAAAATGAAAGCTGGGGCCTACCTGAGATGATCTGTCTTCTGTCCACCCGTTCAGTCCCCACAGGTAATCCACAGAATGTTACACACAACTAGTGTCAATTGTCACTACTGAACAGTTACTGTAAGTAAACTCAAGCACAGTTCATCATTGTTTTTCTGTAACTGTTCTAAGTACTTTATACATGTCCATATGTATTTACACAATGTATAGCTGTACAGCAGGATATTGAGTACAGTGTCACTGCCAGTGTCATCGAAGCACTGTCATTACAAACTACAGGTAAGCACATATACACGTACACACAAACACAGAGACTAGTGAACTGCCCTACTGTTGAGCCACATTCTGCGCATGGTAGTCACGGAAACAGTCATTCCTATGAAAGCAGAGCGCTACCTGGCAGAAAGTACACATATATGATGTTTCTACACGTCGTCCCTTAGCTGTCATACGGCCGTCTTTGATGCACTGCCGACAGACCCTCGCCCTGCCTTTGATTTTTTCTAATTTGTGATGGTCGATGCTGGCCTTGGAAATGGGGGGATCAGGCACTGCTTTGCTACGCCCTGCTTTACGTTTCCTGGAGGTGAATCCGGCACGAAGTTGTTCCGCGATGTCAGCGCGAAACATCATGTGGTCGTATGTCGTCTTGGGCACTGGATCATGGGGCGACACCTCCCAGGTGAGGTAGGCCTGGACAATACACAAGTTGACCAGAGAATGGAAAATGTAGCGCCACCATTTCTTGTTCTGATGGCCGACAGGGTAGTAGGCGCGGTACTGGTCCGACCTGTCAATGCCACCCATGTATTTGTTATAGCTGGCGATGACTGTCGGCGTCACTTTGTCCTCTACTGTCGTCATACCTGGCAGCTGGTTGGTGCTGAGCAGGTAGATCTGGCGATTGTCTTTGTAGACTGTGGCCATCAGCGAGCTCTTCTGCACCTGCATTAATTCTCCCTTCTCTTTCAACCTGGCAGTCTTGACCTCCTTTGGTAAGCCCTTGCGGTTGATATTCGACAGTGGCACAGGCATACGTCCCATTTTGGGACGTGTGTCATCAGGGGGACACTGGTGAAAAATCGATCAAAATACAGGTGCCTGTTCTGATGGTAAAAAGGTGATGCCAGCATTCAACTACTTCGTGCCCAAGACTGATGGTGGTGTCTCTACGACTTGCACGGCCAGTGTAAACATCAAAAGCAACACAATACCCTGTGTTTGCGTCACACATCTCCCACACCTTGATGCCCCATTTGGTTGGCTTCGCAGGCATGTATTGCTTGAAAAAAATCCGACCCTTGAACCCTATCATTGCCTCATCAATGCTGAGTTCACGACCTGGATGGTAGTTGGTCCTGAACAAAGGGAGAATCATGTTGATGAAATCTCTCACCTTGTACAAAGGGTCCTAAGCCGGATGACCTCGTGCAGGTGTGTTAGATGTGTCACACAGATGGAAGTACTGGTTGATTTTGAAGAAGCATGTTTTGGGCATAACTTCGCTGACCCAGGGATCGTTGAAGCGGCGATCGCGTGACCAGTAGCACCATAGACGTGGCAGACGCCTAATCCCCATCATAATGAGTATAGACACATAGGCCCGCATTTCGTCAGGTGTTGTGTCAAACCATAGGAGTCAGGTGTGCCCTTAGCTGCTTGTCTTTGTTAAGCGTACCTGTTGGTTTCTACTGCTGCTAACTGAAAAAATGTGAGGGGTATAAACAAAAAGAAATAATCGAGAGGGGTGGCAGTGTTCGGCAGTGAATGCGCAGGGCATGTCGGCTGTTGGAATGCGGCCATGTTGGCAGGACGTGTAGCCGGTCGCCATGTGGTTTGCAGAGCAGCGAGCGGCACGTTGTCTTCAGGGTCACTTTCAACATTTTCCTCTCCTTCATCGGTGCCAATTTCAACATCACTCTCTTCTCCTAACTCTCCATTTTCAAACTTCTCTACTTCTTGCAAAATTTGATCCCTCTCCTCCGCAGAATAATCAGGAATATCATCAAACTCGCTGTTGTTAGCAGACGACGCCATTGTGAAAATCGGTCAGTCTCACGCACAACTCTTCGCTCGCAGTTTCTCCTCTCTTTTTGTGAATGGAAGTGATGCCAGCATCCAAAAATAGTGGTGCCAGATTGCTGGGCTCTAGTGGGAAATCCCCAACAACTTTTAGTGGCTCTCCGAGCATTTTCACGGCGTCAGCACGTGATGGAAAAGTACCGTACACATGCGGCCCCGCTACTCCCGTTTGCGCCCGTTACGAAAACTAGAGGGTTAAGTTAACATCTGTATCCTCAGTAGTTGGATGCTCCCATGCAAGTGGCAGTAGAAATCTGTAGGCCAGAAGCAACAAGAACTGACTATTCACTGAAACTAGAGATGATTCCAGAGGGAGATCATCTCTTTGCTCTCTACTGCCAGAGGGAGGATTTACCTACAGATGAGTGGGTTCTTTCAGTGGTTCAGGAAAGTCTGATGATCCCTTTCATCATCCCATCTCCTCCCCTACTGTCTTCAGAGCCAATCTGGATCAGGGCTCATGCAGACTCTGTAAAATCAGCAGTCCTATCAGAGTAACCATAGGATCTGATCAAATGGGAGCATTCAGAGGTTTCTCTCCCTTGTCCTCCAGAATTTTTCACAAGTCTATTTCACGTCCTCAAGAGGCCGAGTTGGCTGAGTTTGCAAATAAAACAGCAGATCTGACAGCACACTTCCAACTTAGGTTTGGCCTCCCAATCCAAATCTGCTGTCACTGCGCAGATTCCTGCTCAACACTTTTTCACATTTGATCAAGCTGCGCAGATTTTGCAAGAACAACACAGTCAAGACAACAGGGAAGAAGATTCCAATGCAGCATTACACTGAGAGAGGTGAATGCAAACAACTCTAAATTGGCAGATCTCCGATTCAGATGAAGAGGGGGACCACCTTTTGCAAGTCAACATAGACAAGAGAGAGTAACAGAGGCCTGGTGGAGACAGAAATGTCAATGGTCCAATAAGCATGCGCTTAGCCAGACAGTTATAAAATATTCCACGGCCAAAAATGGTAGTGAAGGGACTTGACGCTATCATGTAAGTGGATGCAGCATGTTATTCTGGGAGCTTGAGACGCATGATGATTTATCTCCCTTGAAGTTTTTATTTCTGTGGCAGTAAGCCAGAGCAAATCCACGCTAGGGAGGATGAAGATGTACAGAGACAAAGACCTACCTTATCTGCCACGCCATACAGCTCACAGTACTTGAACAGAATCCTCATCTCCTCCAGAGCTTCAATGGCATTCTTTTGCTTCTGCAGGCCTTCGTCCTTCAGCAAGTCCTCCACCACCTCTTTCCCACCTGACACACAACATGCATACATGAACCCGAAGTGTCTGACTAGCAAAAATAGCAACCTGTTTGCTGTACAGAAGCATAGGTTCTTCAACTTGGATTTCAAAACCTGAAGGACACCGGATTAAAAGCCAAGCCTGACTTTCAATTTATACACGAAAAAATCTATGAATTATCATTTCAGCTGAATGTTTCGTACCAGAGCTAATTTTTTTTCTATTTGGTATTTCTCTCACACTTAAAAATTTCAAACCATAACTAAATGTAATTACAGTACCTTGGAATCGAACATATTCTCCAATTTTGTCAGCTGCCACAGGGTCCAGTCCTTTCTGCTCTACCATTTCCACACGTACCTCTTCCCAAGGTGTCTGGCAACAGGAAGTGGATTGAAATCACAACTGTGTATCGTTTTTCTTCCACTTATTAATGTCATACACCTACCTGGCATGGATATACACCAGTAAGCGCAGATATGACAAAATCAAATGGGAGATACCGGCCTTCTAGGGAAACTTCTTTGTTACCTTCTCATGCCATGTCTATTGTGTGACACAATGTGATGCTATGTAACACGCTGATGGGAGTTTTAAATGTATAGTTGATATATGCCAAAAATTCTTTAATTGTCTACCTGCAATGAAAATATGAAAATGAGTGACGTCGGGACATCTGGTGTATATATTCTCTATTTTATCTGTTGGATATAGGACCTAGTCTATTGGTTTCATTCTGTCAGGAAGATACCACACAAATTGCATAAAGGGGACCTAAAAAAAATTTTAAAAAATTTAAAAAACCAGTTAGATGCGTTAGTTTTATCCACAACTTGAAAGATGTGTGGATCTAGATCACAACCCAGATACAGTGAGCAAAATTATATCTGTATGGGATCAGCCACCATTTCTGAGTGGTTTGCATCATAGTTCAGCGGACTGCAATGTTATGAGTTGGATTCTCTTCAGAAGCATTCATTTTCCTGCCCCGACTGACTTCTGACAACAATTAAGTGTATTATGGGATGAAATATGACGACCACCGGAATCATACAGACAAGTTTATTTAATGGATGCGTCTCTGAAAGTGGTGCTCAAAGTTTCTGACCACCACCACACCAGCACTGAGCCTGGCTAATGCAGACAGAGACAATTAAAGAAAGAGTAAAGATATATATCGTATATCATGTAGTCTCTGAACAGGACCAAACTCTATAGCAACCTCCTCATCTTAAACCGATGAATTTTTTCAAGTCTTACTTTCTGTGGCCCTTCATGCCCTGCTCTCATGGTGATCTCGGTTTACCTTTATATGTGCGAGTCCTTGGTGCATTCATGACCAGGTTGTTTACAAATTGGGGACTATCATAGGTTGAACAATGTGGCACCCTCCCAAAGCAGGAGCCTGGTCAGTTATGCTGGCTGTGCAAATAGCAGGCTGGGGGGGAGGGGGGGGGAGCTGCTGTTTGTGCTTGTCAATTAAAGCATTCACACGACAACTGCTGAAGTTCACAACTTTTCTACATGCCAGACATTGTGCTTTGCCCTGTGTAGCCAGCTTCCAAATGTTATCACCTATGCTTTTCTTCTGTCACTTTCGCCATTTCAATATTGAAGATCAACTCCCAATTCCATTCACTCTTACACTACCATCTGAAAAAAAAAAAAAAAATCACCTTGATTTCAAACTTCCCCCACTGAACAAAAAAAAAAAACAAAGCCTAGTAAAAAAAATGCGGGGAAAACAAGAGGCGATGCGAAAAAATTTTGTTACAAACGCCTGTCAACCTGGGGTGATGTCGAGGAGGAAGGATAGCGCACCCCCAAAAACACACTCACGTTTGCTTACAATCTCATTCATATATCTGCATTCGTCAAAAAAAAAAAAAACCACTAGTAAAGTTAAAAACTTTACTAACTGATCATAAAAAAGAAACATCAATGCATATGGAATCAAATGAAATAAAAATTCTCTTTTTCCTGAATTCACAAAATCATTTTTAAAAATTTCTTTAAAACAAACCCCGGGTATAAATTTGATTTCTACTTTCCCGGGCCCAGGTGATTTAACTATTCCAAATCACTGTTCTTTTTCTTTCCCTTTTTTTTTCTTTCCTGTCACTTTCAAAAACGTCACAATGCTGGCGTGGTGTTGGTCTGCTTGCCCCGGTCAAGCGGATGCTGGCGTTGGTCAGGCTGGACGCTGATGAAAGTGGCGCTGGCCAATAAGGGTCAAACCCCAGTGAGGTTAAAACAGGACTTAACTCGATCTGTTCCCCTTTTCTTTCTTCCTGCATTACGCATTTGCACTCTCTCCTCTCTCTTCTGTTGCTTTATCAAATGGACATGGTTGCTTTTCTTTTTTTTTTTTCTTTTCTTTCTTTTCTTCTTCATTAATTGAAACTCTTCTCTCTCCGTTCTCCCTCAGTCCTTCCTCTGCGATTCTTGCTAACCCTTCAATTTGGTTCTCTTTCTCCTCCCCTATCTCTTGCTTTTTCTCAAGCAGACCTAGAACCTCTCCCTTCTCTGTCTGTTTCCCCCCTTTTTTTCCCTTTTTCTCTCACTCTCACACCCCCTTTATTCGTTCCGATCTGTCCAAAAGGGCGAGTCCTTTGGTAGTTTTTTTTCCCCCCCTGAACCCGAAGTTAGCTCCCTCTTTTCCCTTTGGGTATTCAATTATGCAGTACCCCGAACGCCTTTCTCTGTGGTGGTCAATGGTTTTTTAAAATTGATTAGCTAGATTTCACCCCCCACACACTACCTTCCCCCCTTTCTAATTAATGGGCCGTGGGGGTTTAAAGTCGTGGACATGGTCCCCAAAAAGTGGTAGTGAGAAGGTGGGCGCCACGAGTTGACTAACAATGCGTGGTTACAAATGGGCTGATGAGTCTGAGCAGGCGTGCGACTGTCTCGTAGCTCGGGGCGTCGGTAAAAACGGCTTAGTCAGTCTGGGGGATCGTCCGTCTCTGTAGGCCCTCCACTAAGTTTAAATTTGGCCGGACCCAAACTGGGCCCGGTCTCGGGCCCCAAGATGTCTGCGTTTGGACTTTTGTCCAGTCGAAGTGGCCGGCGATCCCCAAGGGGGTTTTTTATTTTTTTGTCCGTGCAATTTCCCCCCGCAAAGACATGCTCCGTTTGCCAAAACAACGTTCCAAAAAAAAAACAACAACCGAATTTGCGACACACAGTACACGCGAAAAGTTTGGAAATACTTTACAACCAACGGTTTATAAATTTAAAACTATACATTGTGAAAAACCACTCCAATGGTTATCTTGCGTGCGTTTGGTTATTTCACTCATTTTTACCGACCCTGGGCACTTATGCCTTCCCTTTCCTGGGGATTTGCCACCTTCTTTCAAATTTTTTATAAAAAGCACAATTAAATTCACGATCCAGGGAACTTCCTGGGGATTCCTCCTCACTCATTGCAATTAAGCATTTTTACACAAGCGGCTGTAGCCCCAAAGCATAAAAAATTTACATGAAAAAATCTCACAAAAGAAAAAAAAAACAGTCTCACCAGAAAATATGGACCATCCAACGGGAAATAAACCCCACACCAATCAACTACTGTAAATCAAACATTTATCAACAAACACCCCGGATTGCTGCTTTCTCTGGTTGCAGTTGCAGATACCACTTAAATAGTCAGCTCCGACATTCGCGCCCTGGGATGTCTGCACCGATCCCTGTGGGGGCTGCAATGCCATTGCCAACGCAGCACCGTGTTTTTAACGCGCCTCCTGCAGGTTTGAGTGGTTGTGACCCGTCTCGATCACGAACCTTTCCCCTACAAGTATTTGTGGAACTTTGCAGGGCCCCACACGCCCGCTAAACACTCCTTCTCCCCGTTGCGTCCTTCTTCACACTTTGTCAATTCCTGTAGCATATCTCACAGGAAAAACTCGACCCTTCATGCTCCTGAACAATACTGCACCTATCCCCACCTGATGCATCTGTCCGCAAAAAAAATGGTTTGGCATATTGGTAGCTTCAGATGGGACGGAACCCTGTTTTTCCAACCCCGTCTGCAGGTTTGCTTGCAGGTTGCCACCGACCATCCCGGTTTCCCTGCTTGACCAAATCACTGGGGGGACTCGGATTGCTGCGAAATTTGGAAAAAAACTCCCTATAAAAACCCAATAAAACCTAGGACCCCCGTTTCTTTTTGGGTTTTGGGTCTCCTGATTATCATCTTCTCCCCCTTTTCCCTTTTCGGGTGCTTTGTGTCGCTTCCGACAACAAACCTGGGGGATCCTATGTTCCCCCTTCCACAGTGAACATCCTGTAGACTTTTGGGGAAAAACTGGGCCCAACAAATCTCCCTTTTCTGTGGGTCTCTTTACATCTTTCAAGTTGCTGCTCCCTTGTGCTGAGTCTCAGTGGAATATTTTGCGGAGGAAATTTGCTGGGTTTTTGGGTTTTCCATTCAATAAATTGGTAATCTCACCGACCTTTCAGTGAGGGTGAATGGCCCTTTTCCATGCATCAGCAGCTTTTTGTGACCCGTGGGAAGCAGTAAAAGGATTGATCTCCCCCTTGGGGGATTGCTTCTCACCCTCCTGTATATTGCTTCTTCTGACCCCTAGCCTCCCGCAAACCTTCCCTTGCAAACCTTCATGTTCATACCCGTGCCCACCCTTTGGAACAGGGCGAGATTGGGCAATAGATCTAGCCCCCTCCTGAACGGTGTGTAATTAGGGGGGATGTTTAAGGGCGCCTTCCCCTTCAACCCCCCTTGTGGTGACCTTTGACACAAGTCACATGGGCATGCGAAACGCTTGATGTCTGCATTCCCTGGCCCTGAAAAAACATCAAAGACTCGGTCAGCCGTTTTTCCCGGTGCCGAATTTACTCGCCCTGAGCAATTGGGGCCACTGACATGCAGTGTCACGATAAAATGCTGGACCTTGCTGGTGGTCCCCTTACCTTCTTTCCCTTGGTGAACACTCGGTACAAAAGCCGCCTTTCACAGGAAAAATTTTGTCTCACCTCTCTAACCTCCTGTTTCTCTCCACCCCTTGCCAATCCCAAAACTTCCGGCGAAGGGTCTTGTTCCTGCGCCGCCCCCAAAAATATCAGGCGCAATTATGCCCGCTTCCTTCTGGAACGACAACGGTTTATCGCCTTTTCCCCTTCTTGCCCCTTTTTTGAATCTGCCCCTTTTTAGCAGTCAAAACTGGTCCCCCGGATCCCTTGCCCCTGGGAAAATTTCCAATGATCAAATCATGAAGGGGTTTCTCCTCCCCCCCGCAGACAATGCCGAGAAGTAAAAGGGGTTTGTATTTATCTTGCAACTGGAAAATCCTCACAGTGCCCTCGATTTGAGTACAGGTCGGTTTTGCCCTGTCAATCCCCCTTTTTCGACCGCGTTGTTCGTTCCCCGCATGAAAACCGTGTCTCGTAAAATTTCACCCCCTTTTGGCCAATCCCCCTTTTCCTGGTACGAACCACTCAGCCCAGTGCCCTCCCTCCCCGACCTGATGTGTCCCGTGTGCCATAGGCTGCACTCCCCTCTTTGATCGGTCCCCGTTTGGGTTTCCCCGCAGGTCGTTTCCCCTTTACGACCCTTTTCCACCCTTGCAAGGCTGCTGCCCTTTTGGAACCTCTCGAAATCCCTCGCCACTGTCCCTTCTTTTTCAAATGAAACCCTAAAGTCCCTTTGCCCTTCCTTCGCCCCCCATGGGTTTTTCAGACTTTGCAAAAACTCCCCCGTCTCTTCACTCTTTACCTGTGCCCAGCACCTGTTTCTCCTGCACCTTGTGCCAAACGTGCCTCTCTTAAAATCTGCGAAATTCAACAACTCCCCTGCTGTCTTGGCTGTCTCTCTTTCAATGTATGGTTAACTCAGGGCCAACCTGCAAAATTGTTCCTTTAAAATAGCTTTCAACTCGGCAATCCTTTTTGTACCACTCACTTAACCCCTTTCTAAAATAGTGATTAGAGTGCCCAAAAAGATGTTCGTTTCCCCTGCTTGAAAACAGTGAACGAATTTTTTCTGAACCCTTCTCTGTGAGGTAAATCCCTTCTTTAAAGCCCCCCACGCACCCAAAAAAAGCGTTTTTCTGTGGTAACACAGTGAAATTTTTTAAGCCTTACCCCTCAATAGCGCTGACAAAATGACTGCCCACTCTTTGGGGCCCCAACCTGATGGTGCAAAGTTTCGAAAGACTGATGTATGCATCAATGAACGGTTCCTTCGGGGAATTTTGGCAAATTGGGTCGGGGAGCATAGCTGCGCCCCCAGTCACTGGAAAAATGAACTCCCATCCCGGTGGTCCCCTTTGTATCCCCACTTTCTCTAATTCTAATTGAAACCTTTATTTTGTTTCCTGCGTTTCCTAGCCCGATTATCTTAGCCTGAAACCCTTAAACCCTTTTTGTTTCCTGCGTTGCCCTTTTTTTTGTTTCCTGCGTTCGTAGCTTTGTCCTTTCCTGCTCTGCTAATGCTATTTAGGGAAACCGGGTTTCCGCGCGTTATCCCTTTCCCTTTTGCTGGTTTCAACGAATGCTCGCAAATATCTCCTGAGTAACCTAATCACGGCGAGTCCAAGTTGTTCAATAGGGGGTTCTTTTCTTCCGCCTTATATCTTTTTTTTTTTTTTTTTTTTTTTGAACAAGATTTTATTACTACGACAGCCCAAAAAGGTGGTTACCGACACGAGTGAGTAATAGCCAACCTATGAAAGATAAAATTAGCTTGGGACAAAGTAGTTTGTTTTTTAAGACGCCAGCGCCGACCCAAAAAAAGAGAGCGAAATTTAGGAAATTGTGCGAAATGATATCTGGGGCTAAATGCCCAAACTAGGTTACTATCTTGGAAGCAAGCCAAGGTAGATTTAAATTTTGGGAAAATTTCAGTAAGACAACCCCCTTTTCTTAGGATTACAATATGAATCCCCCCAGCTTCCCCTTGAGAAGTTGAACAAATTTAATTTTTGGGCCGATTCCTGGCAAGCTCGCCCAATTAAAAGTAACCTCGGGGATGTCGTGGAGGAAGGACTAGCGCACAGCCCAAACCCTCACAGTTTGGGGCTTAAAACCCAATTCTTTATATCATGCATTGCCCACATCAAACATTGAAAGTCTATAACTTTACAAATTTTTAAAATCATAGAAAGAAACACCCAATGCATAGGGAAAATCAAATAAAATAAAACTTTCTCTTTTCCTGAATTTCCCCAAAATCTTTTTTATCTAAAACATCATTAACAACCCCCCGGGTGTAAATGATTTCTACTTTCCCTGGCCAGGTGATTTTAAAACTATTAAACGAATAACTGTCTCTTTTTTTTTTCCCTTTTTTTTTTTTTCACGGGGCACTTTCAAAAAACGGCCCCAAAAACTGCTGGCGGGTTTTGGGTTTTGTTTGCCGGTCAAGCCGGACTGCGGGCTTTTGGTAGGCTGGATGCTGATGAAAGTGGCGGGGCCCAAGTACGGGGGTCGAACCCCATTTGGGGGAAGAACAGGGGATTAAACACCCGATCTGTTCTCCTTTCTTTCTTCCTGCATTAACGCATTGCACCTCTCTCTCTCTCTTCTAGTCTGCTTTATCAAAGGACATGGGTTGCTTTTCTTTTCTTTTTTTTTTTCTTTCTTTTCTTCCCATTAATTAGCAATTCTCTTCTTTTCCGTATCTCTCCTCAGTCCTTCCTCTGCGGGGCTATCTCTTGTTTAACTTTTAAAATTTGGTTCTCTTCCCCCCCCCCAATTCTTGCTTTTCTCTAAAGCGACCTAAAAACCCTCTCCCCCCTCTCTGTCTTCTTTTCGTTCCCCCCCTCGTTCTTCCTTTCTCTCACTCTCAATTCCCCCTTTTTCGTTCGATCTGTCCAAAAAGGGGCGAGTACCATTGGTCAGTATTTTTTTCGCCCCCCACACCCCAAAGTTAAGCTCCCCCTAATTCCTTTTGGGTATTAAATTTATGGGCAGGGAAGCCGACCGCCCTTTCTCTCTGTGGGGGGTTTAATGGGGCATTTAATTGGTTTTGCTTGAAATTTTACCCCCACCAAAAAATACCTTCCCCCTTTTCCTTTCTTAAATGGTTTCCGTGTGGGTTAAATTCCCTGGGGCACTGGTCAACCTAAAGTGGCTAGCTGGGGTCAAGGTGGGGGCCACGAGTTTTTGACTAACAATGACGCTGGTTCCACAAAGTGGTAGATGATCTGAGCCAGGCCGGCGACTCGTCTCGTGACTCGAGGCTCGGTCAAAACGGCTTAGTCAGTCGGGGGGGATCTCCCGTCTCTGTGAGGCCTCCCCATAAGCAAAATTGGCCGGATCCGAACCAGGGGCCCGGTTACGTGGCGCCAAGAGTTGCTTTTGGGACTTAGTCCAGTCAAGTCCCCGGCGACTCCCCAAGTTGGGTTGTTTATTTTTTTGTCCGGACACGCACCATTTGAGGGTCCCCTATGTGATAATCTGCCGTCCCCTAATGAAAACAAGAATTTTCTTTTTTCTTCCCCCCTTTTCCAGGGAAAAACTTGAACGGAAATCGGGACAACGAACATTTCAAAACCCTAAATTTCAATCATGTCTGGGAAAAGGGGTGGCAGTGCCCTTTTGTACTTGAAACAAGCACCGTAAACCAACAGCTGATCTCACCGTGCAGTGCTCCTTCATGGGTTCCCTTTATCAGCTAAATACTGACCGTTCTTTGATTTCTTGTCCCATGCTGTGGAAAGGTAGGGGTGGCTTAGCCCGGGGAACCAGTGGTTTAGGAATAATGCCATTGGTGGAAAATGGACGAAATCATAAAGAAAAAAAGAAAAAACATTTACAGGGAGTGAAGGGGGGGGCGGGGCTAGTCAGTCACTGTACGTTAAAAACGAGCAAAAAACCCGGGAACAAATTCCAAGTGGGGCTGGTACAATGTTATGTATTGTGTGTAAACTTTCACCATCAACAGTAACTTGAACACACAACTGACCCCGACAGAAAGACTGTTAAACCCCTGCTACAGTTTACACCTTCGGGACGCCTTCAAGTACTACATTTACTTTTTCGTGCTTGTTCCCGTGACCAAGAAAATGCTGAAACGTATTTAAAAATACTGAAAACCTTTAAAATCAAACCTTAAAAAAAGTCATGCTCACCTTATCCATTTTATAAACAGCTGAGCAATGGTTAAAACTTGTGTCAGGCACTCCACATGCAGCAAAAACCCCATCTAAAATGCTGTGGTTCCCTGCACAATGTTCAAACATGTTTTCGTCCCGTTACCCAGTAAGTGCATTAGCATTGGGGGTTACCTAAATTGTTTCAATACGGTTGTTTTACGACACAAAAGGACTTACACAGGTCCTGTTGTTTATACCCAACCAACTTCGAAAAACATTGGGGTCCCTAAATTTTGTACTAAAATACGGGTTGTTTATACTGACATACAAAAGGACTTATAAAAATGCTCTTGTTTTTTAAAACCAAACTAAGATCAAATCAAGCTAAGAATACACATTCATGATACTTAAATGCAACATATACCATCACATGCAGGAGTCCCCCAAACATGAGCACCTTTAAAAATTTTATCCCTTTTTGTGAATTCTCCAATGTCCAGATTGACAAATTTTTGCTACAAATTTTGACAATTCAGCGTCTGGTAATTGGGGTACGGCCAGCAATTGTCGAAGTCCTAAAATTTAAAAAAGCATTAAAACAATGAATATTAAATAACAATCAAAACATACATGTTTCATAGATAACTGAGCAATAAGATTTTTTGACTGGTGAAAATAAATGTCAAACCATACAAAAATTTGATGCTACACTGAAAAGTGCATGTGCACACAAAGTCCATTATAAATAGCAATATATAGCTCAAATTTTTAAAACCACACACACACATGCACCCAATACTCCTAGAAACTATTAATCCCAAGCTGTCTGTAATTATATGAAAATCTAAAAACTAATTTATTTTATCTAAAAAAACCCACTAAAAACTTCACCTGTGAACAAAATATCCCATTGAAGGAATAAACATCACTGGCATTCAACAGTTTCACAAAAAAACATTCCAAGTTTTTCATAATTCAACTGCTTTATAAAGGATTAGGGGTTATTAAATTAACCCCTTGACTGCCCTGGCCGAACGGGTTTGAGATGGTTTCGGGGAAAACGTGTGGCCTGCTCGAAAGGGCGTTCGAATAATTTCTCATCAAAATTTGGCGATTTTTTAAAAAAGGGGGGCAAGGGGGAAAAAAAGGTTTTTTTTAAACGGTTTTCAGGGCCCTAAAGGCGGTTTTTTCCCCTTTTCGGGTCAGCTGACTGACCGGCCACGTCCATTCGGGCAAAAACTTCGGTAAAGTTCGGGGTTATTCTCGGTTGAAGATGGCGAGTCGAGCAGGCAGTTCGATCAGGCGCGTGCCGTTTTCAAACGATCTAATGCTCTTGAAGTGCTTCAAGAAGTTATCCGAGACCGTGAAAAGCGATGACGAAGACTTCAAAGAAGTGGAATGAAGCGATTCGGAGGAGGAATAAAGTGATTACAATCAACACCACCCTTTGCTATCGGAGGTTGGTGTTGATGACGAAGCTGATCCCCGACTTCAAACCGAGCGATACCGGCGCAAGTGGGGCCGAATCGGAGAGTGACGAGCCGATTTCGTGTATGTCGAGTGCCCCCTCCCTCCTTTCGTGAGAGGTCAGGAGGAGAGTCGAGGAAGGGGAGGTGGTTTTGGACAACGGCGAGGGTCCAGTGTGAGGGGGCGTGGCAGAGGAAGAGGGCGTGGCACTCGTCAGTCGGAACTTGTTTCAGAATGGACAGAGGCCAGTGCTGATTGCCCAAATCTCGACCTTTCTTTCACGGGTTACCAGATATCAAGGTAAACATTGGCAACTTCAAGCCCATGGATTTCGTGGAGTTGTTTTGTGGTGTTTTGTGTGTTGTGTGTGTGTGTGTGTGTGTGTGTGTGTGTGTGGTGTTTGTGCGGCTGTGTGTGTGTGTGTGTGTGTGAGAGAGAGAGAGAGAGAGAGAGAGCAGTGCTTGTGCATGGTGTGGGTATACATTGTGATGTGTGTGGTATGTGTGGTGTTGTGTAGTGTTTGTGCATGGTGTGTGGTGTGTGTGTGTGGTGCTTTGCATGTGGTGCTTGTGTGTGTGTGTGTGTGTGTGTGTGGTGGTGTGTGTGTGTGTGTGTGTACATGTGTGTATGTACAGTGAGTGTGTGTGTGTGTGTACATTGCGTGTTGTGTGTGTGTGCGCGTGTGTGTGTGCGTGTGTGTGGTGTGTTGCTTTGAATATGGTGCTTGTGCACAGTGTGTGTGTTGTGATGTGTTGTGTGTGTGTGTGTGGTGTGTGTGTGTGTGTACCCAAATGTGTACTGGTGAGTTGATTTTAACGTGGTTGACAGCCTGATGTGGCCCTTTTGCGGTCGGCATGGGCTATAAGCAACATTATCTTATCTTACCCAAATGTGTGTGCAGTCAACTATAACTTGCATTTACTGGCAGTAGTGTGGGATTCCTGATCCTTCTGTCCATAGTTCTGTGTTGTGGTGTATTCTCTGTGACACCAGTGTATTTTTCAGTTGTTAGTGTGTTCATCATCTGTGGTGTGCCTTTTGTAGCTCATCCATCTTTAGCATCTTTGGTTGTGTTGTTTTTTTTTTGTTTTTGTTTTGGGGGGGGTTTGTTTTGCAATGTTTTATTTTTATTTTCTGTGGTAATGTGTTTTTATCAATCCAACTTAGTTCATGAGTGAACCAACCCATGTGTGGAAAGAAAATGACAGATATTGGAAGTTTACTATTTCGTTTGTGGTATGTTTTTTCATCTCTGCTAAACAAGACCAATTCCCAAGAGGCTTGCAAGATGTGCAGACTGATGCTGTGGGATAATGTTCAATTCCCTTCTTTCCCACTTACGGCTGGATTGCCCCCCCTATGATATGGGTTGCTAAACATTTTATGCATTGAAAAGCTTTATTGTGAATACAATGCAGATGTTTGTCCTGAATTCAAAGGATACTAAAACCAGTTTTTGGGTATTTCATTGTGTTTTAGGTCAGTTTTGTTTATGTTCTGGGGAAGTGTCTGTTTTTCAAACAAAACATTCATCATTATATATTTTTGGTCTACTCATTACAAACAAAATCAAACTATTGTGATATGGTTGTAGCCAAGGATATAACAAGAAAATTTCCAAGTATCTAAGATATATGTCACACAGCTTTATTTTTCTGTCCCATTCGAGACAGTTATAGGGCCGAACAAACAAGCCTTACACATTTCTGACCCAACATTTTTGTTGTTGTAGTCCAAGCAGAGGCATGTATCAAACTTGTGTACTAGTTAACTAGGGAAAATTAAGTTCCCAGAAAGTGATAACGTCATTCTTTCACAATTGTGTGTGTGTGTTGTCATTGTTTGAATATCGCCTGACCTCTTGTGTACAAGCTTTCATGCCGTATCTACATTATCTACAGGAAAATAAACCTAGTCGAGTTTGGTATTAAAAGAATTGTCGGGAATTCGCCTATTCAGTCATCTCAAGAGCACAGATATATTACATTTTTCATGACAACCACTGATTATCAAACTAAGAGCCCCATTTGTAATGGCCGCTCATCAATGCCGAACACATTGCTGCCAGACCGGCTGTACACAGATGACATTCAGTTGGTCGAGTACAGCACGTTAGCTGGCTGGTGGGGAGCAGCCTGCAGAAAACACCCCTTTCCTTGACCTGCATTCACAGCTTGGCCTCTGCAGCTGTGGGAGAGCTGTAAACTCCCCTGCCTCTCAGAACTAAGTGGCTTGCTCTGAACAGCCGTGGTCAAGAATTGAAAGAGCACTGGGCATATCAGTGAACCTACCTAAGAAAACAAAATTGTGTCCCTTGACACCTGGATTGTACTGTACCCCAGAAATGCATAAATTTATCATATAAAACAACAATTGTGGGTTGTAAATTCACTACCAAATATTTACACAGGCGTTCAGTAAACACTAAAACCACTTTTGGCTGGGTTTGTATGTTTTTTGTTTTGCTGCTGTGGGTTTTTGTATGCTTGCAAAATATAATTTTTAAAAAAAAGTTGAATTATAAGATTATTTATTATACTCAATGAACAAAATCAAATATTATTTGCAGGTATTATAGCCCTGGGTATGAGAAGAAAACATGCCAAAAATCTAAGAGATATCTCCACAAATAAATGAGCACTGATCAAATTAGTGAACCTACCGCAAAAAGTCAAATTTTGCTCCGGCACACAGAAGTGCAAAACTGATACAAAATAGTGGCAGTCAAGGGTTATGAAAGGCTTGATAAAAAAAAAAAAAAATCAGCACTGTAATTTCTTAGTAACTGCCTCCAGAAACCTCTGAAATGGAGTTTTTACAGGGAGACAGTCTATATTGAGAAGTACATAAAGCCAAGTCAAAAACCATTCCAGAACTAAACTAGTCTTTGAACAGCTTATTGGAAATGCTCAAGCCAAGTCAAAAACCATTCCAGAACTAGTCTTTGAACAGCTTATTGGAAATGCTCAAGCCAATCAGAAGCCATTCCAGAACTAAACTAGTCTTTGAACAGCTTATTGGAAATGCTGACTACAATGGTCTTGAGAACAAGCAGAGGTGGAAACTTACGCATTGGTAGAACTCTCGGTAGCGTCCCCTTGTCATGGCAGGGTTGTCTCTCCTGTACACCTTGGCAATGTGATAGCGTTTGATGTTGGTCACCTTGTTCATGGCCAGATAGCGAGCAAACGGAACCTGCATTGCTGTCAAGGCTTTCACTCCTTTTCATAAAATTGAGTATCTTGGATAACCATGTACACACTTTCATTCTCTCTCCCCCCCCCCCCCCCCCCCCCCCCCCCCCCCCCCCCCCCCCCGATTCCTGTACTTTTATTCTTTACACACAAGTACAAACATGATTTCCTCATATACACCATATACTAGTATCTCATTCCCGCTTGGCAGGAATAAACCCTTGGCAACTCTGATCCTGTGAACATTGAAGGGACTTAATTTTAACTGTCTCATTGGCTAATATCTCTGTACAGATAACGTCATTTTTGCTCAAGCAGTTCGTTCAGTCCCATAGCTCCCGGCTGTGGGGGCAGTGAACTGTCAAAAGTGCACCATCTTTGTGGCATGGCATGATGGAAGGAGGCCATCCTTCTCCTTCCACTGCTTCCAACTCTCCCTGAACTGAATCAGGTACCTATTTACTTCTGGGTGGACAGAGTGTGTTTTCAAACAACAACAACAAAACTAGACCCATGATTGGTTCAAAACCCATGACCATCACTTTGATCACAGAGGAGACGACAGCAGATTTGTTAAAACAAAGACCGACGAGTTGAAAAAAAAGAAAAAAGAAAGCACTAACTGAAAAAGGATACGGTCAGATCGTATCGCAAGGAAGATATTTCCCCTCCCTGGTCGGCCAAGTCATATATCAGTTTGGAATCTTCACCATATTTTCCCGTCAAAGTTTCCTGCAAAATCATCCTTGATACACAGAAACTCCATTTCCAGTACAAAGTTTCATCGGTAAAGTAAGTGAGAAAAAAGAGAGAGAGAGAAAGAGAGAGGCTAACTAAGAGAGACAGAGACAGACAGACAGAGACACAGACAGAGAGACAGACAGACAGGGACAGAGACAGAGAGAGAGAGACAGACAGACAGAGACACAGAGAGAGAGACAGACAGAGACACAGAGAGAGAGACAGACAGACAGGGACACAGAGAGACAGACAGACAGACAGGGACAGAGACAGGTTGAGAGGGAGAGAGACGTGAGGGAAAAATAAAACCGACTCAAGAAAGCACATGAAAAAGACAAATTCCATTCTTTTGCTGGCATATAAACTCATAATTTTTTTTAAAAAAGGTCAGCAGGAAGTGAAAAAAAGAGAGGAGGAATAATTTGAAAACAGCGAGAGACAAGAAAAAAACGAGAGAGGAAAAAAACAGAAAAAAAAACCAGAAGCAGAGAGGAAACAATGGCAATAATCAAATTCACTTTTAACAAACTTTTACTGCACATTAAAACATATGAGGCTTTTTTCCTTTCTCAATTTCTGTTATTTAACGAAGCATGATAAATTTCATGATAGTCCACTGTTTCCACTAGCCACAAACCAAACTTCATTACTAACTCAAACACTTATAAAATATGCACATTGATATGAGTCAATGAGGTCAAATGAGCTAATAGAACGAAATAAAGTGGACTACAAATATTGCATGGAGAGATGAATTTATGCTTTTCTATATCAGAGGTTTCTTACATAAGTGAATATCTATCTTGTATTTAACAAGACTTCAAGTAGCGCATTTCTCATAACCAAGCTCTGAGTACTGATGTGTAGTGTGTGTAGTGTGTGTGTGTGTGTATGTGTGTGTATCTGTGTGTGTGCGTGTTTGCGTGCATGTTTGTGTGTGTGTTTGCGTGCATGTTTGTGTGTGCATAGGTGCAGGTGTAAGTACATGTCACTGTCAGGACCTGATTGGAGGGGGATTTCTGAATGGAGGTCTATGGCTCTCCCTTAGTGGGGGTACATTAAACAATATGCCAGTTTTAACAGCTAAGGATTATGGGGAGGAGTGGGTACCAAAACGTCACAACTCCATGAGTGTGGAGTATATATGTGTGTGTGTGGTGTGTGTGTGTGTGTGTGTGTGTGTGTGTGGTGTGGTGAACGTGCAAGCATGCCTACATACACGGACCGTATGCATGATAATTTCCTGTTTGATTTCCTTGACTGTGTGATATTTCGTTCTGCAAAGCAATTTTGGTGACATCTTTTTTCTTCATTCTTGGAGAAAATAAACATAATATTTAATGCCAGCCGATGGATGGGAATGAGACAGTGCTCTTCCCGGTCTATCCAAACATTTGGTCAAAACAAAAGGGAGAAAAAAAAAAGATTCCCCTAGAACATGCCAACTGGATCAATTGCTATGAAATCACCTACAGATCTACCACAAGCGTGGACTAAAATAACAGTATACCACTGTACTGGTGCATATACACTGTACACATGATTATATACTCATATACACAAGCGAGCGAACGAGAGAAAGAGAGAGAACAGCATCTTCAATATTTCATTCAACAATACAGTGTCCCCTGCAGAGCATGGATGAACCATTCAAACAGTTCACTGTCAATACAGTCACGTTTTGAGCACTTCAACTTCTACTGTCTTCCTTCATGTATGCCACTTAAGAACTGAGCTCTGTGTTTCTCTCATCTCTGAAGATGTTAACAAATGTGGGCAGAGGTTCTTCCATTCCTCTGCAAAGAATGGTTTTTTCTTTCGCAATTGTTGTTCAACACCATTCAGAATTTCAGTTTTCCATTTAAGAAAAAGGCCTTGACATTTTTCCCTCCCACACCAACTAAACTGTACACACACACACACAACGCACACACAAACGGTAAAGTCTCTCTGACAAGAAAAGACAGGGACCAGCAGAAATTGCAACCTCTGCATTGAACAATATGCATCTAAGTAGTGTTATGAAATCAAGAAATGCAACTGTACATGTAGCACTTAAATCATGCAAAGAATGCTATGGCATAAGAAAACATTTTGCGAACATGCAAGTTCTCCTGGATCAAAATTTTCTTTTTTATAGGCATAGTCTACTGTAAACGCATTATCACAAAATCATTCAAGAACCATACTTTCAATTCAAACACAGGTGTGTCAATGGTCTCTGCTCCGTGACGTTTGAAGCAGCGGATGATTTTGGAAAACACCTCCTCCCTGATTGCCATCTGCTGGGGGTTATAATCTCTTGTGCCCTGTCACATACACACTGATATGAACATTCAAATAGATGTCATGCACATGTGTAAATACACAGGCACACACCGACATATGGTACACATGTCTGTTCTCAAAACATGAAACCTTCAGATGTCCATGAGTTTGTTTGATGCATAACCTTCTCTAAAACATTTTTTCATATTATAGTCATTTCATTGGAAATATAATGAAAAAACAAGTATGATAAATATGCCATGTTCCTCATAACTCAACAATGTTAAGTTCTTTTTCTCAAAAAAAAAAAAAAAAAAGAGTCCTTGCTGCCTTTTACGAGTCCAGTGTTTTCACTTCTTTATTTTCCTACTTGACCATTCATCTTTTATCAGAACTGTGTATCCAAAGAGATAAAACAAAATTAAAATATTGGGTCACACACACTGAACAGTTCTCTCTTTCCTTTCCTCTGTCAGTGGTGTGTGTGTGTGTGTGTGTGTGTGTGTGTGTGTGTGTGTCTCTCTTCTCTCTCTCTTCTTCTCTCTCTCTCTCTTCTCTCTCTTCTAGCTCCTAAGCATCAATGGGTCACAGATCGCTCTCTTTAAATAACTGACTTTTGATAAATATCAACAATAATTCAAATGTAGAAACTGTTTAAAAAACAACACCACCACCACAAATTTGGAAAAAAGAGTTCAAGTGGTTATGCTGTGCTGTTATCATTAACAGTGATGGGAGACTGGAAAGTGTAAGTTGGAGAGGATGTAACAAGCAACTGGGCAGGCACCTGCAGACAATGTTGCAACACAAAGCATATGGGACTCTGACACCTGGAATTTAACAACTAAACAATCTCTCCCATAGGAAAACACTTGTGGACCTTGAAGATGGACATAGCCCAGTCCAAACTTGAACATGACAACCAAACTGACTATGTCTTAGTGAAGTAACATTTCAATTCCAGAGTGCATATCTCAAGGGGCCCAGCCTTACGTGATTGCGAGACAAGGATGGAGCAGGATTGTATGTTCATAGTACCCTAAAGCTCTTCGGTTAGCAGATTGATATTAAGTGCTTCTCTAGAGTCCACTTAGAATGAGGTAATGTTTGTCTTGTGCCAAGACAGACGTGAAAATTCAGATTCACTGAAATGTCAACAAACTTCTGACAGTATCTCATTCAGTCAAAATTAGGAACAGTTCATCCTATAAATGACTGCCAGGGTTCTTAATTTCATTATGCAAGTTCTGTTATAC
>CM031602.1:69577218-69759718 GCA_018398815.1 Conus ventricosus
CCCCTTTACCTGTAGGTCAAGTTAGCTGTATCCGCCCCCTCACCCACCTTCGCCCCACTCTACCCCACCCCGACCCCCCACCCCTTTATCTACAGATAGACCTACCGGCAGTGGTTGTTCTACGTGATGTATTTGTCAAGGCCCCCCCCCCCCCCCCCTCCCCCTCCTCCACTCCCCAATCCACCTTACCTGTACGACAACCTGTTCGGCCTGGTTCTTAGACGGCGTGTCCATTCCCCACCCCTCACCCCGCCCCTACCCCGCCCCTCCCCGCGTGCCCTCCTACCGATAGGATAGGTCTCTTTGGCGTGGTTTTTCAGCACGGTATATCCGTCCCCTCCCCCAGCAATGTAATTGGGCACCAGCAGTTTGTATTCCGCGTCGTCGTCCACAGGCTCGAACCTAGGCACCAGGCCTTTGGAGCAAAGCACTTCCAAGGAAGCCACGCGCTGCCCCACAGGCTGGTCCAGGTCATAGACCACTCGCAGACTTAAGACAGGTGAAGGTCAGGGTCACTTGGGATTGGCCTTCACACGTCATGGAAATGGAGCTCAAGACCTGGACTATGTTAAAAGAAATGGGAGACTGTTCGACAACAGTTAGTACACTGTGGCTAAACCGGTGGTTTCTATGCGTGCATGACACACACAGCTAGGCTACATAAAAGCACACGAGCGCACAAGGGCGCGAGCGCACGCATACACTACACCGCGCGCGCGCGCACTCGCGCGCGCATACACGCCACACGCACGCACGTGCACACACACACACACACACACACACACACACACACACACACACACACACACACACGCACAGAAAAAAAAAACAAGCGCGCAAGCACGCTTGTACCCAATAATACATACATTTATTCATAGATGCATATCCACGTACGTGTGCGTGCACAGGCATTATCACACACACACACACACACACACACCACACACACACACACACACACACACACACACACTCACATAGCACACACACGCACTCTCACACACACACACACGCGCGACATGAACATGCAAACACAATGCACAAAAAATACATGTCAACACATTTATACATACACAGAACATATTCTCTCTCTCTCTCTCCTCTCTCTCTCTTCTCTCTCTCTCTCTCTCTCTCTCTCTCTCTCTCACTCACTCACACACTCACATAAACATACGTGCGCACACGCACACGCACACGCACACACTCACGCGCACACACACACACACACACACACACACACACACACACACACATACACACAGAGGTAGATTTGCTGACAAAACCGGAAAAATAAAGCAGATGCACTGATGCATTAATATTTGTTGACAAACTCAAAAATAAAAGAAACACACACACACACACACACACACACACACACACACACACACATATATATATATATATATATACAGACAGACAGACGAAAACAGCGTGAACGATTCTGGATCTTCAAGCTAAAAACTCTGGCACCACGTGGGCTCAATGTTTTGATGTGACAAGGAACACAAGGACGTCATCAATTGACGTAAAACTAATCGAAAAGACATAATGACGTTGCGTTTGTTTACAAACGAAGAACTCCTGCTGAAGGCTAAGTAGCCGAAATATTTTGGATAACAGCAGATTTGTTGTTTACCTCATTGTTTCATTTTATATATATATATATATATATATATATATATATATATATATAACAAACTAATAAATTCCAAGGATAAGTACCGAGCACCATTCCAGCAACTGACAGAGCAGCTTGGTGTTGCAATGACTGCAAGAAATATTGAATTATAAACAAAGCTCTCTCTTATGTCTTAGATTGAAGAAATAGGGGAAATACGCATTCATATCTGCAGTGGTAGATGATTCTGCCTAACTAACAGTATGTGCTTGAGTTGGTGAATGGGGAAAAATAAAATAAATGCTTCTCAAACAGCCTTCAGCAAGCTTATATTCTCCAAGGGGAGACATCCTCCAATAAGGGAGGAAACTCACTAACATATAACTCCTGGTCATATACCGATATTTCGAAACCTGGTTGTTTCTCCTCAGTGACCGCGGAAAGTGATAATTTGACTCCTCTGCCTTTTCAGTTTTAAGAAGAATGCAATCCCAGAAAGGCTGATGTGCAATACCGTAGTATGTTTGTTGAGTTTTCAAAAAACCAACCAAAGGTGCCATCTAAGAAGCAAAAGAAAATCATGAAAGAGTAAAACAAGCTCATTTTCTTGTGGAAAGTAGAAAATATAAAAAAATATATCCTCTAAGATACAAGTGCTGAGGGCCAGTTCTTGGAATGAATCCGCAAGGGACTAAAAATACAACAAACTAATAAATTCCAAGGATAAGTACCGAGCACCGTTCCAGCAATTACAGAGCAGCTTGGTGTTGCAATGACTGCAAGAAATATTGAATTATAAACAAAGCTTGCTCTTATGTCTTAGATTGAAGAAATATGGGGAGATACGCATTCATATCTGCAGTGGTAGATGATTCTGCCTAACCACTCAAGGGTGGGTGAACCACTCAAGCACATACTGTTAGTAGGGGCCGGATAGCTCAGTTGGTAGAGCGCCGGACTCGTGATCCTGGGGTTACGGGTTCGAATTTCGGTATAGGGGGATTTTTCCCTCGGAGTTAACATTGGTTCTGACTCCATTCCCCATATAGTCCTTCGAATGAGACTATAAACCGAGGTTCCGTGTGTGAACGCACGCATAACATCTTGCACACACGTAAAATCCCATCACCAACTTTCGGAAGAGAAGGCCAGTTTGGCCGTTGGTATGGATGACACGTGACACATAGCATGCACCTTCCCCGAAGATGGAGTATGGCTGCCTTAATGGCGGGATAAAAAAGGGTCATACACACAAAACTCCACTGCCTGGCTATACAGGGAGTGTCCGCAGGAGTATCAGCCTGCGTACGCAGAAAGAAAAAAAAATACTGTTAGTTAGGCAGAATTATCTACCACTGCAGATATGAATGCTTGTCTCCCCCTGTGTCTTCGGTCTGGGACATGGGAGCAAGCTTTGTTTGTGATTATATAAATTGTCACGGTCAAAATTCAACACAACCAAAATGTGGTCCGTCGCCGGCCACTTCAACTGGACATAAGTCCAAACGCAGACATCTTGGCGCCACGAAGACGGCTCCATGCGTCTCATCTGGCCAATTTAAGCACAGCAAGGAGACAGCAGACAGTCTGAGTGGCTGGACCGACAGGTCTCGGTAGGTTTGATCAGACGTCGTGGCGCCTGCCCGACTCATCTGGCCAATTTAGAGTGACCAGTGTCCACGAGCTAAGCCACACGGCGCCAGTTAAGTAGGAAAGGGGGGAAGGTAGTGCGTGGTGGGGGTGAAATCTAGCTAATCAATTAAATGACCAATTGACCACCACAGAGAGTAAGGCGTGTAGGCATGACTGGCATGATTTGAACATCCAATGGAATTAGAGGAGATAACTTCGAGTATCAGGGGTAAAAATACTGACCAATGGTACTCGCCCTTTTTGGACAGATCGGAACGGCATAAGAAGGATGTGAGAGTGAGAGAACGGAGAACGAGAGGAGAACGAACAGAGAGACAGAGAGAGAGAGGTCTGAGTGTAATCTCTGAGGAGAGAAAAGCAGAGAGATGAGGGGAGGAGAGAAGAGAACCAAGTTGAGAGATTAGCATGGATAGTCTGCAGAGGAAGGACTGAGGAGAGATGTGGAGAGAGAGAGCTGCTAACTAATGAGGAGGAAAAGAAAGAAAAGAAAAAAAAAGAAAAGAAAAGCAACCATGTCCATTTGATAAGAGCAGACTAGAAGAGAGAGAGAGAGAGTGCAATGCGTTAATGCAGGAAGAAAGAAAGGAGAACAGATCGATGTTGATAGTCACTGTTCTATCTTCACTGGGGTTCGACCTCATACTTGGCCAGCGCCACTTTCATCGACAGACCAACGCCAGTGCCAACAGTCTAACCTGACCAGGCGCCAGCAGACCAAAACCAGTGCCAGCAGTTGTGTCGTGCTTGTGAAAGTGACAGTGAAAAGAAAGAAAAAACAAGAAAAGAAAAGACAGTGATTCGTGAATAGTTAAGATCACCTGGCCAGGTAAAGTAGAAATCTATTTATACCCGGGTTAGTTAATGATGTTTTAGATAAATGATTTTGTGAAGTTCAGGAAAGAGAGAATGTTTTATTTTGTTTGATTCCATATGCATTGATGTTTCGTTCTATGATCATGTGTAGTAAAGTTATAGACTTTACTAGTGGTTTGATGTGACGAATGCATGATATATGAATGAGATTGTAAGCAAGCTGTGAGTGTGTTTGGGCTGTGCGCTAGTCCTTCCTCCATCGACATCACCCGAGGTTGACAATTTATTGGCGAGCCTGCCAGGATATTCTGGCCCATTATTATAATTGTTCAACTTCTCAGAGAGGAAGCTGGGTGGGATTCAAGTATTGTAATCCTAAGACAAGGGGTTGTCTTACTGTATGTTCCCAAGATAGTTTAAATACTAGGCTTGGCATTGCTTCCAAGATAGTTAATACTAGGCTTGGCATTTCAGCCCAGAGTACTTATTTCGCACAGATTGCCTATAATTCGCTCTCATAGTTGGGTCAGGCGCTGGGCGTCTTATAAAAACTAACTACGTTGTCCCAAGCTAATATTATCATTCATAGGATTGTGCTATTACGTCACTCGTGTCGGTAACCACCAGTTTGGCTGTCGTAGTTATAAAATCTTGTTCAAAAAGAAAAGAAAGAGATATAATGGCGGAAGAAAAGAACACCCCTATTGAACAACTTGTGAGCGTCGCTCGTGATCTAGGTTACTCAGGAGATGAGTTGCGTGCATTCGTTGAAAACCAACAAAAGATGGAAAGAGATGAACGCGCAGAAAGACGCCGTGTTGCAGTAGAAATAGCAGAGCAGGAAAGGACTAAAGCTAGCGCAGCGCAGGAAACAGAAAGAATGACGCAGGAAACAGAAAGATTAAGGATTCAGGCTAATCAGGCTAGCGAAGCGCTAAGGATTCAATTAGAGTTAGAAAAGGTGAGAATACAAAGGGAGACCCCGAGGATGGGAGTTCAGTTTCCAGCGACTCTGTGCGCAGTTACGCCCCCCGACCCAAGTTGCCAAAATTCTCTGAAGGAACCAATTCGATTGATGCATACATCAGTCGTTTCGAAACGTTTGCGACCAGTCAGGGTTGGCCTTCAGAAGAGTGGGCAGTCATTTTGTCAGCGTTACTGACGGGTAAGGCATTACAGATTTTTACTGCGTTACCAGCAGAACAACAGTCTGATTTCGGCGCTGTGAAGGAATCGTTGATGAAAGGATTTGACCTCACAGAGGAAGGATTCAGGAAGAAATTTCGTTCAGCTAAATTACAAGCAGGTGAGACGTACACTCAGTTTGGTGCACGTCTAGATCACTATTTTGAGAAATGGTTAGAGTTGAGTGGTACGAAGAAGGAGTTCGCTGAATTGAAAGAGCTAGTTATGAAGGAACAGATTTTGTCAGGTTGCGGCCCTGAGTTAACCATACATTTGAAAGAGAGACAGCCAGAGACAGCAGGAGAGTTGTTTGAAGTTCGCAGAGGTGTATATGAGAGGCACGTTTGGGCACTAAGGTGCAGGAGAAACAGGTGCTAGGCATAGGTGAGAAGAGTGCAAGGAGACTAGGGAGTTTTCTGCAAAGTCTGCAAACCCAGTGGTGGGGCAGAAGGAAGGGCAAAGGGACATTAGGTGTTTCATTTGTCACAAGAAGGGACATGTGGCGAGGGATTGTCGCATGAGGTTCCAGAAGGCAGCAGCCTTGCAAGAGGTGGATAAGGGTCGTCAAGGGAAACGACCTGCAGTGGAACCAAAAGGGATTCAGTCTGAAGAGGGTGGAGTGCAGCTTATGGCTAGCACTGGACAGCAGTCAGTGTCAGGGATGGAGGGCACTAGGCTGAGTGGTTCGTTACCAGTGGAAGAAGGGTGGATTGGCCAGCAGAGGTGAAAGTGTTACGAGACACTGGTTGTTCATGCGGTGTAGTACGAACAACGCTGGTCGAGAAAGGGGATTTGACAGGGCAAATCCAGACCTGTACTCTAATCGATGGCACTGTGAGGGAGTTTCCAGTTGCTAAGATAGAAGTACGTACCCCTTACTTCTCAGGCGAGTTGTCTGCGTTGGTGATGGAGAAAACCCCTTCATGATTTAATCATCGGAAATATTCCGGGTGCAAGGGATCCAGGGGATCCTGAGTTGTTGACTGCTACAGGGGCAGCAGTTCAAACACGGAGCAAGAAGGAGGGAAAGGTTGATAAACCGTTAGTCGTTCCAGCAAGGAAGTCAGGCATAGATGTGTCGCCTGATGAGTTTAGGGCAGCGCAGGAACAAGACCCTTCGCTCGTGAAGTCTTGGGAGTTGGCAAGAGGTGGAGAGAAACAGGAGGTTAGAGGAGGTGAGACAGAATTTCTTGTGAAAGGGCGGCTGTTGTACCGAGTGTTCACCAAGGGGAAGACAGGTAAGGTGACCACTCAGTTAGAGGTACCAGCAGGTTATCGTGACACTGTCATGTCAGTGGGTCACGAGTCGCTCATGGCGGGTCATCTCGGCACCAGCAAAACAGCTGACCGAATCTTTGATGACTTTCATTGGCCAGGAGCAATGGCAGACATAAAGCGTTTCTGCATGTCATGTGACGTGTGTCAAAGGTCAGCCACAAGAGGGTGAAGAGGAAGGCGCCTCTTAAACATCCCCCTTTAATTGACACACCATTCAAGAGGGTGGCTATCGATCCGATTGGCCCAATCTCGCCCTGTCCCAAAGGTGGGCACAGGTATGAGACATGTAAGGTTGCAAAGGAAAGTTTGCAGAAGGCTAGGGTCGTTCAGAAGAAGCAATATGACAGGAAGGTGAGGAAGCAATCCCTCAAGGCGGGAGATCAAGTCCTGGTACTGCTCCCACGGGTCACAACAAGCTGCTGATGCATTGGAAAGGACCATTCACCATCACTGAAAAGGTCGGTCGGGATTACCGAATTGATGTGAATGGGAAACTAAAACTTTCCATGCGAATTTTCTCCGCAAATATATTCAGCGTGAGACTCAGCACATAGGCGCAGCAGCAATCATTGATGAGGTGAAAGAGACCCAGCAGAAGAAGGGGAGATTTTGTTGCCTAAGTTTCCAGAAGAGTCATACAGGGATGTGTCACTGTATGAAGGGCTAGACAGTAGGAGTTCCTAGGTTTTGTTGTCGGAGGCGACACAAAGCAGCCGGAAAGAGGAAAGGTGGAGAAGATGATGAATTCAGAGAGACCAAAGACCAAAACAGAAGTCAGGAGTCTGCTAGGTTTTGTTGGCTTCTACAGGGAGTTTGTTCCAAATTTTGCTGCGATCACGAGTCCTCTCAGTGATTTGGTCAAGGCGGGGAAACCGGCAGTGGTCGAGTGGTCAGACGCTGCAGAGCAAGCACTGCAGACGGTGTTGGAAAGACTAGGTTCCCGTCCCATCTTGAAGCTACCAGATATGTCCAAACCATTTTTGTTGCGGACAGATGCATCAGGTGGGGGGATAGGTGCAGTATTGTTACAGGAGCATGAAGGGGTCGAGTTCCCTGTGAGATATGCTAGCAGGAAGTTGACAAAGTGTGAAGAAGGGTACGCAACGGTGGAGAAGGAGTGTTTAGCTGTTGTGTGGGCCGTGCAGAAGTTCCACAAATACTTGTATGGGAAGGAGTTCGTGATAGAGACTGATCACCAACCACTCAAATTCCTGCAGGAGGCACAGCTGAAAAACAGCAGGGTTCTGCGTTGGGCAATGGCATTGCAGCCCTACAGGTATCGAGTGCAGTACATTCCAGGTCGACAGAATGTCGGAGCTGACTATTAAGTCGCAGTAGTCTAGCAAGCTGCAACTCAGAGGAAGTCAGTCGTATCCGGGGTGCTTGGTTGATAATATGTGTTGATTACAGTTATGTTGATTGGATATGGGTTCATTCCCAGTTGGCTATGGTTCATAATTTTTGTGTGAGATTTGTTCATGTAAATGTAGTTATGCTTGAGCATACAGTCGCTTGTGTGGTGATGCATTATTTGCAATAAGTGAGGATGGAGATTCCTCAGTGAAGTGTCATGGATCGTGATCATATGATATTGTGCTCTTCAAAGTAGTTGTGAAGAGGAGAGATGGCAAATCCGCAGGTAGGGGAATTGCATAAGTGCGCACAGAGGTCGTTATAAAATGAGTTGAAATAACGCAAGAGCGCACGTCAATGATAACTCATTGGAGTGGTATCCACTAATGATATATTTTATAATTTATAAACCGTTGGTTGTAAAGTATTTTTCAAACTTTGCACGTGTAGCTGTGGTTCAGCAAATTCGGTTGTTGTCTTTTTTGTACGTTGTTTTGAGACAATGCGGTGCATAGTCTTTTGCAAGGGGGAAATTGTCACGGTCAAAATTCAACACAACCAAAGTGTGGTCCGTCGCCGGCCACTTCAACTGGACATAAGTCCAAACGCAGACATCTTGGCGCCACGAAGACGGCTCCATGCGTCTCATCTGGCCAATTTAAGCACAGCAAGGAGACAGCAGACAGTCTGAGTGGCTGGACCGACAGGTCTCGGTAGGTTTGATCAGACGTCGTGGCGCCTGCCCAGACTCATCTGGCCAATTTAGAGTGACCAGTGTCCACGAGCTAAGCCACACGGCGCCAGTTAAGTAGGAAAGGGGGGAAGGTAGTGCGTGGTGGGGGTGAAATCTAGCTAATCAATTAAATGACCAATTGACCACCACAGAGAGTAAGGCGTGTAGGCATGACTGGCATGATTTGAACATCCATGGAATTAGAGGGAGATAACTTCGAGTATCAGGGGTAAAAATACTGACCAATGGTACTCGCCCTTTTTGGACAGATCGGAACGGCATAAGAAGGATGTGAGAGTGAGAGAACGGAGAACGAGAGGAGAACGAACAGAGAGACAGAGAGAGAGAGGTCTGAGTGTAATCTCTGAGGAGAGAAAAGCAGAGAGATGAGGGGAGGAGAGAAGAGAACCAAGTTGAGAGATTAGCATGAGATAGTCTGCAGAGGAAGGACTGAGGAGAGATGTGGAGAGAGAGAGCTGCTAACTAATGAGGAGGAAAAGAAAGAAAAGAAAAAAAAGAAAAGAAAAGCAACCATGTCCATTTGATAAGAGCAGACTAGAAGAGAGAGAGAGAGAGTGCAATGCGTTAATGCAGGAAGAAAGAAAGGAGAACAGATCGATGTTGATAGTCACTGTTCTATCTTCACTGGGGTTCGACCTCATACTTGGCCAGCGCCACTTTCATCGACAGACCAACGCCAGTGCCAACAGTCTAACCTGACCAGGCGCCAGCAGACCAAAACCAGTGCCAGCAGTTGTGTCGTGCTTGTGAAAGTGACAGTGAAAAGAAAGAAAAAACAAGAAAAGAAAAGACAGTGATTCGTGAATAGTTAAGATCACCTGGCCAGGTAAAGTAGAAATCTATTTATACCCGGGTTAGTTAATGATGTTTTAGATAAATGATTTTGTGAAGTTCAGGAAAGAGAGAATGTTTTATTTTGTTTGATTCCATATGCATTGATGTTTCGTTCTATGATCATGTGTAGTAAAGTTATAGACTTTACTAGTGGTTTGATGTGACGAATGCATGATATATGAATGAGATTGTAAGCAAGCTGTGAGTGTGTTTGGGCTGTGTGCTAGTCCTTCCTCCATCGACATCACCCGAGGTTGACATATTATACACGCACGCGTGCACGCGCGAACATTCACACGAATACATTTAGATTTGTTTGAACAAGAAGAATAAAGCAGGTACGCAGGTATATTTATTTGTGTAAAAACACAAAATAAACACACACACACACACACACACACACACACATGAGCATTGTGCACACACACAACACACACACACAACACACACACACACACACACACACCACACACACACACTTAGACAATTATCATGTATTGTCTGTCATGGAAATAGCAAGAGTAGAAGTAGGCTAATTTAGTTAGTGTCAGCAACAACACACACAAAACACACACACACACACACACACACACACACACACACACACACACACACACGGAAACATCAAGAGTAGAAGTAGGCTAATTGAGTTAGTATCAGCAACAACACACACACACACACACACACACACACACACACACACACACCACACACACACACACACACACACACACACACCACACACACACACACACACACACACACACACACACACACACACACACACACACACATCTAGTGACAGTCTCAACATCGAGAGACATCACCGTCATCATCATCATCATCTCATCGTCTGTCATAACCCTTGGGTCGTCAAAGCTCCACCGATGATTTCAGACATCTGTCCAACTGTTTGGGCTGTTTCCTGGCCTTCTGATAGCCCTTCAAGAACAGGTCCATCCACTCCCTGATGGGATCCTCCCATCTCTTCTTCTGTCTGCTTCTTCTTCCCTCCTCCTGACACTGTGCCCGGCCGGCTGGTCTTGAAAGACGGTCGTACCATTTGCCTGCTCTAGACAATGGTCATCGTAGAATCCAATGACTCAGTTGCAGACTTGCTAACTGGCATTGTGATCACTGAACCAGAGGGGCCTGTGGTCATATGGTCACTGAGGCCCGTAGTCATATGGTTAGACCGTGTACCTGCGGAGCTGGCGATCATGAGTTCGAACCACTCATGGGGATCGGAACTTTATCGGCTTGAAAACCCTACCTGTCCCCTCAGCGGTAAATGGGTACCTGATTCAATCAAGGGAAGGTTAAAGGCGACGGAAAGAGCGGGAGGGACACCGCCTTCCTTCTCTAAAGGTTTACAGCCCATACAGGTTTGTGGGAACTTCAACTTAAACAATGTGGTACCAGCAGAAGATGTTTAAGGTATTACGGTGATATCTAGTCTCCAGGATTTGATTTCTTCTTCGGTGATACACAAAGTACACAACGTTAAGGCTGAAGTAGTGACAAATAAAACAGTAACAAAATTGAAGAAGCGCCAAACACAAATAAACACACTCACAAAGGAGCGCAAAGCAACGCTTATCTGCATACACCACACACAACGGAAAGGAAATTTTCCACAAACGTCTTCTCCAGAAACACCGACATAAGCAGTTGCCAAAAGCTACTTCTCAGATCACTCCTAACCATTTTTTTTTATCAAAGCTGCGGTCTGTGGTATAAAGTTATGTGCATTGTTTATTGTCGAATTTATCATATCTGTCGCGCGTTTGTCGAAAATCTACCTGTCTAGATTTGACATTACCTGTTAAATAAGCTTCATTTTGCACTCTGTGCGCGCCCGCGCGCGCGCTCGCACATGTGGGGTGTGTGTGTGTGTGTGTGTGTGTGTGTGTGTGTGTGTGTGTGTGTGTGTGTGTGTGTGTCCATTGGTAATTTAGCCTAAAATGAAAACAACTAAAGAGAATTAAGAGCAGACAAAGGCAAGGTAAAAGAAAGCAACAACAACAACAACAACAAAGAAAAATGAAAAGAAAGAACGAAAGAAAATAAGAAAGAAAAAAAAGGAAGCAAAGAATGGAAACAGAAAGAAAAGAAAAGAGAGAGAAAGACAGAAAAAGAAAAATCTTAAACAGCCAAAAGCAAAGACAAGAAGTCCATGACTCCTCCTTACTGCTGTACCCACCAGACACCTGCAGGAAGCCGCCGTACAGCTGATCGAGCTTGCAGGATCCAACCTGGAAGCGCAGTACTCGAACGTTTCCTTCAGATACTTCCCCTGCATCTTGAAGACGTCGACTGTGTTACTGAAAGGCTGAACGGTCAGGACGTCACCGATGGTGATGTTTCCTGCATTGGTACCAACACTCGTCAACATATCGTCAACACGTCATCAACACATTGTCAACACATCGTCAACACCTCATTAACACATGGTCAGTAACTCATCAACACATCGTCAAAACCTCATTAACACATGGTCAGTAACTCATCAACACATCTTCAACACCTCATTAACACATGGTCAGTAACTCATCAACACATCAACACCTCATTAACACATGGTCAGTAACTCGTCAACACCTCACATGGTCAGTAACTCATCAACACATCGTCAGCACCTCATTAACACATGGTCAGTAACTCATCAACACATCGTCAACTTGTCATCAAGAGTACGCTACGTTATCCATATCACTGATTCAAATTGATACAGCAAAGCCAACGACACAACGTTATCCGTATCTCTGATTCAAATTAATACAGCAAAGCCAACGACACTACGTTATCCGTATCTCTGATTCAAATTAATATAGCGAAGGCGACGACGGCGGTACAAACGGCAGAAGCAGAAACATCTGCATTTATATTAGTAGTAATCGTTGTATCTGTAGTTCAGTAACAGCAGTCGCAGCAGCAGGAACAACAACACCAGCAGCAACATGAACAACAGCGGTGGTGGCAGCAGCTGACAGACCATTTTCAGTTTCAGTTTCATCACATATTTTCAGTTTCAGTTTCATCACATATTGTCCCGTCAAGTATGAAGCAAAGCCAGCAGCTGCAGAGAAGTTGTGCGGTAATAGAAAGGCGTAGTTAGTAGTAGTAGATGACGTAGCTACTGCAGAAGAGGAGCAGTAGTTAGTTGTAGCAGTAGCGGCCAGCAGCAGTGGTAGTAGTTAAGAAGAAGAAAGCAGCAACAATAGCACTGTATTTGCAGTACGAGCATCGACTCAACAGAAGCGTTGAATCAAGGAGAGAACAGTCATATGCCGACTCTACCCATTGCTCTCCACCGGTGTTTCGGGCGAAAGTGGCCTAGAATCTGCTATTACTGTTCTCTGACAAGTAAGGACGTCAAAATAATCCTAAGAAATATCGATTATTCTACAAACATACATACTGTGCTGGGTTATCCGTTTTTCTTAATACTAATTTACTAACTTTTCTGATTTTAGTTTTTGTGTATCCTTTGTTTTTCTTGATCGTTTTTCAATACATCATTTTCGCGCAATCATTCTTCAATGAGTCTCTGGCTGTTCATGTAAATAACACTTACAGTTTTAAACTGTTCTCTAAAGTCTATTTGAACTGAAGTTATATTTCTGAACATAAAATCCACACACTTTTTCGAGCATGTCTTCCGCTGAAAAATGCTAGTTTCGAAAAGGGTTTTTCTTTTTTTAACGAGATGGTCTTTTTTGCGAACTGTCATCTATAATTATTATAGCGTTTGCGTTCCCTCAAACAATATAAAAAGCGTTCTGAGAAATTCACTCAGTTTAAGTGTCGGGATCAACTAAATATATTTCTCATCGTCCATATAAACCTTCTATCATGATATGCTTTGTTCCTTTTAATGTGTTGGACAGAATATCACAATATGATTAAATTTTTTAACCGATAAACTGTGTGTTATAAGTCTTGGACAAATATTGGTTTCCACAACCGTACTGCCACAAATCATGAATCTATGAGGGGATTTACATAAAGTTTAACTGCTCCATAGTTTTTTATAACAGAATTTAATCTAATCCTAGTTATTATTTTTTTCAAACTCTCCAGTCAAAATCTTGTTCAGTATAATAAAAACCTCTCGAGGCCTAAATGTGTAAGATTAATCCAATTCAGTGCTGTAAGATTGCTTCTATTTATGTCATCATGGATTTTGTTGCTGTTGTTATGATCTTAATATCCTCGCCATTGTGATAGACGACGATTGGTTAACGTTTAAGGCGTGTTTAACGTCGAAGTTTGGCAGATAATATTAATTACTTTTATAAGGTCGTCACTAAACGCCATACCCCATCCCTCTCCACATTCTTTTTTCTTTTAAAGACAGAAATTTCAAATATCATTGTGAACGTGTCTCCTAGTTTTCTGCTTGGAAAGAAACTGTAATTTTGTAGAATGCTTTTTTTACAATGTTTCTTTTCTGTGGATGATGTTTACTGTTTTTTCCCATTCGGCGTTTATTCAATTTTTTCCGATCTATTGTCGTCCGGCATAAGACTTAATGTAAAGGGCCAGTGTTGAATGCTTTTCTGAAAATTTTTTGCGGCTCTAAATATGTAAATGGGCATTATGATGTCAAAATTTGTTTTTTATGTCCCTTGCTAAATTATGGTTCTAAGTGCCATTTGAGGTCAGGTTTTTCGAAATAGGTTATATTCATATGCCAACATTATTTGCCTCTAGATTGGCAGTTGTTCTAGTTTAGGAAACTTTTTGTTGTCGCCTACCCTCATTTGAGATTATAATCACCATCTTTTGTGTACTCAAAACATACCAAAGCGCCTATGTCACCGTTCTGTTCAATGTCCGCAAACCTCTGCAAGGTCTCTTTAATTCTAAGGGTAGTCACCTTACAGGCGCTATGTAAGTCCTGATTCTTCTGGCCCACGCGGACATTATTTTTTAGTAAACGGTATTATTTTATTTCCAAAAACAATGTGCTGGTTATCACATTTCACAACTGTCCCCGCTTTTTCTTTATTTTAATATTAAATGATCCGACCCTCCCACATAACTAATCTTGTTAAACTGTTAAATTAGGGAAATATTGTAAATAATTTCATAATAGCAATATTGCAGCCTTCCCTGACGGAAGAGCTCTTATTAACAGTTGAGGGACTTCATCATATAAGGTTTTCATCAGTGCTCTGCTCACCGAATGAACTGCGAGTAATGAATGTAATGCGAAGATCGAGCGGATTTTATCTCCCTCATAAGTTGTTTTGTTTGACGTAACTCTAAAATATGAAGATTGGCAGTTGTAATGCCTAACATTTTAGCTAAGTCTTTTCAAAATAGTTACCCCTACTTCTTCTTCTTCGGTTTGAAGGTCAACATGTTTTCAGATTCGCATTTGTTAGTTTGAGAGCAATGTCGAAGTTACTATTGCTTCTTTTAGCGAGCAAACCCGTAATAACCATCAGGTATGGTTAACTGGCTAAATAATTGGCCTCTATTATTAACTTTTTAATCTTATTATTCTCCTTGGCTGTGCTTATATTAACCATACGACTTTGTTTAAAATATTCATGGGCGCGACAGTTATGGCCCCCCGCATTCGTTATCAATTGAATGTTTAAAAACGATAAGGACGGTCTTGAGTTGTTATTGTTATACATTTTTTAATACATATTAAAAATGAGTGCATTCAAATATTCTGATGCAAAAATATTCTGTTGGGCCGCACTACAATCTTAAATATATAACAAATGACACCCTCGACATTTCTGTGACCCAGATGACACATTCAGTAAAAAGAGTAAGTACTCCATTAGAGATATCTTAACCCCCTGTTTTTAAAAAGACTAACATCGCAAAGTGTGGTTTAGTCATCCGATGCAGTTTTATCCAGAACCAGTATTAAACTTTGCTGTGTTTTGTGCATTCAATGGGTGTGGTGTGTCGTATGTGATCACGTAAATCATCCCCAGGTCCTTTGGTGAGGTCAGTGTACAGATTTCATTTGATTACACCTTCAGACGTATTTTGTCTGAACTGAAGCACCATTACGAATGACAAACGTTTAATACATTTCAGCACGGAATATACATTGAAGGCTTTTGAATGGATCTGTTAACGAATTCATTATTTACATCAAGACAGACTTTAGACAAAAAGTTGGAACCGCAATCATGGACTTAGGCACCCCTTATTATTGGGGCGTGCACAGAAAGTATAACTATGACTGGAATTCCTCCTTCTCATCATTCTCTTCAGGCACAACTGTTCACTCGGGTCCATGAGCAAGAGCTAAAACAGTTGGACAACATTTATCTTGGACACTTCTAAGGGGCCATACTAATGCAGGAATAGAACGATATTAAACGACTCTGTTCGTACTTACGTTTGGGGTTTGCTAGGTTCGCAAGCACAAACGAGATCGAGCATAAATGATCCTTCTACTGGCTTTGATGCACAAAAACAGTACTTGGCAATTTTAGAGGACGCCATTAATTCTACAGTTGATTTACCTTCAAGTATAAAAAGGTACCAAATGTTTTACAATACGCAAGATCAAAAGTAGACTTTGCTGTTGGCACTGGTTTATACATGCTGCTTCTGACCTCAGACTCCAGATAGGAACAATAATAAACTACAATAATGAAATCCTTGTGGCAGGTAATGAACAGAAGGTCGGGAAAAAACGAAATAAATTCTGAGCCAGTAATATTGCAAGCAGTAAAAAAACAAGATGGCCCCCAAGAATAAGTCATCCAATCCCCGTGGCCCAAAGCCAAAGGCCGTTGAAGTCCACGAAGTCAAAAAAATAATGACCATGAATATGAAAAGACAGCGCTTGTTCTTGGATTAACTGGCCTAGGATTACTTGGTCTTTATCTTACTAAAAATTAACCCAACTATTAAGAGAACTAATGTCCATAAGTGCTCGGCCATAAAGCCAACTACTTTGCTTGCAGTAGACAAAAGCCAGCTAACAATACCACCTAATTACCAGGTAAAGAGTCTATAGCTTTACCAGCTAATTTTTTTAATAAATTCGCAAGATGATCAAGCTGTTTTTTTACCCATGATTTATCAGGTGGAGGCGATGGCGGTGGAGGTACTGAACTTTGGCCACCGCCGCCTGTAATAGCCAACACCAATGTACTTATTGCAAATCCTAAGGCAGTTATAACGCTTGCTAATGTGACTCCTTGCTCTCTAAACAGTGTTGTATTCGTTCTGCTAGTGTGTGTCTTCATATAAAATTTTTTCGATAGTTTCTCTTATTTATTCACTTGAGTTCGTAATTGGTCCCGGTTAGTAGTTAGCGCTTCTAGTCTTGCTGATCTTTCTTGCTCAGATTTTTTAGTCTTTGGGCTATTCTTTCTTTAATCTCATGCCCTACGATGCGGTCGTCAGTCTCAGCGAGTTTTTCTTTTTCTCTTTTTATATGCTCATCTAGTTCACCTAGTTTTGCTAAATTGTTTGTTAATTCGCCTTTGATGGTTCTTAAAGCATGATCAAGGGCCGTTATTTCTCGCATGGGTAGCGGCGAGTCGTGTATAGTCTTTAATGCTGTTTCTTCTGAAAAACTGGTTTCTGCTTCTATTGCATTTATTATTTCATCTGCCGATTGATTTAATTCTTTAAGTTCCATGTTTTGTATTTGGTTAGCTGTTGGAGTTCTTGTAGTGTGTTTGAAGTTTAGCAACTGCATCCCTATCTAATTTTGGTTTAGTAATGCCAAGGCGATTTTGATCGCTCACACTGAGCCTTTGTCTAATTGTACTCTTTTTTAAAAACTTTGATGAGTCTGGTTTAGATGTAAGCTGAACAAGTTGTCCTTGGTCGCTCCTTACAAACAAATGGTCATCTTTTACTTCAAAATCATTAGGGTCTATAAATTCGGGAGGTTCTTGGCCTAAACTTTGGTATAATGATTGACCTTACTTTCTGTTAATTCACGCCGCAATGAGAGCCCCGAGTGATGTTGTATCAAAGGAGTCATTTCACCTCATGTCGTCTCCAAGATCTAAAACATCCTAAATCTTGCCTTCAATGTGCATGTTTTTAAATAATTAACTTTTTTATTTTTGTTTTAATAAAAAAAAAATGTCGCAAAAATATGGATCGATTCTTAACCCGAATAAAAAAACTGATGAGCCACTTGGCGGTGAAGGGAAATAAACGAAATATATATTGTCCAAATAATCATCTACTACTGATGCAGATCAAATTCTTTCTGTAAATTTACAGACTTAGGAGCGGATGAATTGATTGTGCAGGGCTATGCGCGGCTCTTTCAAAATAGAACTCGCTTTCAACAACAGACCCAAACAGGGACAGTTGTCCAGAATCTGGGAACGGGCAATCGTTAATAAAAATTTTTTTTTTTCTTATAAAATTGAGGGCAAGAAAATTTTCTTTACACAATGCAGACATATTTTTAACCTATTCTGATCGATGGCTAACGGGAATGAATAGGGGCCGATCTTGCGTTTCAAGGAATCGAAAATGAAGAAGCATAAAACATAGAATAGGCGCTGGAGATACTTAAAGACGGCAAAAAGTATGTAGCCGTTTAGAATTTTGCGTTGGAAATCGCTTTTCATTCCCTTAGATTTTGCGTTGTTAAAAGCGCATGCGCCGTACTTTTCAAGGTGCATTAAAAGGACAGATTGTCATTATGAACTAACTTTTAATGATTACAAACGTGTTTTGGTACAGTATCAGACACGAAGCAAAGTACAGCATTTCCTGAACATCTCGTTAGAGTTTGTTTGTTGTTAGCAAACCCTAATTTAGCAGAGCTGTGATGTTGCGCACCATTGAGTCACATTTCCCAATATATTTCGACAGAGGATGCTTCATACAACATATCCAGAAGAGGGCAGACGCTATATGGAATTTTAGTTTTAGGTTGCAGCAAATCGCTTAAAGGTATTTTATTGTGTGCGAAGTGAAGAACCGTTCACAAGAGGAAGTGAAAAGTTTTTTATCCAAAATTAACGAAAGTACAATGTTCAATTGGGGTAGTTCCTAACCATCTCGCTAGCGGGCTTAAAACTTTATCAGCATTTTGTTGAATAAGAAAACGTTTGGAGGCGGGTGGTGGTAGATAACCACAACAGTTTAGAACCTTGTGTCTAAAGATCTGCACTTCACAATGTTAGACTTGAATGATTATTTTAACACGAATACGGTTTATGGATTGACTAAGGTCAACAGAGGGATAATTCAGTTGCTAGGAAGCGTGATAACTGTGAGGAGACGTAATAAAACATTCAAATTGATAAAGGAAGAAGAAGCCGATATAAACCGCTTAAATGTACATTTGTTTTTATTATATGATGCGCAGCTGATTATTGTAAATAACAGATTAGAAATGTAGTATACTAATTATTTTTATTTTAAAAAAGCATGTCTGTTCAGGTTTATCAACTGTGCCTACAGCGCCGCCAAAAGAAGAGATAGTAGAAACCCTAGATAAAAACTTCAGATTAACAAACATTACGCAAAATGCAGAAAGTACTAGAGGCAAGACCTTTCAAAAATACAGCAAAAGCGCGTCCAAACGAAGGTTTTAGCTGCTTTTATGCTGTTACATATGTTAAATATGGAGCATCAAACTATAAGTGCTTTCGCAGGAAACGAGTGTTGGTCTCTTAGCAACGGGCATGGGCACAGCAGCTTTACCTCTAGCGGAGGTTTGTCTTTAGCTCTCGGCCTGTGTTCATTAGCTGTAGGTGTGCCAGCAAAAAAATAAAACTAAACTCAAAAGCACACAAGCTTATGGTTTCAACTAATAACAGTAAACTTAGTTCCTTTCAGCTGATATAATTTAAAGCGCTAGCTGACTCAAACATCCGGATGAAGAATTTACTGTTTTACAGCGATTTTGATGACTACAAAAGACAACGTTTGATCTTCAAAGAAAGGCGAGGACAAGTTTTTCTCACCGCCAGGACGCGAGCAGATAAAAAAGGAATGCTTAAAAAACGTAAAGAAACATTAAACTTGTTCTAAACCGCTCACATAACAATCGAGGGTGTTTATACTTTAGTTTATGAGGTCCAAGCACCAAAAGACGTTGATATTGATTTGATTATGGTTGTATTTTTTTAATTTAAATAAATATGTTGGCTTAGAAAAGAACGACTGCTTGGATAAGAGTTATGAAGGCCCAGATGAATTGTATGGAAGGAATGCTTGAGAGGAGAGCGTTTATCAAGAGCACTGAATGATATTGATTTAGAAGTCATTGACCAACAAACGATACAGGCAGTGTTGTTCATGCTATTTCTCAAGTTCAAGGCAAACCTAACAATTGACCCGCAGGTTAAAGTAATGTTAGCTGTTTTAATCGATATGTAACATAAAGAGAAAATCTAGAAGTCTGGGTCTCGACTAAACAAACAGACTATTCTTTCTCTAATGACTTAAACCGGTTGGGCAGACGAACTGTTACACAGTTTGGACGCTGCGTGAAGAAGCTAAATGAGAGGTTGGTTGGTCATGAGCGAAAAGTCTTAGAGATTAGATTAAACAGGCTAATATGCAGTTTTGTAGGCAAGGTTACATTCCGCTACCAGGACATGTTTGGTTTTTAAAAGAGAGCAGTTTTAAACATAAAAAATTCAGACACCATGGTTTTTCATGTGGTGCGTTCGTGCAAGCTGCCTCTGTTCCGCGAACACGCCGAGAGAGTTGGACTAACTATCGGCAATACGCCAAGTCTTAACTTCATGGAATACCTTTCCGTGTGTAGACAAATTGATCAGTTTGAAGAACAAAAAACCAATAACTGTTAAGGTATAACATGGGATGAGGAAACAAATTTGGTGCCAATTAAGTGTCCAGAAACAGGTCATCAATAGGCGAACAGCCAAAAGTCATGTGGACTTATCCTAATGTTTTCGCTCAGCCGGGCTGCCCATTACACATTGTACGCACAATGAGAGTTATTAGGGCATACTTCACGCAAGAAACATTAAACAAGAATTTCTGTGAAAATGTTTAACAAGAATTCCAACCGCTCAAGCGCGCTTTGAACATATAAACATTGTAAAAGTTCTGTAGACTGTAAGACAGAACTAACTACGCCCCCGCAGGATCTAAGTTAGATTTAAGAACTGGAAAACGGCTTGCAAAATTCTCCATACGTAGTTTACGAAGCTCGAGTCGCTTATTGTTCCTTTATGATATTGGGCCGCACCACAAAAACTTCGAAAAAACAGTTTTAATGAGTCAATCATCATGATTTGTTCATTTGCCTTCATTATTGTTATGTCGGATGGCGTAGTATATTCAGAGCAGAATTATTTAGAGGACCAGATGCTGCAGAAACATTCTTAAAACGCATACCAGCAAGTGGTAACGCCTGTTCTATAATCTAAAATTATCTGAAATCATAATGGCGCCGGAAGACCAACAACCGTATGACTCAGCAGCATTGTTGGAATTTGCGGTTTAGAGCTAAGGGCCAAGAGGTAAACCCCACGTAAGAGGACCATGATCGATTTGTGGAGTTTAGAGGTGCAGCGCACAGTTTTACTGCAATCTTCAAAACTAAAGTTTGATCAATGACATGAAGCTGCCTGTATTCTTTAAACTTGCGAGGTTATGAACTCTCACTTTTATTGCAAGCAGTAACAGCGCCTTTGGGTAGCATGCATTGCACAGTCATCAGAAAAGTACATGTGTTTCACTTTAATAACATGTCTTTCTAGACTCTATGCAACACATGATGGGTTCATTAGGTCGTGGCTATGTCTTAAAGTCATGCCCACTAAAGAAGAATTATTTTGACTCAACTCTTGTTAGAAAGGGCGTTTTACCCTTTGAGTCATGAAACAGTTGGGAAAGTTGATGAAGATACACTTACACCTAAAGGCAGGTTCTTTTTAGTCTTAGAGGAAAGGGACATCAGTGATTATGATTACCAGCTGCTTCAAGAGGCGTGGGCAGAAGGTAAGATTGTAAAACGATGGGAGACTATCATGACTCTACTTAATGGCTGGGAACATGTTTGTTGGGGACGTCTTTGAAAATTCAGAACGACTGAATGAAAAACATACTGTTTGGATCCTGGCATTACATTTCTGCGCCGGGATGAGTGGGACGCTTCTTAAAGTTACTGGAGTACAGGATTGATTTATTGTCTACCTTACCAATGATTCAGATGATTGAAATACGGATTGCGTGGGAGAATTAGTATTATGCGTCACATCATTACTGTAAAGCAAACAAAAAATCTTGGACGATTTATAGTCCAGTAAAAGGTCTAACTATCTTATGTATTTAGATGCAAACAATCTGTATGGATGGGCAATGGTGCAACACTTCCATTACGCAACTTTAAAATGTACCAAGGCGGCGATCGAAATAATATTCAAAAATCATTAAAGTGGTTGGGCCAGTTAATTCGCTGATCAGCAGCGTTGGATAACATTCTAGAAGTTGTTTAGAATAATATCCTATGATACTGCATGACTGCATAATGACTATCCATAGCAGCAGAAAGCCCTATAGAGGATCAAGAGGGAACCACCTACTAAACTTTTGGCCTAACTTCGGGGCAAAAAAAATTATGTCTTCATTACAGACTTCTACAATTATTTATTTAGACATGGGTGAAGTTGACAGCAGTTATGCCTTAATTGCTTTGATCAAGAACAGTTCATGAAAACCATACATATGAAGAACACTTGATCTCAGAAATAAATCCGCAGTGTATGGCTTCAGAAAAAGCTTTTTCAAGCTGATGAACAACAGCTGTTTCGGAAAGACTTGGAGAATCCGCACAGCGTAAGATGTCAGATTAGTCACCAAAGAGAACGAAGCAATTTAGAAGCTGACTTCAAAACTATTACAGGACTTAGAAGTTTATTGATCAGCTTTTTGGCATAATGATGAAAAAATAAGGAAGTCAAATTAGGTCAACCTCGTATTATTGGGTTTACTGTTTTAGAATTATCAAAGCTTTTGATGTTAGAGTTTCTTATGACTACTAAAGCCCGCGTATCCTGTGTCCAGAGTACTTTACACAGATACAAGATAGTTTTTTTGTTATAGATATCCCTAACTGAAGACACTATAAAGACATGGAACGAAGTGGCTAAAGGGCATGCAGGATGGTATGGACAGGTTCCGATTATACTAAGATTCGCCTATGCATTCTATTACTAATAGAAGGTTTTAGGAAAGATGAAGGATGAATTATCCGGAAAGGTGATCAAGGAGTTGTTGGTTTAAGGTTCAAAAATGTACTGTATTTCGAGCCAGGAGCAAATCATTAAGAAAGCAAAGGGATTATCTCGCAGCGTTGTGCAGTCAAACATATCACATGACAACTACAAAGAAGCATTGTTTGGCAATAAGACTTTTCATCATGACAACGTAAAAACTGCGATCTAATCTACATGAGATCACACAACTGTTGTAACAAAGAAGTCATTAGATAGAACAAACACAAAACGTGTGTTTGTTAATCCAGAGTTTTCATATGCATATGGACATTGGAGAACCGTAAAATAATTAAAGCGGAACTGTGTCTGGTGGGATTATTTGTAGTTCTTCCTTTACAAAAGATCTTTGAGGAGCTGGTTGTTTTGTCGTGTCAGTTTCTCGTAAATAATACACGGGCGGATTCATCTTACAATTCTTTTATTTCGTATGGATCGACACTCCAAACTGGATCGGTTGCCCTGATGCGAGTGTCCCCTTCTGCTTCCCCCGGTAAATAAAGGTACCTTACTTCAATCCAAATGGTAATAGTTTGCTGGATGAAGACTCTCCTTCAGCAACATTTATTGTTTTTCTTTTGATTGCTGTACTGTTTTAACCCTTTAAATTCTTCATTATTCATTGCGCGCAAAACGAGGGCAGTCTTCTAACCCATTCTGTGTTGCGAGAATTGTCAATAAGCTCTCTGTGATACTGGTAAGAAAAAAGTCTTTCAGCTAACTGTTTGTTAAAGTTTTCAACTAAAGCCTGTGATCTGTGAACTCCCGGAATGCCTCTTTAATGGTAACTCTATGTTTTAACAATAATTGATTCACTCGGCCTTTAAATTCTTTTCCGTCATCGACTTGAATCATGCGAGGATAAGTTAAAGGACCCGTTGGTATATCAGTTTTTTAAAGCGACCAACAGCAGAAGCACTTTTTTTTGTTTTAAAAAGGTTCCGCATTTTTTGTATCTTAAAAGCCATGAAAAAGCTGTGAGTGCGACTTAAATCTTTTTCTAACGTATCAGAGGGTAAATATAAAAGGCCCTTTTTGGGGGTTTCGTTTGGAGTTGTATTGAAAAGTGTGGTCCTGTTTTCGCTAGGCGCAGGTAAATAAATTTGCCAATGTTGTTTGATAACCATTCCTTACTGTTTGTTCCTGCTCCCGCGTTTTGCTTAGCTTTTTAATTGCTGTGATTCCTTCCCAATATCTTTTTGGGAATAATAGATTTTGTTCATTTTTTTTTCAGCCATATTTGGCAACAAAAAACGAAGTAAAACCAACCAATAAACGCGATTTCTGCGTCTTTTGTTTTTTGTGGATGATAAAAGTCACGAAATTTTGGTGGGGGCAATGTCTCGATTGGTTTCCCTTTTAAAAATAAATATTGTTTTAATTGCTGATCAACATTTTTAAAGGGTTAACTGCATCCCCCGTTTTTCAGGTGTTTTAATAAAAAACTAAGCTCAATTCTCTGCTTTTCATAGCGTTTGGGCTGCGCTATTTGCCCCAAGTTTTTGTTATGTTTTTTTCCTCGCCTTCATCTCGCATTTACTAAATGCATAATTACTCCACTAAAACGGCGCAAAAACCACAGCGCCCCCTATCACATACGAGTGAACCATTTTTATAAATGTTTTTTTCTGACATATTTATTTTGTCCGAATTTTTCCTTGCTTAACTAAAAAATCTTTCGAAGAAAACGAACTGAATGAAGCAATTGCTTTGTAAATCCTAAAAGTTATTTTGCCAAGATCTGCGGCTTAATCTTAACAGGTTTTTTACCAAGCATTTTTAAACCTACATTAACCCTAATAACAGCAAAGGTATAAAAGGTTTAACGTTTTTTCGGTGCTCTTTTTTAGAAAATAAAAAATTAAAATTTTAATAAAAACATGAACAGTGATGACATAAGCTACAAGGCACCTAAACCTTCCTGAACATAAAAGACCAAGTTGATGACCAAGCTTTTTATGCCCAAAAAGGGAAAAGGTTGTATTCTTGGCAGCATGGGGAAAAACAAAACATTCCCCGGGGAAACTAAAATCAGCATTTGAAAAAATTCAACAATGTCGCCAAAAAGACATTATAAAGTATCATAACAGGTATGAGGCGCGTTGGGGTCAGAAGGGGAAAAATTTGGGGGGCAAACGGTTTTTATTTTTACACAAAACAGTCAGTAGATTTGCCCCCCTTGTTGAACAAGTTTACTTTTGAAAAAACGCAAGACCTTTTTTAAAAAAGTCTTTAGAGTCTCAAGGGGGATCTAACTACGATTGGAAACATTTTATGCCATTAATGGGGTTAATAACTTTAATCATATAGATTTTGTTTCCCTTTAAAATGAACGAGCTGGAAAACTCAAACCCAAGAATCAGGAACTTGAATCAGGTGGGAAAGAAACCCAAAAGCCAGAAATCACAGAAAACACTGAACCAGGGGGGGCCAGTAAAAAAGCACCTCACCTGGGGGGTTTTTAAAGCAGGAAAAAAATTAGCAGAGTGGAACAAACAAAAAAAATTAAGTTACAGAATATAACCACATAAAAAACATAACACCCCCAAACGCCAAACAAGTTAATTCAACCCGGATAAAAACCCAGGTAAAAAGGGGCACCAAAGTCTTCATGGAATTTGAACTTAAAACTGTTCCTTTTTTGGTTCCATTGCTGCTGCGGGGGGGTTATTATGTTATAAAATAAAAAAAAAGGGCACCCGAAACAAAGCAATCAAAAAAATCTAAACCCGCTAAATAAAAAACAACAGCACGCCAGCACCGCCAAAAACAAAAGATCATTTTGATCCTTTCAGATGGAATAAATTTTAAAAACTTAAATTTTAAATTTTAAATAAAAATAGAAAAAAGGCGAAATATAAAAGTGGGTAAAAAATAAAGACATGGAGTCTATAAAAGACTTTTCCATGACCAAAATTGAAACAATGTGGCTGTTTAGGATGTAAAAACTTCATTTTGATTATAAAAACCTGAGCAAGACATTTCAACGTGACACGTTTTTTGAGGCGTGTGGTACTAATTTGGCATTTACTATTTAAAATAAAAACATAGCTTTTATTTTTGATAAAAAAAGATAACTTGAAAAAACCTTGGTGTACTTAAGGATACTTAAACAAGAACTTGACAAGAACTTATTAAAACTTACTTAAGAACTTGACAAAAACTTAATAAGAACCGGGGGAACTTAATTAAAACTTAGAATAACTTAAGTAAGAAAATTTTGGATAACTTAAGGATGACTTAAAGACAAATTGAGTAAGAACTTTCTTTGGGGTAACTTAAGTTAAAAATTAGAAGGAACTTTGGGGTGTCATGCGGGGTGGGGGGGGGGGTGGGGGGAGGGGGTAGGGGGGTTGCATGCGGGGGGTAGGACAAAACAAACAACAAACACAAACAAAAAACAACACCAATAAACAGTCCAGGGGGGGGGTGGAGGGGCGTGCGGCGTGGGTAGGCAAAACACAAAACACCCAAAAAACAAACAAGAAGGAACTACCAGGGTTGCCCGCGCGCAACCCCAATCAAACCCCCAAAAGGGCACATAGGGCGTTTGGCCTAGTTTGCCCCTGACTTTGCGGTGCTGCCGCCTTTGTAGTCAAGCCGATCACATAGGGTGTTTACCCATTTGCCACCCAAAACTTTGCAGGTGCTGACGTCATTGGCGGCAGCGTCACATAGGGTTGTTTTTGGGCCTAGTTGCTCTCTCCTCTTTTCTCAAAAAGGCTTGCAACTTGCTTTAGCAGGGTTACGCAATTTCTGCTGTAGCCGCTTTTATGGCGGGTCTAATCGCCAGTAGATACATCCGTCTTGAATATTTGGAGCATTTATAGAAGATGTGCGGCCACCACTACCCTCTCCAACTGGTAGATGACAAGGGCTGCCTACCCTATCTATTTTTTCCAAACATTCGAAAATCGTTATCCAGTTGCATAAGGGGGCACTTGAAGGGAGATGAATGTTAGAATTTTGAAAGAAAAATATACACCTAATACACAGATCAGTTTCTACATGAACACTGAATCTGTTTAACAATCAATCAATCTGATAAAACGGGAACATTTTTCTTGGGGGGAACAGCAAAAAAATTTCAAATAAAGTTTTTTAGCATAGAATAGCCGTGTTTACCTCCGCCTTTAAAAAATGAACCATGTTTTTTAAACATGGCTTTTTGCTGTCCCAAGCCAGCTCCAAAAAATCAACGGTATGGATTTTTTTGCTTCGGGGTTTCCGGCCGGGAAAAAAATTTCCCCAAAAACCAAAGCCCAACCCCCCCCCCCCCCCCCCCCCCCCCCCCCCCCCCCCCCCCCCCCCCCCCCCCCCCCCCCCCCCCCCCCCCCCCCCCCCCGGGGGGGGGGGGGGGGGGGGGGGGGGGGGGGGGGGGGGGGGGGGGGGGGGGGGGGGGGGGGGGGGGGGGGGGGGGGGCCAATTAAAATTAAAAATTTAAAAAACCCCCCAAAAAAAAAAAAAAAAACCTTTTTTTTTTTTTTAAAAACGATTAAAGGCCCAAAAAACCCAAAAAATTAAAATGGAATCTTTTTTTCCCCAAAAAACCCCAAACAATTGATAAAAGGAACATTTTTTTGGGAGGACAGCAAAATGTTTAAAATAAAGTTTTTAGCTAGAATCAGCCGTGTTTACCTCGCCTAAGAATGAGCCATGTTTTTTAAACATGGCTTTGCTGCCCAAAGCCGCCCCCACAATAAAGCTTTGGATTGTTTGCTTGGGGCCGACTTTAACAGCACGCCATTTATTAGATAAGACCCATCTCATCGATAGCCAAACACGTATTAAAACTGGCTACATCTTGTTCATTCCCTGTACCAAAAAACTTAAAGATGTCGTTATTTCCAAGAAGTTATTTCACTTTTTTCGTTTTCAAACAAACTCTCCGGTTTCACAACAAACCCTTCTTGTTCGATGTCCCGAAACAATAGCAAACCGGGGTACTGACCCCTCGATACGGTGTGTCGGCGTGGCAACTAGAATTTTTCCCAAAAACGCAGTATGTAAGCGGGCCGTGCGCTGTGTGAACGGAGGTCGCTTGTCTGGGTTTAGCCGTGCCATAGCATAAATTAAGTGATCAGGTTTCAGCCTGGGTGTCTAGTGCACCCACCCGTGTATATGGGCGCGTTCAGCCACAACTGCTTTTCCCCTTTGCGTTACTCTATGGGGCGTGTTCAGTCCCGGCTACTTTCCCTACGCTACTCTCTGAAAACTTTAGTAAATTAGTATTAAAACGGATAACCCTGCACAGTATGTTTGTTTGTAGATAATCGTTATTTTTTGGTTATTGAAGTTTTACTTGTCAAGACATAATATGCTGATTCTAGGCCACTTTCGCCCAAAACTCGTGGAGAGCAAGTGGGTAGAGTCGGCATATTATTTTCACTCATGCTTTAAAATTCATGAATTATATATTTTAAGAACTGTACAGAAACTAATTTGATTAGTTTTCACATAATCAGCATTATCCTGATTGATTACTTTTCACATAAAACATATCAAACATTCATGATTACTTTTCACATAAAACAAATCAAACATTCATGATTACTTTCACATAAAACAAATCAAACATTCATGATTACTTTTCACATAAACAGAATCAAACATTCATGGCAACAATGTCTTCTTTGGCATGTTATCTGTCTTACATGCTAAAACAAAATGTCCATCAATAGCACTTCTTTTTTCTTTTTAAAAATAAAATCAGAACAAAAATGGACTAAACAATATAAGAGAGAGCAGGGGAAAATAATCAAGCAAAGAAAAATGCATATGAATATCCGTCTTGGATTCAGCCATAAAAGGCTCATAAATATACACAAAATCCAATGCTTCAATAGTAAACCCATTAAAGGGCAGTAAAGCGTAAAATTAAAATCTCAAGCGAAACAATAGGATTGCTTCTACTAATCAGACATCTGTATCCATAAACACAAAAACAGATGTGTATACCTGTGACGAAACCAAGCGTTTCACAATTTGGTGACCAATGTGGTGTCGGAGGAATGATTGTTGGTGGCGACACAAACGCACACCGAATGATTGTTGTGGCGACACAAACGCACGCCGAAACCCAGCATGGTACAAAGGTAGACAATAATCAAGATGAAATCAGATCACGAAGCAGTCCCCCAACAAAGTCACCGCACATGGAAGCAGAGGACAGAACAGCCTTGTCAGAAAATCTGGAGAACATTTAGCGCCACAGTGCAAGTTACAAAAAAGACAGAGGAGAAGGTGGGGGAAAAAGTAAGGGATGAGGGAAAGGGTGGGGAATATGATAGAAAAAAGGCTACTAATAAAAGTACATGTATCTTCAAAAACTAGATTCATGAATAGAAGCTATCTGTCATTCATTTCTGTTCTTATCATATTCATAAGATTGTCAAACACAATGAAAAAAATGATAGTCACCACATTCTTTTCAATAGAAAAAGATGTTGGTTCCTGTTTCACACTTCAGTTCCATCCAAAGAATAAAATCAATTCTATGTCCCCTCCTCCCTTTCTTCCTCTGCCTTTTCCCCCCACCTTTTCTTTACCCTCTCACTTCTCCCTCTTACAAGCGACAAATACTTGCTCCTTTATAATACAATAATATCAACCTATCAAGGTTTGTCTTTTCACTCTCATAATTCTAATCCGAGTTCCTGTTGTTCACAAGAGGTGATCAATATTAACTCACCATAACTGGCATGAGGCCACTTATAACATGGCATTACATCACCTACAACACTACAAATTGTTTAATATACATATAATTTACACTTCAGGTACATTCAGATACACTACTTCATTTTTCCTGAAGCCATTTAATAAGCACTCCAGGCGCAGACAGACAGACACAGAGAGAGAGAGAGAGAGAGAGAGAGAGAGAAGAGAGAGAGAGAGAGAGAGAGAGAGAAGAGAGAGACATAACATAAATGTTTTATTCGTTTAGCATCTAGGCCTCAACAAATGCTGAACAATAATATGAATTAGTCAAAGACATTTAAAGAAGAAAATAGAAAAGAAACAATCGTACACTCTTACATTACAAAAGAGGCAAACAACATAAACCAGCTCAGAACCAAGGACATACAAAGTTTATAAATTACACCTCGGGCATCCTACGATCATTTTGTCAGTCGTGTTTTTTCCAGCATATCTAGTCGTTCACAGTTGCATCCCTACGTTTTAAAAGCTAGGTAAAGAAATATCGCAAACTGTTTTACTATTTTTGGATTCTTTGAAGACATAACAATGTGTATCTAAAAGCATTTGGCTCTCTATAGTATTTGAGTGGTATGAGATCACGTCGAAGGTCACTGAGGAGCGGGCAACACAAACTAAAATGGATTTCATCTTCTTGGTTATTATTACACATGGGGCAAATTAATTCTACATCTCTATAATTTTTGTATCGAAGTGAGTGCATTTGATATTAACTCACTCCAAACCTAAATTTAACAAGCGCTTGCTTTACAAGTCTGTCTGTGTCAATTGCAAAATACAGTTCTTGGGTATGATTCGTTTTGAATGATCTGTACATTGTAAATCTTTCACTTGAACAAATTCGACTGTCCCAATCCTGCCAGTAACAATCTATCATCTTTGTCTAAAACAATTAATGAAATGGGTCAACTGATTCTACACCTTGATTTTCCCACACATATCCAAATCCAAACTGAAACAAACTAATCGAATGTTGGTTACCCAGTTCTTTTTACCTTTCCGTCCAAATTAAGTAGCATCAGGTAAGCTTTGTAGGGAGAGCGATTTTCATTCATCCGTGTCAGTTGATCCAGTATTTAATTGATCTAGTGTATGCATTCACATACAATGGGAATCTACCAGTATCTCCATAAATCATCGCATTAGCAGTCCTTTCTGTGACACCTAGAAAGCGTTTAAATGCAAACAAGTGTACTTTTTCTATGTATTTTATACTTTCATCAAGACCCCAAATTTCTGACCCATATAGAAGTACTGGCTGCACTCTAGCATCAAAGAGTTTACAAAAAATTTCAATAGACTGAGATAAGATAAGATAAGATAATGTTGCTTATAGCCCAGCCGACCGCAAAGGGCCACATCAGGGCTGATCCTGGATATCATAATTATATAATAATGTCAATATACCAATAACCGCCTTTTTACCCCGTGCAGCTAGGTCACCACAGGAGGATGAGAGACTCAATTTTGTAGAAAAATATAGTCCTAAATATTTGTATGTGTTGACTACTTCATTTCAGAACCGCCCAAATGCCAGTGTTCGTGCGCTGCAAGAAAACCGCCTTTACGAAAACAATTATATTACTTTTGTTCATATTAACTTTTAATTTAAAATTTAGTTGATGATTCATACAAATTATTCAGCTGATTTTGCAACCCTACTTGCGTTTCAAATATTAATATAATATCATCTGCAAATAAAATAAAAAGTTCGACAAGAGTAGGTGTTAGTACAGCCCCATGTCTTCCATTGTTAATTATGTCAGCTGCTAATTCATTTATAAACAATGAGAATACGACAGGACTGCAGACATCAGAGAGAGAGAGAGAGAGAGAGAGAGAGAGAGAGAGAGAGAAGGAGAGAGAGAGACAGACAGACAGACAGACAGACAATGACAGAGACAGAGACAGAGATAGAGAGAGGCATTTAAACAAAATATACATCTCTCATTTTCTCTATGGGTAAGCTTTGAACTGACTGCAAACTTTCAAGTCCCATGTGCCCCAAATATAAGCAACTGAAAAGGGCCAGTCGATAGACATGTGAATGCAGTTCATTGCTATGTTAGTTTGTCATTTAAAATGACCAGAGTATCACCTGAAAATTCATGGTGTTCTCCTATTCCATTATTTTACTGTAGAATTATAATGAATGTTACAAATTCAATGACACACATTTGGCGATTTAAAAGCAAGCAGGCAACAAATAAGTGACAGTTTCATGGAAAACAAAAAGGTAATGCTGACACCATCTATTTAAAGCAAAGCTCAATGGTCAAGTCCTAGGGTGTTCATCTAAACTATGATAATGTTAATGGTTGAACACATGCACAAATGACTTGCGGTAAAGGGTGAAAGTCAATTTTAGGGGTATTTTGAAGTGTGAAATATGCACATCTGTATGTGGATCAGGAGCTCTGGTCACTATCAGTGTAGTAGAGTCAAAGGTTGTTTTTATACTGTTAAAAAAAAAAACGCAAAATGAAATTTTGCCACCTGGGGTGGACCATACAGTTGAGAACACGCCAAAAACCGGCCCTGATGTATGTCTTGAACGTCGACGTGCTAGGATAACATTGATTCAGGTTGTCACTATGTGCACGTGCGTGTTGTGGGCCAGGTGCGACAGTGCAAACATTGGTTGTGCTTCTGTTGTTTCGCCTGCAAAGCATGCCCAACTCAGTGGTGAACACACACACACCATGGTCATAGTGCAGTATAAAAGCCGGTCATTTTGGCAACCGGCAGGCACACCGTACCAAAAAACAGCATGCCAACGTTTGAGCCCAGCAGAGAGAGAAAACGCCCTGGGTCGTTTGCAAGTTGGTCAGAGTGCAACTGATGTGGCCCATGCTTTCAATGTCTCCCCCAGTACCATATGCCGACTTTGGACTCGCTTCCAGAGGACAGGGTCATCAGCTGATGCCCCGAGGTCAGGCCGACCTCATATCACAACGCCAGCCCAGGACCGCTTTATACGGCTCAGACATCTCCGCAATCGCTTCCTGCCGGCCTCGTCCACTGTCCAGGCATGCGCTGGTGTCCGTCGCATCTCCGACCAGACTGTCCGGAACAGGCTGCATGCTGCTGGGCTGAGGGCTTACAGGCCCCTACGTGGCAACGTAATGACGGGGCGCCATCGACAGACCAGACTGCAATGGGCTACGCAACACAGACACTGGACACTGAGGAACCATTGGCGACACGTCTGGTTCTCGAGAGTCACAGTTTCTGCTGCAGCGCCATACAGGAGGCGAAGTTTACCGCCGGGTTAATGAACACAACCATGCAGAACTGCGTCGACGAGGCACCTCCGCATGGTGGCGGCAATGTCATGGTATGGGGGGCCATCAGCAACACAGGCAGGAGCCAGCTGGTGCGCGTGGAAGGTCACCTGACAGCCCAGCAGTACGTCCAGGTCATTGTTCAGCCACACGTCCTGCCTCTAATGGCCACTCCCAGGGCCGTGTTCCAGCAGGACAACGCCAGGCCCCACACAGCACGCCTGACCACAGCCTTCTTTACCGCCAACAACATCAACACCCTGGCCTGGCCCTCTCTTTCCCTGGATTTGAATCCTATTGAGCACGTTTGGGACGTTTTGGACAGACGCCTGAGAGTGAGGGCCAACGCCCCAGCGACTCCAAATGAACTGTTCCGGGCATTGCAGGCCGAGTGGGCGGCCATCCCACAGCAGACAATCAGGAACATTATTGCTTCATTGCCCCGCAGATGCCAGGCTACCATTGCAGCCAGGGGGTCACACCCGTTACTGACTTTGGAAGCGGCCTGGCGATTTCCCTGAGGGTCTGGGGCTGGTTCTTTACCACAGCATTACAGAGGAGACTTCTGTCCTACTGATGACCTGTTTTTGTCATTTTCACATTAAACGTGTTGTCACACTGAGCTTCAATAAATTGTGTTTCAAATCGGCAGCTTGGCATTTTGCGTTTCTTTTTTTGAACAGTATATATCCCCTGCAAAAGTGTGTGTGCGTGTGTGTGGTGTGTGTGTGTAAGTAAATTTATGCAGTGTGTGTGTGTGTGTGTGTGTGTGTGTGTGCGTGTGCGTGTTTGAGTGTGACTGTGTCTTGAATGTGTGTGTGTGTGTGTGTGTGTGTGTGTGTGTGTGTGTGTGTGTGGTGTGTGTGTGTGTGTCTGTGTGTGTGTGTGTCTGTGTATGAGTGTAAGTAAATTCATGCAAGTCCAAACTTTAAAAAGCAAGCAGGAAAAATGTCAAAGTGTAACATAAAATTCATGACTAGCTAGCATTATGTGTGTGTGTGTGTGTTCTAATTGTAGCCATGTAGCTTATGTGTGTACAGCATCTATACATGTGCATGTATATATTCCCATGTACAATAGAATATTAATGCATACATGTATGTGAGGGAGTAAAATTACACACCTGTGTATAGGGTGCATAAATGTGTGCATGTGTACTAGTAATGATCTACAAAAATATAACTCCCAATATGTGAGCATACAGGGTTGTACATCCTTAGCAGTATCTATAGGACAAATGTCCTGGACCACCCTGAAGTAATAGGACATTTGTCCTCTTCATAACAAAATCAATCGGACATTTTGAACGCAAGCCAGATTGAATGTATATTAAGTTTTATGCACACAAAAATGGTATTACAAAAGCTGACTATATTCCTAGAGTGGGAAGCCATGTTTGGTAAACATACTATTACTAGTCCACACACACACAGTCACACACACAGAGGCAGTGTCTTTCCTAAATCACTATTCATTGCTAATGCTAGTATTCAAGTACAATATTGATTCATTTGGAGTCGTCTTTTTGGTTGAGCATTCTTTTCCTTTTTTCTCCCCACTTTTCTGTCACCCTGAACACCCATTCTGATTCCCCCTTGACATCACTTGCTCCTTCCATTTGCACCCTCATCAGCATGGCCTGGTTTTCTGCTGTCAGTCTGTTCCTTTTGACTTGTCAAAATCAAATTCTGAGTGCTGAACCCTCTTTCTACATCAGCTGTATGGACGGGCAGGGTGATGGCAAGCTGGCTGCGAGCTCTCAGCTGCGAGCCGTGTACCTCGCTGGCTCAGCCTCTGCGAGTCAGGGAGGCAGAGTTGCAAGCCAACGAGACTAAAAATAGACCGCCACGGCTCACCACTAAGCTTAGTGCCAGTGGCACACGGGACTAGTAATAGGCCTAGTGATTCACTGGGCAGTGGGCTTACACTAAAGTTACAGACTGGAGTTCTGTACGACGGTCGGACTCAAATAATTATGCGGGCTTGATATAAACGGCCGGTGCCATGTCCGTGAACATCGGAAAGCTATCGGACAGTGACCGCGTTTTCGGCAAAGTAATGGGACATTTGTCCTCTTCACTGCCAGTTATATCGGACATTTTGCATGTGCAATCGGTCTATGTCCGATGTCCGACGTGGATGTGCAACCCTGAGCATATGTGGATATACAGGTATGTTTGCTTTTAAACCATGTATGTTTAAAAAATAACTTTATGCAGTTTCATATGTATTTAGTTTATGAACATATCTGTGCCAAAATTATATTTGAGATAATGTCTTATGACTGTTACTAATGAGCAAGTGTATTAGCATACAATGTATAGTAGTATACTATTAAGAGTGATTGAGACTCTACTTTTAAAGAGCCTATCCGTCTATCTAATTCTAACTTGCATTGCGTGCAAGCTCAGTTTTCCAGAAGTTATTCTTGGCAAATAGAGTTATACAATGATGGTAGATTTTTCCAATGTTCATCCAGTCTTCTCTTGAAAGCATCCACTGATGGCGCAGAAACCACTGACTCTGGAGATTGTTCCAAGTAATGTTGATCCTATTCGAGAAAATTTTTTTCTCTAACTGCTAATTTACTTCTACTCTTCTTCAGCTTCATTGAATTTCCTCTTAACTGGCTTTTTGTCCTTTTTCAAACATAAGTTCATGGGTTGTACATTCCATTGAGGTACTTATATAAGATTCAATCGTATCACCCTGAAGACTGGGCGGTGCTCAAGACTCAGAAGCTTCAAAATTTTCAATCTCTCAGGATACGGTTTGTCTTTGAGATGGCTCAGTGAAATCAACTTTTAAAAATTTCTTTATTAATGCTAGAATCTAATAAATCCAGCTCAACACATTAATAACAATTATCATAAATAGTACAAACAAATTTGTCCTTTGCACAATAAATTCATGTTAAAACTATATAAAATCAAAGTGTGATAATGACTGTTGCAGGAGTAATGGAGGAAACAATGGGTGAGCTTACATCTCTAAATAATTATGTTTAATTAGGCCCAACTCGATGATAATTGCACTCTATTGCTCCCCTCCCCTAAAGGCTTGAAAAATAGTGGGTGGCCCCAGACCCCCTTTTTCCTATCCCAACCCACTTTTAGCTGATGATCCAGGCAGCATTTCAACTAACTGTTAAATCGGGAAACCCTTTTGTAGTGTCAGAATCTTCAGCTGACTGAAGGTGAACACTGGTGAAAGAAGAAGTTAACATTGTTGCATCATCTTCGGAACTTCATATTCATTTCTTAGCAGACTGACCCTTTTAAACATTAGGCCTACCTGGTCCATGAAGCTACCAGATTATTCAAATTTACAAAACTGTTATTTTCTCTCACTGTCACAACCGTTTGCGAGTCTGCCACACTTAGAGAGTACCACACTGACAATGTCAATTCATAAGCAACAGTTCATATGCTGAATGCGAATAGAGAGCGAGTCCGTGTCGCATGTGTGCACAGTCGTGAGACCTGACATACCGGCTTGTCAAAAAGCTAAGGAAATTATTCAAGGTAACACAAAATGAAAATGAACAAATATAAACCTTCTCTTTCGGTGCTTTTTCAGCTTTCAATTGCCTCACAACGTTACCCTGCTTTTCTATTTGCTGTTTAATACTAGCACGGTCCGCTCCGGAGTCTGCCATCGCTGCCGTGAGTAAAAGTTCATAGCCTAACCCAATCAAATCAGGGTCTCTACATTTTTACGAAACAAATTTGATTTTGATTTCATTTCTGAGTCAGTGACGGTATTTTGATTAATCTATATTTTTCTTAGTTTACACAAAATAGCTCTAATAACGCAAAAGGTTTTTAATGAATTAAAAAATCTTGTTCATTGATGTTAAATCGTTTCGTATCCCACAAATGTAATTATTAGCAATGGCTGCGTCCATGGAGTGCAGACGAAAGGCATGGTAGGCATATAGGTGTGTTTAAGAGCCGAGGCTTAACGTCCCCTCATCCGTCATATAATATGGTTGACACGTAGACAGGCACCATTTAAGTTCGCAGACAAATTTTGTTAAATCGAATCACCCCTCTTCCTCACCTTAGTCCATCCCACCCACTTCACAGTAAGGTCTAACTACGCCCGCCCCCCTCCACTACATTTTCCTATCCCAACCCACCATAAGCTGATGATCCAGGCAGCATTTCAACTAACTGTTAAATCCGAAACCCCCTTTTGTAGTGTCAGAGTCTTCAGCTTGATGAAGGTGGACACTTGACGATCAGTTCAGTTCAGTGGTTTATTTGTCTTTTCATCATGTGTGTGAGTGAGAGAGTACGCATGCAAGTGAGTGCATATATATGTTTATGACTCATGAATGTAGAAGTGTGTGTGTGTGTGTGTGTTACTTGCATGCGTGTATATGTGTGTGTTGTGTATATTTTAGATACCGATTTGTTAAAACTTGCAAAGTGCCCTATAGCCTATGTTGTTCGGATGGGCGCTACAGAAATTGTGTTTTAATTACACATACTATACCGTGGCTCACTAATGCAATAAGCGGCAGCAATTTGCTATCCCTGCCTCGTATACAATAAAGTCCGTACGGACAACAAAACCCCTGAAAGGGCCTCGTGCCTTGCGCATACTCAGAACCATCCTCTTTTCCTCGGCAGCCATTTTCCCGTTAAGCCACGTGTACACGAGCAGCTAAGTATTTTTTTACTTTTCTCGCAATCGATCGATTGTTGTTGCTGTTCGTTGGTGTCCTTGCTTATGTTTTCACTTAAGGAGAAACGTACGTGAAGTGATTGGGTGGTAAGGCGAGAGTTAGGAAGGTTTCGTCTTTCGATTCCCTCATCTCGCCGGCAGGCCCTTGGTCTATAGCCCCGCCAAAACCTCCTCTCCCTTCAGCGTCACTTTCTCCCAAGGGTTCACTTCAACTCAGCTGCGGTTCTGTTGTTGTGACAGCGAGCTCTTTCTCGCAACCCACACTTTGTGACGGTGATCGGCTCAGCTGCGGTTCTGCCGATTCCGTCCCTTTGCCCCATAACGGTGAGCGACTCAGCTGCGGTTCTGTCGTACCCGTTAGTGCATCCTGTGTCCAGTTCAGCTGCGGTTCTACTGCGCACAGTTCGATTCCCATGGCAGAATCGAAGATGCACGGGCCCTCTACGGAGGCGCCGGGCAATGAGCTAGACTATTCGTCACCCTCCCCCTCTCGCTCGGTAGGTGATCCAAGGGAAGCAACTCCCTCTCAAGGGCTTGAATCTCGTTCGGCCCCGGTTGTTTCCCTTCCCCCACCACATGTGTCTGCCTCTTCTTTTGGGCAGACCACTGGGGTTCGCCCTCTTTTCCGAGCACCTCTCAAGGGACCGGCGCATTAGGCCCCCCACTTTCTGGGTTGGGCCAGCAGCCTCACTCTCAGCCCCCCCTATCATGGGGTCAGGGCCCTTTGCCTTGGGCGCCATGGGCCCAATGGCAATATCCCCTGACCATGGGCTTTCCACAGGCCCCTGCTTCGGGGTTTCCATGGTGGCCGGGTTTTATGCCCAGCCCTCCACCAGTGCAGGCCTCTCCCTCCCAGGCCCCTCGGCCCACCCGGGGACTGATCCCTCTCCCGGCATGTCTGGGGAATCAGCCATCCCAGGCCACCCTGGGCTTTCGCCGCGCACCGCTTCGCCAAGGGCGGCCACCCCCTCGGTCTGTGGATCCGACCTGGGGGAATCTGAGTCAGAGGAGGAGGACCAGTCGCCCGGTTCCTTTTCCTTCCAGGACTCAGTGGCCTTTCTGGCTTCCCTTGTTTCCGGAGGCGGTGTCATCCTCTCAGGAGGTCAGAGCCCCCTGCCCTTCAGCTGCGGAACTCGCCCTGGGATCTCGCCCATTGGCAGCTAGCCCTCCTCTCTGCTAAAGGAGTCGGTCATGGTGGCCGACTGCATGAGGAGGGCCCAAATAAGAGTCAGGGGCACGGAGGCGCAGGACATCATGCCTGGTTCTGTTCCTGATTTCCCTAGTGCGCTGGCGTGCGGGAAGTTCCTTAAGCCAGAGATGCTTCCATTTGCCAAGAAGGCCTTCTTGGCAAATGATACTATCCCAGAAGCCACTCTCCCCCTCTCCCAGGAGGACCTCCTCCTGGTACAGGAGAGGTCAAAATCACACGCTAGGCAGGTGTCCCTTTCAGAGCGCTGCCTGGCCGAGTGGGAAGAGTCTGCGAGGAGGGTTTGGAGGCTATCTCAGTTATGGATTTTTTCCTAGGGGGACTAGTGTCTGCCCTTAAGGATCCTGATTCAGATTCCTTCACCATCCGCCAGTCCGCGGACCCAGCTGCAGTGGTAGCCTGTATTCAGTCAATGGCTGAAGGGCTTAAGTATTCGGCTGGGGCCTTCGCTAGGCTCCATCTGAACTCGGTAATTAGCGAGGAGAGACGCGGTCCTTTTGGCATCTTCTGTGACCCGCTCTCCCTCTGCCCCGCGCCTCCCTCAGAGCCTTGCCAGTCAAGTCAGGGTCTCTGTTCGGGAATCACGTACAGGCTACCATTAAGAGCCAGGCCGAGATTAGGCGTGACCTCGCCTTTCAATCAGGCCCCCCTCCCCCCGCCCCAGTTCAAAATGCAAGGCCCAGCGCCTTTCTCATCACCGGGTCCCTCTCAACCCAAGGGACGACGGTCATTTGGACCCCGGGGGATCCGAGGCAAGCAACCCAGCAGGGGTCGGCCTCAGGCTCGGCCAGCAGGTCGAAAGCCTCCCACGTCTCAGACGGCCCACCCCCAATGACTTGCCCCCGACCTGGGTACTTCACCCCAGAGCGGTCCTGTGGGCAGTCTGTCCAGGCACCTCAGTGCCTGGGAGCGGCTTCCCGCAAGCCCTTGGGCTCTGCGGGTGATCAGGTCGGGGTTTCGTCTTCCTTGGGGTGCAGTGAAGCTCCTCTCACTCCTTTCCCCCCCCCCCCCCCCCCCCTTTCGCTCCTCCTCGGGATCTGGCGGCCTCTCAGGCCTTAGACCAGGAGGTCCTTTCGCTGTTAGCCAAGGGAGCCACAGAGGAAGTCTCTTCCATTCCTCTCCGGGCTTTTATGGCCGCATTTTTGTGGTTCCCAAAGCTTCTGGAGGATGGAGACCGGTTCTAGATCTCTCGCCCTTGAACAGGTTTCTTATCGTCCTCCGTTTTCGGATGGAAACCCCCATGTCAATCCGCGATGCCATGCATCCCGGCGACTGGGCGGTATCCATCGACTTGAAGAATGCGTACTCCATCTCTTATCCACCCAAGGGACAGGAAGTACCTCCGCTTCATGTGGAGAAGCCGCGTTTTTCAGTTCAGGGCTCTTCCCTTTGGACTAGCCCCCGGCCCCTTGGGTTTTCACGAAGGTGGCTCGGGAACTTTGCTTGCATGTTCGGGAGAAAGGAATTCGTCTGAAGGCCTATCTAGACGATTGGCTTCTTCTTGCCTCATCCAGCACTCTGTGCTCCCAGCAAGCCCTACAGGTTTTAAGCCTCTGTCAGCAGCTGGGATTGTTCGCAACGAGGAGAAGTCCGATCTCATCCCGTCGCAGCAGTTTCAGTTTCTGGGCATATCCTTCCACACCACCAACTGGCTGGTCTCTCCAACCCCCCAACACCTGGTTCGCCTCCAGCATCTCTTGGCCCACCTCCTCTCCTTGGATCAGGCGCCAGCCAGGAAGCTGGCCTCTCTTCTGGGTCTGATGGAGTCCTTGGCCCCCTTAGTACCCCTCGGTCGACTGCACAAACGCCGGTTTCAGCGCCTCTTTCGCAAGCGTTGGTCTCAGGCACTGCAGTCGTGGGACCTTCCGATCCCTCTCGGTCAGTGGTTCCAGTCATCGGTGGTCCAATGGCACTCCCAGTCCTGGCTGGCTCAGGGAGTCCCCATCACACCCCTCCTCCACAGGAGGACCTGTTCACGGACGCGTCCCAGTCCGGGTGGGGTGCCCACGTCAGCTCTCTGACGGCCTCCGGGCAATGGTCCCCGGAGATGGGATCCTGGCATATCAATCGGCTAGAGCTGGAAGCCGTGTTCCAAGCCCTCAAGGAGTTTCTTCCCTTCCTGAAAGGAAAACACATTCTCCTCAACACCGACAACACGACTGTGGCGTGTTATATCAACAAGCAAGGGGGGCGCGTTCTCACTCCCTGTCCCTGAGGGCGGAACAGCTTCTTCTTTGGTGCGAGACGCAATCAATCCGGATCTCGGCCAAGCATGTTCCTGGGAAGATCAACATTCTCGCGGACTCCCTCAGCAGGTCGCACATGGTTCTTCCTCAGAATGGACTCTCGTCCACTCTATCCTGGAACCTCTCTGGACTGTATGGTTCAAACCACAGGTAGACCTGTTCGCCAACCGGTTCAACCACCGTCTCCAGCTGTATGTCTCCCCAGTTCCGGATCCGGCAGCGTGGGCTGTGGACGCCCTGTCCATCCCTTGGTCCGGCCTGACGGCTATGCCTTTCCCCCGTTCCCATTCTGGGAAAAGTTCTCCGCAAGGCAAGGGAAGATGCAGCCACGCTTATTCTTGTGGCTCCACGCTGGCCGGCCCAAGCGTGGTTTCCGGAACTGTTACACCTGTCTCACGTGCCTCCGATACCACTCGCCTTAAAGGCAAAGTCCCTGCTTCAGCCACGGTCAGGCATTCCACACGGCAATCCAAACGTGCTGCATCTTCACACCTGGCTACTGTGCGGGACGCGCTGTCTGCACGAGGCGCCTCCCCAGCGGTAATCGGCCTTGTGGAACATGCCCACAGGTCAGGCACCCAAAGCGTCTATAGTGTCCACTGGAATGGCTGGCTCTCTTGGTGCCCAGCCACGCAGTATCACCTCATTCTCCTTCTCAATGCCAATTGGCGAACTACCTAGCCTTTCTTTCATCGAGAGAAAACTTTCAGCCTCCTCTGTTAAGGTTCACAGGGTGGCTATTTCCACCACTATCCGCCAGTTAGGTGGCCCCTCCTTCAGGGACGACCCTCTTCTGCGGGATCTTGTCAGAGGAGCAGCCCTACAGGAGGCCCGATGCCCCCGCTGTATCCCGGCTGGGATCTTTTCTTAGTCCTCTCCTCCCTCAGGCTCCCCCTTACGAGCCCATCCGGGAGTGTTCTCTGAAATTCCTTTCCTTCAAAACAGCCTTTCTCGTTTCCCTGGCCTCAGGGAGGCGCTGCAGTGAAGTCCACGCCCTTAGTGGCCTGCCTGGGGACGTCGCCTCCGAACCGGATGGCTCCATATCTCTTCGCCTCCTCCCAGAATTTTTAGCGAAAAACCAGTTGCCAGGTTCTTCTTCCCCGACTATCTCCATTCTTCCTCTCACTTCTATCCTCGCCCCGGACGACGAAGACCGCACTCTCTGTCCGGTGCGCGCTCTGCGGGAGTATAGGAAACGCACGAAATCTTCTCGCTCCAAGCAGCGCCACCTGTTTCTCTCTTACAACGAAGGTTATAAGGAGGACATCAGGCGCTCTTCAATCTCTCGATGGCTGAGAGAGTCATTAAAGCTGCGTACGCGAGACCTGAAGGGGATTTGGCTGTTTTCTCACCTAGACCTCATGAGATTAGGGCATGGGCGTCTTCGCTGGCAGTAGCTCATAATGCCAGCATTCAGAGTGTGTTAGATGCCGCATATTGGCGTTCCCCTGGCACCTTCATCCAATTCTACCTGCGCGACGTTTCTCGTCTGCTCGATGATGGGTCTAGGGGCATCGCATCAGCTGTGGTGGCGCAACACTCCATCTCCGCCACACGCTCCGGCTCTTCTCGCTCCTCCAGACGGTAACCAGGTGAGCCCTCCTCCAGGTAGTGCGACTCTGCATTAGTGAGCCACAGTATAGTATTTGTAATTAAAAGGAAATTTTTATTCTAAAATTACGTTTAATCTAACATACTTACCGTGGCTCACGCAGAGACCCTCCCTACCTCCCCGCCTTCCTGGTTCCATCAGGAGTTCTCAGTCAGGGTTTAATTTACCTCGAAAAGAGGATGGTTCTGAGCATGCGCAAGGCACAGGCCCTTTCAGGGTTTTGTTGTCTGTACAGACTTTATTGTATACGAGGCAGGGATAGCAAATTGCTGCCGCTTATTGCATTAGTGAGCCACGGTAAGTATGTTAGATTAAACGTAATTTTAGAATAAAAATTTCCTTTATTATGACTCATGAATATTGAAGTGCAAGTGTGTGTGCACGCGTGCATATTATGTGTGGCATATATTTTAGATATTGTTTGTTCTGAATTGTTCAAACTTTGAAAGCACCCTGTAGCCTACATTGTTAGGATGGGTGCTATTGAAATTGTCCTCATTATTTTTAGTCACATGCGCACGCAGCAGGTCAGGGAGGAGTGGTATCCACGCGAAATTTCCACATTCTTAATATTAGTTAACTGCTTTGCTACTAATAGGACAACTTCAATCTTCAGATTTGTAGGTCAGCCGTCATAGTTTTCTTTAGAGGCTGATGAGAATCGGTGAGATTGACAGGATATAACTTATTATAAGTAGTTATGTTAGGCGTTTGAAGATACTAAAACTAAAAGTAAACTCTTGAATCCCTTCTGATCATGGGCAATCAATCGATGACAGTGGGCATTTTCATCTGAAATCAAGGGAAGTAATCAGCCAAATCTAGGCATTGCTTAACTGCTCTTGAGTATGTCACTGGTTGTATTTCAATGGATCAATCCACCCAGTTTCAGTCTGTCTTGATCTTGCAGTGATTACATTCATTATTAAGTGAACATATCAACATCGGAAACCTCAACACAATGCTTCTGAGTTGAAAAGAATGTTTCAGCACGACAAAGATGTTTTCAGTAACAATCATCTGCTCTTAACTTGCAAATCTCTGTCTTTAGTCTTGATCTTAATGTGGAGATTTCTTTACAGGACAACTATCCAGAATGTGTGGTGTGCAATTTTTTTTAAAAAATGCAGAGACACACAGAAGGGGAATGAATGGCATTATTGTGATCAAGCGTCATCTGACTGATTTGTTCTTAAATAGTTCACTTTTCTGCATACTGTAGACAGAGAAATCAACCATGAGATCAAACTAAAGAGACAATTTTTAATCACGAGTAATGCTGAGTTTATTACTGGTGTGTAACCATTATGTAGCCTTAGTCAGCCAGGGCACCTAGGCTTCTCTCTGTCCTCACCCCTTTCCCACACACTCTGTATTGAGGACAAGCAAACAATGATACGCACACACACACACACACACACACACACACACACACCAATATTGAAAACAAATAAACAACAACTGGTAATGTTTTGTGATTGGTGTCATGTACCTGTGGTTCTCAATCAGGGCCGTAATGATGCTCTGAAGACCAAGTGTAAGCGAGAAACGGCTTAATAGCTTCATCTGAGGCTTGATTTCCCAGTTGGATCACATGTAGGTGAAGAAAGAGTGGAAGTGGGGATCTGTGCTAGAGTCTGGGACAGAGTTCAACCAATTGCCGTAAGGTTTTCTGTTTGTCGGGATGAAGGTGCCTTCCTTGGGTACACTCTTGACAAGACCTCTCGTTATTTTGTACATCATAGTTGCCTTGTCTTTAGTATGCGAGAGCTTGAGGAGGTCAAGATTCAGCCTAGAGCCAAGGTCTCTTGCACTGTTGGTAGGGTGGGAGTGATGCAGAATTTGTCAAGCAGAAGAACATTAAACCATCTCTAGGCTCTCCGACAGATACTTTTACTTGGAAGTCCAAACTGACACGGCATACTCAGTGAGTGCGGCCTTACAAGTCCTTAGTTGCAACATGTTGCCTGGATGGTATGTGGATAGCTTCCAAGATCTTTGTGCACAGAGGTACTTATCTTGTTTCCCTTCATTGTTGTAACTTCAACAAGTTCTCTCCAGAGTAGATCGTTTGTATTCCCCACACCTAGGTATTTAGCCTTGCCCGTTCACTTGACGAAATGTTTCATTATGTAGGTTGTAGGAGGTACTGCAGGGTTTCTTTTTGCGCATTACAGACAGAACATGAGACTTGCTGGCATTCTTCTCCCAGTGCTGAAGATAGTCCAGCTGGTCTGGGAGGGCATTGGTGTCTTTCTGTATTTTGATACTGCAGCACTGGATGGTGTTATCAGTGAAACAGATTCTGTTTGGATTTGAAGTTGTCGCCATGCCAGTGTTGTTGATATAGGCAAGAAACAAGCTTGGACCAAGAACAGATGCCCGAGGAATCCCTGAGGAGTGCCGAGTGATAAGAGGAAGGTATAGGCTATGGCCAGTTCCTTTGCTACTGTGACCAGATGGCAACAGTGGATTTGTCTGGTCCAGGTGCCTTGCAAGAGTTGATGTTCTTCAGTTTTGATATGCGGATTTTTGAGATGTTGATGCCCTTCGCGGTCGGCTGGGCTATAAGCAACATTACCTTACCTTACCTTGTCTGGCTAGACCCTCTCACAAGTCTGGGAACTCATTCAGCTCCTTCTGCATGAAGCTGGAGCAGAACAGCTCATTTAGAGTGGTGGCCTTCCTTGAAGGGTTGATCAGAAGACAAGTAGGGCTTGTTGGTGGTGAAGAGCCTTGCTAAATTCGAAGGCTTCCGGGAAAACACAGATCCCACCAAGATCAGGTAGATCCTGGATCTGCAGTTTCATCTGAATTCATGGTAAAATTTAATGGGTTTATCATTCATCCACATCCCATCTTTCCACAAAGTTTCAGTGAAATCTGTTGAGTAGTTTTGTGTGTTTTTGCTGACAGACGGACAAACCGACCAATCAAAAACGGTGAAAACATAACTTCTTGGCATTAGTAATCAGTCTGGCTGCCAATATGAATCATTTAGAGTATGAGTGCAAGGTTGCTCAACAATTGCAGAATTCTTCAGGGTTCATTTTTGTTTTTATGAATATTGTTTTTTTTAATTTTGCACACGCACTAAAAAAATTCTGCATGTTGAGACATGCTTTTGCATATGCAAAATTCATAGTCGCTGCATGTGTTTCTTTGTTTCAGGTTTCAAGAAATGGCAAAGAATCGTCAGCAGTTATTGGCACATTTCGTTCTGTCAGAAAACTCCCACCTCATTCCTAGGACATCAGAAATACAGTTTTGTTCGTACAACTTCTGCCAGGCATTTTACCCGTCTTCAGGATGTAAGAAAAGTGTACTATTTGGAAAACACTGAGGAACATTGCTTCAGGCTTGAGAAACCATACAAGACTCTAGATGATATTAAACAGCTGGGTGTGAAGACAGTTACGGGTGGATTTAGAAGAAGGCCCGAGCTGATCAGACAGAAACCACTAAACCTGCCGTCACGTCATTCTCCTGGTCTTCAGACTCAGAGCTACGGTTTATTTGATAAATGCGAGCGTATTCAGCAAGAACTGATAGAAAAGGTGCTGCGTTTGATGGATTGCGCAACAGAAGAAAGCAGTGGATGTTTGATGCTCGACATCGGATGTGGACACGGATGGAGCCTCGTTTTGCCCAGTCTAAAAGGATTCTGTGTCACAGGTGTAGACCTCGACTTGCAAGGCCTCTCCGTCATCCGAAACAAAGCCTACAGCAATTACTTGCCTCGCCATGGCGCGCATGTTGTGCGAGCCGATGTTTCCAATGGGCTTTCCTTTAAGGAGAGTATTTTTGACGTAGCAATTTCCATTTCTTTCCTACAGTGGTTGTGTGTGGGGCAGCATTCAAGAAAAATATTGCAAAATTTCTTTCGTTCGTTGAGCTTTGTTCTGAAGCATGAAGGAAAAGCTGGCATTCAGTTTTATCCAAGGAATTCAAACGATGTTGATAAGGTAGTTTCATCAGCACAGAACTATTTTAACGGGGTGCTGGTTTCAGACTTCCCACATTTAGACAGGGGCAGAAAATTGTTTTTGCTTTTGTCAAACAATAAATAAAGTATTTCATTGTTTTGCTTTTGTCAGACTGTAAAATATGATCATTTTATTGGTTTTTCTTCTGACTTTCCACATTTAGGTAGGGGCAGAAAATTGTTTTTGCTTTTGTCAAGTAATGGATATGTTGATGTTTTTGCTTTCGTCAAACCATGAAAACGTATTATTTTGTTGAAACATTTGTCATTAATCTGTACAGATTTTTTAAATGTCTTTACACTAATCTTTACAGATTTTAACAATATGTTTACCCTGCTTTACATACCAACACACAGTGCTGAGCATGTTGTGTGATTGCATGCATCATGACAACTATGCATTTAATGATTCTTAACAGGAAAATCTCAGGGCACAAATTATTGGTCTACTTGCATTTTTCTGTCTGGTATACAGCTTGTGTGCCAGTTAGCAGAAGCCAAGGAATGGGAGAAATGTCCAGACCACTGGAAGCACCTCTACCAAATTGCCATCGCTTCAGAACTTGGAAGACATTGTCGAGAATGGCCAGAAGGCAAAACCAACGCAGAAATTCAGATGCTGGTAGAAGACCTTTGCACAAAAGATGATATTTTAATATGCACTGACGGTTCTGTCACCAAAGGTAAGTCAGGCTGGGGATACACAGTGAAGCAAAACGGCCGAACTATCCAGGAAGACAGTGGTGCGCACAGTTTAACAACTTTAAGTCTAACAATGGAGGCAGAAGCAGTGACACAAGCACTCCACTGGCTTACATCCATAAGCCAGTTTCAAACTCAACAAGCCATGATACTGACCGACTCCATGAACCTACTTCAGAAAGTGAAAAGTGGATTTTGAATCTCTCAGGGCCCCCAGCGTATACTGTAGACATGTGTGCGCTGGTGTGTATTCATCACTGGGGTAATGCCAGTGTGTTAATTAGAGTCCACAGACATGCGTGTGCAAGCATTAATGTGTGTGTGCGAGAGAGTGAGTGTGTGTGTGTGTGTGTGCATGTGTATGTTATGTGTTTGTGTGTGTGCGTGGAATGTGTGTTAGGGGGAGAAGTTGTTGTTCTTATTGTTATGTGTATGTGTGTGTGCACAGGAGTGTGCGCGTGCATGTATATGCTGTATTTGATGGTCTTGTTCTTGATCCTAAGTCATCTTCTGAACATTCACGCATGCAGTCACAACGCATACACACACACACACTCACACTGTTACCCACACACATATAACACGTGTGCATGTGCACGTCCACACCGACACACGCGCACCACACACACGCATACACATAAGCGCACAAATGCACACACACACGCACATGCCCACATACATACAAAGACACACATGTACACACAGATATGTACACATATAGCCTATATGCAGATACATGTGCTCACACAAACCCACAAATTACACACATGCACACACACATACATGCAGGCACACACACACACATACACACGTGCGCGCGCGCACACATACACGCATGCACTCACACACACACGCACTCATATGCGCCCACACACATACATGGGCCCATGCCCGCACATCATACACGCACGTGTACATTCACTACACACACATTTAAAAAAAAAAAAAATGGTAGGTAGGCACTCAAGGTCTGACCACGCGTTGGGCTGATGCGTAGGTCAGACATCCGCTGAGTCGTAGCCACGAGACCCTCTTCTTCAATTTCTCATCTTAGTTGTTAAATCATTTATCCATCAGCATCAAATCATGCATAGCGTGATCTCAAAACTTAGCGGATGTGTAGTAGTGTATATGAACTAGTCCGCACACAGTGACGCCTCCTTGATGAAACAAACTGTCTGGTATCATTGTGAAACTGTGGTTTTTAGTTCTTAAATGATACTGATGGCATTCATTATTACTGTTGTTGTATTACTTGGAAATCTTCATTTCTGCTTCTTTTTTTTTGCTGGTGTTTGTGATGCTTCACAAAGATGATGAAATTCTCATTTACAGATTGTATTAAGAAATCAAGCCATGAGATTGAGAGAGAAAAGAGACTGAAGAGGATTTAGAATTTTAAGTAGTTTTCAGGGTGTAGACAGGCAAAGGAGTGGGGAATCAGAATCTATTTATACACCCGTATCAACAGAATTTTTATGTTTGGTTTCTTAACATGGGCAGGGAAGGGGATGGGGAATCTGCATCTACGTAGATCGGTGTGTACATGTTGAAAATTACAACCAGAATTTGTGATGGAGTTAAAATACATGAGTAGAAACTCTAAAAGAGCAGAATACTTTGTACTTAGGGAACATTCTGTATGAAAACAGACCTGAATCTTCACCATACTTTGCCTTTTTTTTTTCTTTAAACAACTTTTAGTTCATAAATAAGCGTAAGTACAACACTGTCTTAGCTGATAAATCTTGTTTTGCTTCTCAAAGTTCAAGTACAGCTGCATGTTTTTGTCCATAATCAGTAAACAGCTTGAACACATCAAGTGTTTTAATATATTTGACAGACTGATTTAAAAAAGAAAGAAAGGAAGTAAAATGAGAGAGAATATCATCTAAAAATTCATGCACCCTACGTTGTAGGGCTTTTGGGACCCTTGCTTTATGTGATGAAAAAAGCCTTGCCGTTCATGTCTCCAGAGAACAAAACTCTGCCGTGTGTCTCCTGGGATCCTGCTTTTTCTAAAGGAACAAGGTCTTGCCATGCGTCATGGGTCCAGGCACTTGTGCAGAATCAAAAGGCATGAAGACTTTCCATACATCATTGATCTCCAGGTTAAAATTCCCATAGCCTTCTGGCCATACAGGCAGTGAACTGTCAAGAGCTGCACTGTGTTTAGGGTGCAGCTTGATGGAAGGCAGGGCCCATCCCTCTCCTTTGCCTACCTCTAACCTTCCCTGAACTTTATCACATATCTGTGTACTGCTTGGAGGACAGAGACGGTCTTAAAGCCAAAAGAAAAACCCTTGACATCATTGGTAATTCAAACTCACAATTAGCTCTACAGACAAATGTACTTTTCACCTTATGCTCCTATCCTGGGATCCATTCCATTTTTCCTAAATCAACCAGACCTTGCCACAGTTGTGTGCAACCTTTATCTTAAATTGTGGAATGGAATAACATTCTGTTTTTAATTTGTAGTGTAGTTGTAGGCTAACTGGTGTAAATAAAATGACTGGGTGACTGCAAATGACAAATGTAACCGCTATCAGCAAATGTTTCAACTTGCTTCAGCATGCATGTTAATAGCCTATCAACACAGGTGCCTGTGAGCATGTGCACCTGCGTACATTCAACCACACACAGCTTGTATCTGGCACTGAACATCGTGCTGTTCACGCACTGCAATACTCAAGTTGTAATGTGTATAACCAACTGTGAGTTAGGATGGTGCAAATGCACATTCTCAGATATATTGTGTATGTGTGTCTGCATGCATACACATTTTGTTGTGTTAAACTGGTATTGTATATGAGCGAATACATGTGTGCAAAGGAGTGTGTATGCATATTGCTTTATGTCTGTGTGTGCATATAGGTAGGTGCATGTATGTGCATGTACATTCATACGAGTTTGCATGCAAGAACATGAATGAGGAGGTATGAGTACTGCAGTGCATGTGAGCACCACAAAGTCTGATATGTAATTCTAGTAAGGGCGTGTGTAAAAAGGAGTGCGTGACTGTGTGCATGTACATGTTCCTACAACTTCCTCTCTCAGAAAGTACGGCCGTATGAACATGTCCACTTCTTGCTTGTTTGTAAAAGTACTGCTAGCCAGCATTTACCGTAAAAGTTCGGACTATAAGCCGCGACTTTTTCCCCAGCTTTAAACCCTGCGGCTTAAACAACGATGCGGCTTATTTGCGGATTTTTCCGATTTCAGGAGCATCACACCCTCGTCTATTCTTAGCTTCTCTGTAACTCACCATACCGTGTTTACTGTTCATGAATTTTTATTATGCTTTTAACTACGATTTTCTGTGTAATCGTGTAATGGAATCAGTAACCCGTTCAGAAATACGGGAATCGACATAAGTAAAGCCCATTACTGATATCTTTTTTCATCAGTTTGTCTTCTACAAAATACGATCGCTTCGAACGGCGCAATGTGTTGGCCGTTTCCAACCTTTTAATCTTTAACACTAGCTGAATTACGAACAAAATAACTAAGCACTGGCACGGTATTAAGCGAAAGAAAACAATCGAATCGTTTCATCATTAATGTTCTGGTTTGTTATTATATGCGTTATCTTACCAAGTGCGTCTTGCAATTCAAAAACGATTAGCGCATTCAACTCGGTCATTGTCAGACCTTGGCTTCGATCCGCCATTTTTGAAATCGTGGACAGGGAGTGAAGGTTTGCATTTGATACCTTCGCTTTGATTGGCTTGCGCTTTCGAGTACTCAACCAATCGCTTAGCTTGATACACCAATGAATGCAGGAGAGAACTGCCTTTCTAGCGCATCGTTAGGCCTAATGCGTTGTTTTTTTCGGTATTTTTTTTAAAGCAATGATGTTGGAAAGACAACACTTGTAAGAAGCCTCATAAAAACTTCGATTCTAATTGATTTAAAACATCGTACTAAAAAATAAAAAATAAAAAAGACTGAGAAAAGCTGGAAACATGCTCTTGTATTCTCACCTATTTAAACGCCAATGAATGCAGTGAACACATTGTATGTGATGATTTTCGACACTATGTAAACTTAACGCTCGGCCAGCTGCCGCCTGCGGCACACCGGACTGTGTTGTATATATCTGCGGCTTATAAACCGGTGCGGCTTATTTGTGAAAAAAGTTCAGATTTTTAAAAAATTTAGTGGGTGCGGCTTATATACAGGTGCGCTCAATAGACCGAACTTTACGGTAGTGGGAAACAGACATCGTAGATTGGGTCCAAATTCAAAGTCTCTAGAATGTATGGGTGAATTATCAGTCTACAATGTATGGGTAAATTCAAAGTCTCTGGGATGTATGGGCATATTCTAAGTCTCTAGAATGTATAGGTCTGGTGAGACCCAGATACTGGACCATGCTTTACTGACAAAGTCATAACATTTGTGGAGACAGCTTGATAGCTTAAAAACTGGTGGAGATAACTTAAACTGTGTAATGAAGTGAAAACCATGACAGGGCATAACTTAATACTCAAGACATACAGGAAAGTTTACAGGCTTAGCTTTCTTTCTGCTGTCCAGTGTTCGTTCACATGCTCATTCATGTGCACTCTCAATGGTTTTACAGCAAATTACTCCCATGTCACAAATTCAAGTTGCCCATTACCTAACCACCTCAAGATCATTCTGTTGGAAGTCATTGTCTGTGGTCAACAGCAAGCTATCAGCGTTAGGTCCACATGAATTCATCTACTGGACAAGATACAGCACTACCAAATTCCGACTAGCTTTTTCAGGTCATTAATTACTGAGCCTCCAAGCAATGGCAATACCTCCCCGAGTCAGACTAAGTGATAATCTCCCACAGGAGGGAGATCTTCACCAAGTTCCTCTGACGGTCAATATAACATGAACTCATCCAGTACCACAGGAATGGCTATAGAGATGCAATGGAAATTGATGTCAACATACATCTGAATCAATGGTCAGAAAATTTATGCAGCTCTTTAAGATCTGTGGGTAGAAAGTGGTCAAGACCACAAAAATCCCATGTTTATACGTCTTGAACTTTCTGCCAGCAACAGTGTATGCTTTTGACAGCATTTAAGAAAGTTCATTACGGTTTGATGAATGCTTTCACTACAGATGCGTTTATCTGAAGTCATGTATCTTGAATGAACTTAAAATTCTGTAGAACATTGACAATACTAACGAATTTGTACATACACATATACCATACAGGTGTAGATCCCTATCTGTGATTAACTTTTTTCCTTTTCTTTTTTTCAAAATGGATCCTTGAAAAAGAAAGGGTCAAAGGAGTGCTTGGGTGTCATACTTGTTTGTGGTCTTTTGTATTTATGCTTATTTTATGACAGTATTTTCTGCAGTTTACCTATTGGCCCAGTGTTCCTGTACTTAAGTCAGAAGTGGATCAGTTCTGAAGATGAAGTTCTGAAGACATATATATATTATATGTGTGTGTGTGTGTGTGTGTGTGTGTGTGTTGGCATTCATTACCTTTCTACAAAGGCTGCTGGAATCCACTAAAAGGTCAACAATTTACGTATATGCTAAAAACGTCTGCACCATTACTAACGTTGTTCTATTGGGTGGACAGCAACCCTGGAAATCATGGGGGGAAAAATTAATGTGTACCAAACGCCTGTAAAATCTATAATTTGAAAGAGCAAAAACAAAAAATGTCCCTTGTAATCTTTGAACCTGGTCCATTTTGAGAGGGGGGAGTGGAAAAAACAGCAAGTTCCTGATGGGATTTGAATCTAGCAGACCTTTTAATGCATTCTAGCAACTTGACTACAGCACAGTCCTGCTGTTGTAGTCCTTCTGGCACAGTTATTGCATCCATTGAATCGAGTTGTGAGCTGCACTATTACTATGATCTTTTTCAATGTTCTCTTGTGATCATACTGGCGAGTTTGGAATTGGTCAGCACTGAACTTTTGGAGTGATTCTAAAAGATATTAAGGGAATTTACCACATCTGAATGTTCACCTATTTTTAAAGATCTCACGCACACAGATTTCTTCTTTTATTATGTAGACAGATAATTGCCTACTTATTTTTTTGTTTTTTGTTTTTGTTTTGCTGTCCCAATCTCTGCGCTACTTCAGAGGCAGTGCACCCACGCTGCTCATTCCGACACCCCAACCACAGCCACAGCCCGGTCGGCCCTGCCGCAGCCCCAGCCCCGGCAATCCACAGGGAGCAGTCAATGTCAAGTCGTCAAGAGGCCACCCACCGGAGGAGACACTGCACTGCCGCCGAGTCACTTCGGTGGTGTTCAGTGGTGCCTGTTCTGATCTAACATACGCAGGACACCACCTACTAAACCCCCTACTGACGACAATAATTGCTTAGTCGCGGAGCTGGCGTGAGTGAGCTCTCCCTCCGGAGAGCGCCACCACGTCCGTCCAACGACAGCCCCCATGGACTCGTCGATACCAGTGACCTGACGGAACCAAACCAAGACCACAGACGTGGAGTGGACATCGAAATTGAGGTCACCATGAGAGCAGGGCATGAAGGGCCACAGAAAATAGACTTTTTTTTTTTATGCTGATCGATGAGAATGATTAAGATGATGCTACGGATTTCCATTTCGGTCTGAGACTACATGACAGGGCTGTACTCTACGCTTCCTTTCATAATATTCCCGGCGTCAACCAGGCCCGAGAGATACAAGCACCTGCAGTGTTAGTCAGGAAATTTGAGCAACACTCTCAGAAACGCATCCATTAAGTGGATGAAACTCGACTGTGTGGTCCCAGTCTTCCCAACTGAATCCACAGCAAACTCAACTCTGGGTAGGAGCCGGTTGGGACAGAAAAAATCCCCATGACTCTGATGGGATTCAAACCCACGACCTCCCAGCCAGGAGTCCACAACGCTAACCACTTCACCACGGCGGCTGGTCATAATTGCCTACATAATTGTTATATCAACTGGGTTCTACTAGATCGCTTGAACCTTGTTGCACTGTCATTTAGCAAGATGTGATCAGCATGTCACCCATATCACTTAATAACCGAGTGCATAAAAGCATTTATGGTGAGCTTAGATGAAGAAATTGTGTCACTGCGAATCATTTGAGGGCCCAACTTTAACTCTTCTAATAATATTACCAGCTCAACTTCAAAAGAGGGAGTAAGAAGAGGAACATTGCTCCAACAATCTCACTCAAAATGGTTTATCAAATCTAAAATGTTTATTACTTTGTCTGGGGAAAGGCAACTGAATAAAAAAAAAAAAAAAGATGGATCTAGCAATGAAATTAATATCCTTTGGTCTCTTTTCTACCAATGCTAAATTGTATAATTTTACTAGTTCATATATATATAATATTATATATATATATATATATTATATATATATATAAATATAAAAAAACACAGATCTATTTAATGTTTCAAGCAAACTAAGAAACTTTACAAAGTATATTACAGCATTTTAATTTAATTCAACATAACAAAACTGTTTCAACCATGTAGTTCTGTCTCTGTAATTGTGTTTGTCTCTTCATTCTCTTGAACACTTTTCTATGTCAACAGTAACTCCCATGGAAGCAATGATTCAAAAACAAAAAGGCCAGCAGTTAAGAACAAAATGCACTCAAATATATATAAAGAGCATTATGACCAGATATTACACCCTCTGTACACCAAGAGTTCACTCGCAAGATAAATAGGAAAAGCAACATGTAAAACCATACCATGTATAAGTGCATCATATTCACATTAAGTACAATACAGAAATAGTTGGGGTAAAAGTAAGAACTCAAAGCCAGCTGCCCGAACTAAACTTGCTCACAGTTTTAAATTTTTTATATACATGTATATTCAGACGCTTGCACTGAGCACTTACCCACTAAGATACTGTCCTCTCTCCATCTGCATTTATATACTTCTGTGACAATTCTGTTGGATCAGCCTATTAACCAATGTATAGTTAAAAAAAAAAAAAAATTAAATGCAAACTGGAAATTATCACAGTGAGAAGGAAAACATAGTCCCAAACAAAAATTCAGTACCTAAACATAATTTACATGGCATCATCCCTAAAATTCTTCAGTTATAGATATGATCAGGCAATTTGTACCCAAATCGTATTTCAACTCCATCTGGAGATAATATGTGAAGACTAGTAAATCATTACATGGTCTGATCTAGAGGTTTTCTTGCTTTTAAAAGATCTTGAATCACAGTGTTTGCCAGCATAATCATGTTGCCATCTATACACTGGATTTGCCTGACACAAGGCCATTTCACAAAAATAGATGAAAACAGGTTTCGTTGCTTGAAACAAAGATAAACAAATCAACTTTCCAAGGCTTGGGTTTCATACTGAGGTCTAAATCCAAACTTATCTCCACTTATCTCACATACAGCTGCTGAGAAAAAACAAATACACAGATACAATGCAGGTGAAATATATCTATACGATGGTCTGGTCCTGTATTTTCTGATATGTGGACCAACATGAAATAGAAAATGACTCTTAGTTCATATGCCTTCCTCTTCAGCAGCAATATGTATTCTCTTTCAGCAAACAAAGAGGAAGGCAGTCAAACTAAAACTTTATGAAGAAAAGATGAAATGCTCAGTGTTGCGTTTCAAGAACTGCACATATCTGGTTGCTTCAACTTACTGGAAGAAAACTTCATCATTGAAAACTAATTTTCTATTGATGTCTCATGTTTTACTCTAAACATTGCCCATGAAACGGCTCTTTTGTACACAAGTTTCATAAATAAAACTTAAGCAATCACTTTGCACAGGAGAAATTACATTGTTATATCCAACTAAATACATGTTACATGATTGATGGTATGACAAAGAAAACCCATGGTTTCAAGCAACAAACAGATGATCTACAGATCATACCATATGACAGGATGAAGATAACGACAAATGAATAAATACAATCCTGCACCCATGCTGTGAACATTCAAAGTGATGAAACCACAGAGCAAGAAATGTGTTTTGTGCATTTCCATTCACAAGGTGAAAACTAAAATAAAATTCTAGCAATGCCAGTCAAGAAGGAAGACGAACATTTAGTTTTTTCTTTGCAATTTCATACGGGATTTTTTTTTAACCCACTCCAGCAGTTTCAGTTTTATACAGCCCATCAGATTACACCGGGATCTTTCAGGACTGTTACCACATTGACAAAAAAAAAACCCAAAAAACAGAGCTGCCATTGACTCAAAAGCAGAAAACAGTAGCCTTTCGACATTTTTACTGTAGCGTTCCAAATCTGACTGTAGCACTCCTGACATCACAAGACAGACGTTCCAAATCTGACTGTAGCACTCACTGACATCACAAGACAGACGTTCCAAATCTGACTGTAGCACTCACTGACATCACAAGACAGACGTTCCAAATCTGACTGTAGCACTCACTGACATCACAAGACAGACGTTCCAAATCTGACTGTAGCACTCACTGACATCACAAAGGTCCAAACTGCGTAGCACTCATGCATCCAGACAGACTAGCCTTTCAGTCACACTATGCTTTGTGCATGACATGACGACAGACTGCAAAGACAGTTTTCATATCCCGCTAGTTAATGCATAATTCCGACTTGACCTTCAAAAACGTTAAAAAAAATGGCCCACAAACAAATTAATTCATAACGTGGCATAATCAAGACCGTCTTCAGCAAGTTCTCTTCTCTTTGTCTTCTCTTCTTGCTGAACTTGGCCATTTTTTGATGAAATAAGTACAGTCTGAAGAAATGCTATGTTTGTTCAGTTTAAGCTGCCGCCAAGTTCGTAAAGAGGCAGTTCTACCCGACCTTCCCTTCCCCAAATTTGTGTTTCTCGTTTAGCATTTTGTCACAAACAAAGAGTATGAAAGTGTAAGGTAAGGTAAGGTTGTTATAGCCCAGCTGACAGCAAAGGGCCATATCAGGGCTGTCAACGCGTTGAAGGCAACTCGCATGTCATTATTAAAGGGAAAAAAAATTCATCCACACAACCCTCTAAACCACACTTTCCAAAAACACACTGGCAATTCTGTTAAAAAAAAATTTTCCCCCATAAAATCTTAGATGAAAAATGTTAATCTCCCACAGAAATTCAAAGATCACATCACGTTGGACATCTCTGAACAAGGTTTTTATTGGGCTGGCTGTAAAGTGTTTATGTCTCATATCACGCATATCCCAACACTCTACGATGAAAGCATAGCAGCGCAACACTGTCAACAGAAACTGCAGTATGCTACACCAAAAGCTTCGCACTTGGCAGTTCTGACATCATACCATAGGCAAACATACACATGCACACCCACACATGCTGAGAACACAGCTATCTATAAACATTTACAATTCACCACATAACAGCTTTAAGTACTGACTGCCTTAAATGTCAAAGCTAGACCCAGCTGAGGGCGCAAGCTTTTCCTCTTAATTTGTCAACACCATATTATAAAAATAAGAACAGAAAAGCAGATATATTACAACATTCTCACGTTTAACTCATAAATGCGACCTTTTCAGTTGTGTTTATATAGGGAGATTTTTGTCACAAGCTGGTGTCAAAACAGCAGTCACTTCAGATCACCAGCGAACTTTTGGAGTATGAAAATTATCTAAATGAAAATAATTAGACTGACTTGACAACTGATCGCTTCCTGTACTGCACAATTTTTAGTTCAGACAGACTTATCAGCCCGCTGGCTCCCTATGAAGCTGCATGCAATGTTTGCCTCAAGGGCTTCTATGGTTAGTAAGCTAGCCAAACAAGATCAGAGTGTTAGACATTTCACACATGTGCAAACACACACACACAGAGGGATGAAGAACTCAAGCTGCTGGAATACCATTGTGTAACTGATGCATTTTTACAAGACAGAAACGCAGTAAAGGGGAGGGGGATTCAGTGAAGGTTATTAGATGGCAAAGAAAACTGGGCTTACTTCCCTTTTGCATTTTGACAACAGAACGGGGGAGGAGAAGGTGACGCCAGTAGAAGACTCAGATGTTCATCCCGATGAAAGTCACTTCAGTTAATCGGGGGGGGGGGGGGGGGGGGGGGGGGGATAATAGGCGGGTTATATACCAACAAAGCCAGGTTAAAACACCAGCAGACAGTTGTATTAGATTAAGACATGCAGACTGGAATTGAAAAAAAAAAAAGTGTTGAGATTGATTGAAAAATAAAAACTTGTTTTATATCTTAATAGGATTTCTGATGTTAACATGAGATGGTGTCGTTAAATCACAGTTGTTAACAACTAGAGTTTCTATGACACACTGAAGGATTTATCATCATGCATTTGCTCTGACACCATACACTGATGCTACAATTTTGACAAAGAGTGACTGGGTTTGAATGAGAAATATTCAGATATAGACATGAAACCACAGCAAAGCGAAAACAGGACAGATTTTGTAAAAACAAGTGGAATGGGGGCGAGTGGGGAGGGTGACTCTCATCTTCTCAATTTTTTTTTTTTTTAAAGTGGGGGAGGAGTGGGAGCAGGGGAGGAGAGAGGGGGCCTTTGTTATACTCTATGTTATGTTCGCAACATTCTTGAGACACTGCCCAGGGGAAAACATCTCACAGTTTTCTTGCTTTTTCACATAACTTTTTTTTTCAACAGATAATACCAATAAAACAGGCAAGTTTTCCACTGAAAGCAGAGGAATTCTGAGCACGCAATCTTATTTGTGCTTGACTGAACCTCTAGCTGTTCTTGGGTTTGACCAAAACATATCGATCAATCTTTTGTTTCATAATGTTACTGGCCAAACAATATTGATGCAGGCTAAATAGAAAGATCCCACCACAGCGAAAAATTAATAAACAAAGTTGGAATACTCATGAAAGACTAAAGAGTATACTGTTCACAAAAAGTTTACATATAACTACTTCATCAGAGCTTAATCTAGGATTTTTGAAAAAGGGGGGCAGTCCCCCCCTCATATAAAAAAAAGGGGGGCATTTCCCACTCCCCCCCCCCCCCCCCCCCCCACACCCCTTGTTACCTCCTCCACCTTTGTACAGAGACTTCAACACACCATGATCAAATCATCTACATTAAAGTTTAAACAACCAATAAAAAAACAAAATAAGCCAAGTTATAAACAGCAAAGCACATACAAACGCGCGCACACACACACAGAGTTTTTTGGATGTAGTCGCGGTTTCTTCATAATCTTCTCCACCCTCGCATGGCACAGAATCTTTTTTTTTCACTTTTCCTCCGAATAGGGTGGGTGCACACTTCATTTTGGAAAATATCCAATATGGCGCCTTAAACTCTCAGAACTTCTTGTTGGTGATCGAGATGGAGGAGATGAACGCCGCCGATTGGTTGATTTACACTAACAGCCAATGAAATATCAAGAAATCGTTCGCTCCTGCTCAGTCCTAGTTTCAGTTTTTCAAGCAGACGACAAACAAGCGCACGCAACAATCACTGAATAGGGTGGGCAGTTCTGCAAATGTGCGGGAGTCTGCCCACGTTAAGACTCGATAATTGCGGGAAGGAAACAGATTTTGGGGGATTGTACAAATCCATCACTCTAGATTAAGCTCTGCTTCGTATGCTTCTTATTCAAATGGTTTCTGTTTTTATAAGATCTGGTTTATTAAAAAAATAAATTACTTAATAAGCTATAATAGTATAAATGCAAATGTTGTTATAATGTGTGTGCATGTATCCTTATCATACTCCTAAATGTTTGAGTATTTTAGTTCACCTATATATACTTAGGAATGTCTAAATATAAATGAAGGCTGTTTTTTTTTTCTTAATTAGTAAAACAAACTGATAAAAATTGATCTAACAAAAACTATTTAAAAATGCCACGTATGGGGTAAAAAAATTTTTAAAAACCCACTACAGAATAGATAGCTATGTCCATTCTAAACCATATTTACAGTACCACTCCCTAAGTGACATACGACAACACAAAAGCTGGCAACTTGTAATTTGTAACAAGACAAACAAATGTACACACTTTTGAGAACAAAGATAAGTGGATGGGCCAAAAATGCAAAAGCAGTGGAAAATATTTTTGAAATAAAAAAAAAAACGAAAAGAAAGAAAGGGGGGGATATACAAAGTTGGGGGGATCACCAGCACAGAAGGCATGGATACAATTTATACTGAGAGAGCCCACAGCGTCCCCATGCACTTCTGATGTCAAGTCCATAATATAACATCAATCATCACATCTACATAATATATAGTAATCCATGTACATTCCATTATTCATAGTTCAACAATGTATCAAAGAACCAAAACAAATTACACAGAAACAAGAAAGCTTTTATGATTGTGCTTATGCATGTCGGTGAGCATAAATCTTATTGCATTAATAGTTTTGTTACTGTAAGGAAACCAAATTAACTTGCAGTTTCCACCTCCTTTGCTTGAGCAAACAGAATCTTTTCATAATGAGAATGAAATGTATCAAATCCATTCTAAATTTATCAACATGAACATACACAGCAATATGATCTTAATTTTTTCCACAGTATGGTATGAAAATGAATGCCTTAAAAATGATGTCTTGAGGAAAAAAGTCATAAATTCATAAAACTGACATTAACACAAAGGTTCCCACATCAGCATCAATCAAATTATGCCCAGCTCGACTAAGTTATGTTAATCGTACATTCATAGTCACCAACACTGATGCATTTTAATGACAAATCAATTTCCACAACTTATAAAATTCATATGAAGTTACTGATACTAAATATACAAAGAAGTAACACCAAAAGTACCTTTTAACATCTTTCAGATCCTTTGCTGTATAATCGTAACTGTTCTCCGAATGAATAACAGTTAGTGAGAAATTGTGCAACACACTTTTAAGCTTTGAATGTGGTGCAATGGGTGAGAAATACCCTCCATCTTGACAACTATATGTATGCATGTCATGTAAATACATGTTAATTGATTTCAAGATTGCATAGGCAACACAGAGCACTTAAGTTCTGAGAATTTAAGCGCTGAAAAGTTTTCCAATTTGAAAACCAAAAACTAAGTACACTATTTTACAACACATCCACATGTGACCATGAAAAACAAAAACTGCTGAGATTTGTTACAAGGTTAATTACAAGGCTCTCAGTGTTTTGAACGCCGATTTTAGAACAGGCCAACACAGACAGCTCCTTTTATGCAAGTTTAAATCATAATTCATGCACAGGTATCCAGCCAACTGGGGCCACAAAGTAAGCAATGCTGAGGAAACACAGTGAACCCTGCTGGCAAAAAAAGAAAACAGAAACGTCCTCAGCAAGTCCTTCAAGAGACAGAGGAAATAGGATTGTGAGGGGATCCCATCTGAGTCAGTACCTTGTCCAGCCATTGCAGCGGTCCGTTCAAATGAATCTCAATCCAGCATGGGGTGCTGGTCACATCTTGGCGATGATACTCTGCCCCCCAGCCCTTAACAAAACTCATGCGAATGGTGCACATTTTGGTCAGGTCGTACACTGCCTCAAAGCCGTGGTTGACAGACTGACTAAGCAGAGCAGCAAACTCTTGATTGTTGAAGATCTTGAGAGAGCAACCTGGTGGTATCTTGCACACAGTAGTGGGATGGAAGCCATGGTGATAATTGCAGTTGCGACTTTGAACAAATATGCTGCTGTCGCTCAGACACTCTGCGAACACCTCTCCGCCCACATAGTACAGATGTACACCTGAAATAATACACATGAAAAGAGTACGAAGTAAAGTTAAGCTTAGGAAAAAGCTAAGGCTAGGTAAATGTTCACTTTTTTCCCAGTCAACTGTACATATACCAACTGCATTTGTTTTCAGAGCTTCAAAGCAATACAGATATATCCCATAATCAGGACTTGTAAAGAACAACCAATCTGAGGCAAGACACTGAAAATGAAAATAAAGCATTCTGGCTGATGCACTGAAAGTCAAAAGATGGCAGTGTAAGTGCGTCTAGTGTACATGTCCCATACACTACTTACAATTTTAACATAAAACATTATTACACAGCAAACAGTGCAGAAGAACTCTGATCCTAGTTTATTAACCCATATTTAACCTCAGGCAGACAACACACTTCTTCATTGTCAAATCAACACAAATTTCACGGACAAAGGAAATATTAACATATACAACAAAAATATGCATCCAGGTGTAAAGTGGAGAAATGGGTATGATTAAAGCATGACTGATTTTTCTACACTTTTGTGTAAACTGTACACTACACATAAATGTGTATTCAGATCTTTGGTCTGCCTACTGAAGTACTTCATATTGCCAAAAACAACCAGTGACAGTAAACAAAATCCTGATGATGCAGCTTGAATATGTCATTTTGGCAAAACTGTCCACACGAACCTAATGAAAAGCAAATGGAGTGGTCTTCAAACTTCTGATGTCTTGATTTTGTTGTCTGTATTTCTGCCTGTGAAAAGTAAGCTGCCTGATTGTTTTAGGGGGGTTTTCTTTGATGCTCGATTCATATGCAGACACGTAATATCAAAAGAATATCAAAACCAACCATGCTCTGAAATAAAATAAAATTGCAAAGGTGCGACTCTTTGCGCATAAGATGACAGAAATTTTGGGAAAAGTTTTTTGAAAGTTTAAGTGTCTGTATCCCATTTTGCCCATAAAACCAAATAAAATTTTTTATAGAAGCTATTTTAATTATTTTTTGAGCTTCTTTCAGAATCCCCTAAGGCCTCAAAAGCACCATTTATGTAGGATTTGACATTTTTAAAGTAGACACTCCAGGTTTTTAAAGGGGAACTCTTGCAATAAAATGATGCTAAAAGTCAGGCTCAATAGCAATTTTTTATCACATTTCACGCAGCATATAACATGATGGCAGACTCCTGAAAGGAATCTCCACTTTTTATCACATAGTTTGGACTTGACTGACTTTTTATTGCTAAACACCTGAGTATTATTGAGAATTAAAAAAAACTTCTGTTTATACATATTGTTGGAACTGGTGAAAGTTTTGGCAAAACAAGTTACTTTTTGGACCATCGCCTTCATCCAGCCATTGACCTGAACAACCAGACTTGAAGGAAGAAAAATGAACAGGGAACTTCAAAGCATCGCGCCTTCTCATTGGTAACTGATCACAACAACACTAATGACTGGTTAGACACTGAACATGATTTTAAAGCTTTGGTAATGGCCAAGGTATTCCAAAAGAAGTCGATTATATTTTATTCAACTTGGTTGAGAGTCACGGGAGTTTGTTTTCTGGAAAATGTATGAAATGACATTAACTCTCTTGACAAGCGCATGCCCGCTAGCGCCCAACCGGTTATCACACAGCCGAAAGGCTGAGCGCCTGGCAGCGCCCGGTAAAAACACGTGGCAACAATGGGCGCCGCCATGTTTCTCGTAGAAAAAGTCTCGTGTGAACGTGACTTCCTTCTTCCTGTAGCCATTCACTTCCATTTGCAACAAACCGCGAGTTGATGCGTGCCATAGTTCTCGAGTTATGATAAGATAAGATAAGATAATGTTGCTTATAGCCCAGCCGACCGCAAAGGGCCACATCAGGGCTGTCACCACATTAAAATCAACTCACAAGTCATTCATTCACACAATTTTTTAAAACACATCGAAAAACCATCAGAAAGTTTGTTAAAAATCTTTCCACTGTAAACTCAGGTCCGGTGAAAAATATTAATCTCTTTCAAGAACTCAAAGATCGCGTCAGGCGGGACATCTCTGAACAAGGTTTTCATGGTCATGGAATCTGCCGTAAAATGTTTGTGTCTCACATCCTGCAAGTCCCAACACTCTATAAGAATATGTTTCATTGTGAGTGGCACATGACATGGAATGCACCATGGAGCTTCTTCACTCTTTAAAAGGTAGGAATGGGTAAAATACGAATGGCCGGTGTGCAGCCGGCAAAAAACTGTTTCTTCTCTACGACCACCAGACGCAGATGGGAGGAACTCCTTAAGGTTTGGACTGATCTGAAAGAGTTTGTTATCCGTCTGTGTATTCCAATCCTCCTGCCAGAGGTCTATCACATAATCGTTAATTTTGAGTTTCAGATTCTCGAGTTATGAATTTTTGTGGTCGAAATGTTGTTTTTCACCATGGCTAACCTTGATTTCTGCCATTCTATAATGAGATTTAGTGATGAAGATACTGTGATTTGTAGGATCTACGGCGTAAGACTTAGTGAAAGTGCTGGGTAATGAAGCTTACAGTGACCTAGATTTCGACTGGGATGAGGTTCCATATATGATAAACAACGATTCGGAAGAAAGTTCTGAAGAAGATTTTTTTTTCCCCTGAGTAAATGGCTCATGTGACATTCTTCAAACCTATGATATAGCAACATATATATTCGTAGGAATTTTTCAAATTTTTTTCATTTCATTATTTCCTTTCCTCTCTTTTACATTAATTTTTAATTGGGTAACCATGTTGAAATTACGGAGTTACTTATCTTGCCGTAGGTTTTCAGTGTAACTAAGCTCAGGTAAGTGCATACTGAAGAGGGTTAAAGCTTTACAAAATTCAGTTAAGCAGAAAATATGAGGGCAAAAACATGTGGGTTGGCATCTCTGACAATACAATCATATTTTACCTTTGGCAATGTGACGACGTGTATTTTCAATGGTGGAGTTCCGATTGACATTTGAAAGCAGCCCCAGACAAAATCGATCAGCGTTATTGGGAAAGGGGCACAGAATCCGTCTGTGACTATTGAGTTATGCGAAGCGTGAAAAGCCCCTCCGACTCGATTGTTCAGCTCATAATAAACAATGGAACACCAATACTGTGGCTCTTGGTATGTGACAGGCTGCAGGTCAACTGAAAAAGAAAATAACTTTTGATTTTGCATATATTTTCTATAATACAAGTCATAAAGGAATTATTCATACCACCTCACTATTTGGCATCTTCTTTATCCACTCTCAAACAAACAACAAACGTGACACACTGCCCGTCTTCAGACCATGTGTAAATCATATTTAAATGGTCTGAAAAATTTTCACTGAATTATGATAGGTTGAATCACGACTAGAGTTCCTTTTCATTTACATTTGAGTTGTTTTTTATGTGAAGTAATAGAAACAACAGCCTGAACAGGTTACTTTTTTTTTTTTTTAATTCTCCTGATATATATCATACACATTTGACATATACATTTTCCACACTACAGCAAGAGCATATGGATAATATACCAATGCATAAAAAAGTATGTTGCTTCAAATGCACATTCAAAAACATGTCAATTCAAATATCATGAGAGTTTCAAAAAATGGAGAAAAAAAAAAAAAAAAAACACTTGAGAAATGGATACTGGGATTACGGAGATGCGTATTAGATTGAGATTTTGTTGTTGTTATCTATTTTTTTTTAAGTATTTGTGAAAAAAATCATCGGCATGTAATTGTACCATTCAGCATCAAACCTATTTTGATCATTGTTGACTTTAGCATTATAGAGTTCGATTTTGAATCTGCTGTTCAGCTGGCTCTGAAAAACTGAAGCATTTGGCCTACGTCTTTCGATCTTACACTTATAAATATAAGATTTAGCAACCATAATAATAAAGTCAAAAATTGTCTCTGTTTGCATATGTTTGTCGACTCCAAAGATAACAATATCGCGTGTTATTTTAATGGTAAACGAATTTCGGCATTTTTCGTTAAATAAATGTTCAACCTCTTTCCAAAAAAATTGCACGTAATTGCACATCCATAAAAAGTGTTGGACTGAATCTCTCTCTTCATTGCAGAATGTGCAGTTCGTCGTGTTTGTCAGGCCCATGGCATTTAAAACAATATTTGTGCCAATAATTCTGTGAATAATTCTAATTTGAAGCCATTTCAATTTTACATCTTTAATTTTGTGGACGTGTGTAAATACTTTATTCCAAGAAACTTCAGAATTAAGTTTTTGAACCATTGAGAGCAACAGTTTGGCTTACGCTCATCTTGAGTAAAAATTTCATAGTATCGTTCAGCTCCTTTTGCTTCTTTCATAATAATATTAAAAGCCCTTGGCATGTTCTGAATTGTGTTTGTATTAATATTATCAGGTTTTATTCCAGTTTTCTTTATGAATTCTTTCACTGAAGAAATCCATCCACAGTATGAGACAAAATTTATAGTATAATCATCATTGGTCATGAATTCTTCAAAGTTCATGAATTGTCCATTTTCCTTCAAAAAATGTTTTATTGCATACTTTCCTTTCTCAATTAATTTCTTTTGTTTAATTATCTCATTTCCTGTTTTTACCTTGTCGTTATAAAAAACAGGTTCAGCTAGAAGTTCATTTAATGTTTGTGGTGTCACGCAAAGACAAAATTCCCTATAGGCTATAAAGGTGTGTCTCCAAAACAAATTAGAGCTCATGTATCCTGTACCAAATGCTGGTCCATAATTTTCAATTTTTTCGATGAATGGATATATTTTCATAACAATACTCTTCCATTTGTGATTTGTGATTTTAAGTTTTTTTATCCATAAAAGTTTCAAAGCATTAATGTATTTTTTGATGTCAGCTATATTTAAGCCACCTTGTTTTATAGTTTTAATTGTTGTTTTCCTGCTTATTCTATCTTGTTTACCATTCCACACAAAGTTAAAACACATCTTTTGAAGTTTTTGAATTAAGTGGTCAGGTGGGTTGGGTAACAAAATCCAAAGGTGTATGAGCTTAGACAGAATGAGTGACTTGAGAACAGCAACTCTTCCAACTGGTGTTATACTTCTTTGAGACCAAATTTTGAATAATATTTTAACTTCCGAAAATTTATCGTCATAATTCATGTTTTCACATTCTTTCAAGTCTTGAGTAAACCAAACACCGAGTATTTTGAATTGGGAAGGGTTCCATATGATTTTTAGATGAGGACAATATTTTTTCTTGGAGTTTTTATGACATCCTAACCATATTGCTTGCGTTTTTTCGCTGTTCATGAGGAGTCCTGAAACTCTTCCAAAAGTGGTAAGGAGATCAAAAGACTGTTCAAAAGAACTTTTGTCACCATTGTTTACTAATTGAGTGTCATCAGCAAACTGGGATATTTTGTGTTCTACATCATTTATTTTTATACCTTTTATCTTCTTGTCTTCCTTTATCATTATGGCTAAAATTTCTGCGCATATAATGAATAAGTAAGGAGATATAGGGTCTCCCTGTCTGCATCCTCTTTCTATTTTAAACCATTCAGCAGCCTGACCATTTACAATAACAGTTGATTTAATATCCTTATAGAATGTTTCTATCCAGTGACAAATACTCTCACCAAACCCGAAAGCCCTTAGAACGTTCAACATAAAATCCCAATTGAGTGAGTCGAAGGCTTTTTCAAAGTCTATACAGAGCAATAGTCCAGGAAGGTCTTTCGCATTTAAATAATTAATCAAATCATAAATTAGTCTAATGTTGTCGCCCATAAATCTATTAGCCATGAAACCTGTTTGATCCTCACTGATGAGAGATGGTAAAACATTTCTTATTCTTTTTGAAATACATGAGGAAGCTATTTTGTATATTACATTTAGGAGGGAAATAGGACGCCAGTTTTTTATATATTCTTTGGGTTTATCACCTTTTGGTATGCAAATAATTAGTCCCTGCTTCTAGGTTGTTGAAAATTCTCCGTCTTTGTATGATTCATTTACAGATCTTACAACCAGTGGGCCCAGTGTTTTCCAAAAGAATTTAAAGAATTCGGCGCCGAAGCCGTCTGTACCTGGGCTTTTACCATGCTTCATATTTTTTAAAGCTTCGCTTGCTTCCTCTAAGGTGATTTCTCCTTCCAATATTTTTTTCTCATCTTCAGATAACTGTGGAATTTTTTTAACAAGTTTTCTGATTTCACACTTTTCAGTTATCTTTTTCTTGTATAAATTTTCGTAAAATGTTTTAACCTCCTTCAAAATATCTTTTTGTTCGTTTATTATTTCATCATCTTTAGTCACTAGTTTAGTCATTTGTTTACTAATATAGTTTCTCTTTTCAAGGTTGCAAAAGTATTTTGATATTTTTTCACCATCTGCAATCCATCTCGCTTTTGATCTTAATAATACACCTTCCATTTTTTGTTCCCTGATTGCTCTTAGTTCTTGTTTTTTTTCTTCAATTATTCTTATTTCAATTTCTGTTTTATTCTCAAGATTTTCAAGATTTTCAATGCGTTTTAAAATCTTGTTCTCTTTTTCTGTTGCTGTTTTCTTTTTCATTGTGGCGTAAGCTATTGATTTCCCTCGAATTTTCATCAACAGAAAATCCAAAAATTTTTTTATCTGAAATCTTGAATCTGAGTCCAGATTTTATTAACTCAGACAATACTGATTGATCTTGTATCGCTGATTGATCAACTGCGTATTCTTTTATAACATCCAGAATTAACTTATTAATTTCCTCTACATATTGCTTATCTTTTAACAGAGATACATTAAATTTCCAGAATCCTTTGAATTTTTCACTTTTACCAAATTTCAAGCATAATGTAACCATCGAATGGTCAGACCGATAGCCTGGTTCAATGCCAGATTTTTCATGATAAATATAAAGATAATCAGACAATAGAAAGAAGTCTAGTCGGCTTTGTTTCAGTGGAGTTCGTTTTCGCCAGGTATATCTCCTACAGTCCGGATTGTCTTCCCTCCATATATCTGCCAATCCTATTTCTTCCGTCATGTTTATGAGTTCTTCTCTTGCTTTTGGATTATTATCTTGTACATAATTATAACAATCTAGATGTGGATCCATTGTGATGTTCCAATCACCCACAGCAATAATATTATTAGTATTGTAGCTCTTTATAGTTTCTTTAAGTGAATTGTAAAATATGGGATTATCTTTATTAGGCCCGTACACATTAACTAAGAGAAACTGTTTTTCAAATGAACTAAATGCTACAATTATGAAGTTTCCGTTTTCGTCTCGTTGTACGTCTGTAATTTTGAATTCAAAATTATTCGAAAACAATACAGCTACACCTCTGGAATTTGAACGAAACGAGGCAAATAAGCATTTATATCCCCATTCTGCAGTTACATACTTCTCTAGTTTATTAGTAAAATGGGTATCCTGTAAACAATATATCCAATATTTTTTCTGTTTTAAATAGTGAAATACATCCCTACGTTTATGTATATCACCGAGCCCTTGACAATTTAATGAAGCAATTGTTATGCTATCCATGACGATTCAGTGAATAATTGTTTCATATATACAGAACTTAAAAGCAAAGTAGGCCAAAATGATCAGAAATAAGAATGGAACCCAGCTCTTCCAAAAAGCACAGCTTATATAACAATGATTCTCATACAATACATTAATGTACCGTATCCCTTGGTGTGATACGCAAAAACAAACAATGACAAATATAAAGATTGAAAAATATACACGAGTTGTATGGATTGTAAACATCAGAAGTATGATAAATATGTAAAAGAAAATCAAAAGCTCCCTGAACAGGTTACTGATCACTTACACTATACACACACAAAAAGTTACACTGAATATCCGACTTGGTGAACACTATAAAAACTTAATACATACTGCGACAAAGAACCATGACACGATGATTAAATTCTAAACTATGTCTAAAGTTCAATAAATTGTAGTATCAGCATCACACTGAATAGCATAGACCTATCATCTATTTTGTCTAAATCCATTTTTTCAATGAATCCTCATCCATTGCATGACTGGCTGTATAATGTATGATTTATGGCAACTAAACAGAACACTCCTGTGACTGCCAACATCTTTATTACAGTTTCTTTTTTCTATCTGATCAAATTCTTTACAAAATGTGACAAAGGCACACTTTATCTGATATAGGTACATGGAGAAAAAAAAAAGGGGAAACTGCACACACACACACACACACACACACACACACACACACACACACACATACACACAGAAAGACAGCTTAAAGGTTTGTTTCTTCACTGACAATGTATGTAATTGAAAAACATTTTATCTATTGAAGAACAACATCTGACATTATATCTGGTGATACACAGAAACACATAATAACCACACGCATGCACACAGCAAAAACTATGTTATGAACCCAGTATTTGTAAAAAGTACAAACAACTGAAACCGTAACGCTGTAATATGGATGCAAGATTAAAAAATGTAAGCATAGAATTTGAACGGATTTTTTAAATATAAATTCTCATTCAAAATGCGTTTTTATGTCATAAATGATAGCGTATCACAAAGACTTAAAAAAAAAAAAAGCTGTCTTTTCCAGATCAGCCACTTTGGTGCAGTGGTTAGCTTCGCAAAATGACACTGAGGGGTCACAAGTTCAATTCCCATCAGGACCATTTATTTGTGATTTTTCAGCCCCAACCAGCTCCAACTCGAGAGCCGAGTCTGCCATGGGTTCAAACGGGAATACAGGTACCACAGACAAGTTCCACCCACATCTCTGAGAGTATTGCTTAAATTTTTAGATCAATACTTCATCTCTCTCTCGCTGATGCTGGGATACATTATGAAAGCATACAGCACAGCCCTGTCACATAGTCTCGGACCAAAATGGACCTCTACAGCATTACCATTATCATTTTCATCCTCATAGATCATCAGGTAAAGAAGTCTCACATTTTGTAGCTCTTCATGCCTTTCTCTCATGGAGATATGTTTAAATTTCATCTCCATGTCTATGCCACAAGATGAGGGTTCTAAAATCAGATTTTGTTCAATTCTTGTTAATTCTGATGCTTTTGTTTTGAAGGTACAGGTTAAAGTAGCTAAATAAATACATCTTTTCAGTGTTTTACTGTTTGTGTGTGCTTTGTAGCAGAAAGGATGAGTTTGTTGGTGTGTCAGTATTGCATTATTACCAATTTCTCCAAATTTAGACCTTTCCGTTAGGACATTAAAAGTAAGATTTCACCTATGGACCCCAAGATTCTTCAAAACTGGGTCCCATTTTCAAATGCTATAAGGAACACGGCATGGCAACTGTAGTGGACATTTGTGATTGTGTCCTCCAGAGGGAAGCGCTCACTCACACTGACTTTGTGACCAAGCATATATTGTTGTCAGTCAGGGCTTAACAGGTGGTGTCCTTAGTATATTAGATTACAGCTGTGTTTCCTCCCATGGGTCGTTTCATGACGACTTCCTTTGGACTGCACTCTATGGCTTGCTGGTGCTGTATACAAGCCAGAGTGACTGTGAACAAGGAGCCGAGGTCAGCAGCACGAGAGTAATGCCGTTAAAGTGGCATGGATAATTGGACAGACGTTTTACAACAAAATTTTCTTAAAAACAAAAACGCTATTTTTTTCCTTCTTTTTTCTTTTCTTTAATCTTAAAACCTTCATATTCTGTAGGACATTTTTCCCCCTGTTCCAAAAACTCACCTATGCTACGATCTGCTACATGCTTAGGAATGGGGATTGGAGGCATGGTAGAGGTGTCCATCGGCTGTGGACGTCTGTCTCTGGAAGGATGATGAGGTGTTGCAGGTGCAGGCATGCCAGGACTGTTCTGACTCAGACTCATGCTGCTAGATGGGGCATCCTCTCGGGACTGGTAGGCTGGGGGTGGTGTGTCGGCTGAAAGTTTTTAACACCCATATGTCTCAATATCAATGAAACAGGAAAGTTTACCTCATACACTCCCATGCCAATCTCGTAACCATCACACACACATTCTTTCTTCCACTTTATGATTCCATACCAAACCTGTTTTTAATTTAAATTACACTGAATTATTTTTCTGGTTTCAGTGACTTCACTGAAAAGAGTAGCGTGCATTTTTCTTCAGGTTTAACCATGCAATAGTAAAGACAAGTTGAAGTACTATCTTTTTGTACAAGGTGGCGTTCCTCTGAAGTGAGATAACAGAACAGAATGATGAACAATACAAGAATGATTATGGAAAAATACATAGAAATGGATCTACACAAATGGCGTGGAAAAAAACATACAGACAACCTTTAGGGCTATTCTTACACCTAAGACTCAGAGTAAGATAAAGCCTGTTTGAAGTCCAGTAGCACACAGATTTGTATTTACTTTTTCTTTTTTTCAGATTTTCATTCAATTTAACGCTAACATTTTCATCTCAATATTTGATGTCAACTATCATTTAACAAAAATAAGAAGCCTCTGTGTGTCTGGAGCGATGATCTTGAGCAGAGAGGATCAAGCGTGTGTCTCTATACTTACACTAGGATGAAAAGCAAGACTGAAGACAGGAGAACAGAAAGGTGATGGTGGTGTCTTCCTGACACAGTGCTATTATACCTGGCAACCCAAATGGGCTGCTGGGTCCAGAACTGGGAGGATTTGGGGAATGTTGCTGCTGGAAAGGATAGGACACATTGTGGGGCATGTTGGGCTCAGGCACTGACTGGAACTGTGGCATGCTGGTGCCTGATGGAAACTCGCTGTAGCGGGGAACCAACACTGGGGGCAATACTGGAAGAAGAAAAAAAAGAATTTTGATATTTACCTTTTTTTCGAGTTTACGTGATTTTACTCATGTCTCTGGTAGTTATCAATATGTTTCAATACTGGCACCTTTCATAGAAATCAGGATAACATTTAAAATCAAAAATTCATAAAAACAGCCAAATTACTCTTTTTCCAAACCATAGGAATGCAAATTAGATTTAATGTCAGTAACTTAAAAATCACACAAGTACCCTCCTTAAAAAATTAAAAAATAAAAAGATTGTGGATAATGCGTAAAACTTATTCAAGTTACTGAATTATTCTACAAAATCATACCTGTGTTCACATGACTAAATTCTTCTTTAAAAAAAAAAACAAGACTGACTGACTGTAGTTAATGCTTAAAACTTATTCAAATATTCTGAAAAATCATACCAGTGTTACTGGTGTTCCAAATCTTGTGAAAAACAGCCTTTTTTTTAAATAACAATTGATATATATTACATGTATGATGTTTCTGTCTCTTTTAGAAAAAAACACAAAAAACTTATGTATCACGCACCTGGACTCTCTACACGCTTATAGTGGTATGGGTTAATGCAGACTTCCTTCTGTTTTGCTGAGAAAGGATACTCGCAGCTTTCAAGAGGTTTGAGTTCATGATGAGACTGCAAGTCCGGCCAGCGCCACACACGGCAATAGATCACATGAGGCAGACCTTTACGGTGTGACACCTGAAGACGGCCATCTAGAGAACGAGGGATTGTGACACACTTGCTGATTTGGCCAGGACAACTGAGCGCTTTTTCCAGATCTTCTAAAGCACCTTTCTTCTTTTTCAGCTTCTTAACAAGGGAGTCGACAGCTTTTCAGCCCATTTTTTCTTCTTCATCTCCTTGCTTCCAACCTAACAATCGTTTGACAGCAGGGCTGGTGAATGAGAAAATACTGGACAGCGGTGATGTCATTCTGCACCTGTAAGCAAAGGCAAACAACAAATGTACAATTGGAAAAAAAAAAAAAAAAAGAGAAAGAAACTAGGAAAGAAGAAAGACAGAAAAACACACTGTAAAATTAAGATGCAAACAACCCATCACATTCTTTTAACAGAGCAGTAGATTACTAGATTTAAACATTCACCTGATATTAAATAAGAAAAGCTATTGCGTCCATCTCCACACCAATGACAGATCTTCAACTTCTTCTTCTTCTTCTTTGTTTTCTGCCGCCTTCATCAAGTTGAAGATTCTGGCATCAACTTAAAACAATACATTTATATTAGGGCAGAATTTTTTCAGAAAGTGAAGGAAAATGGGGAGGACAAACCTTAACATGTCCTTAAAATTGAATTGCAATCCAACAAATCAGCCAGAAATTAGCAATGAACACTCTCCCTGCATATGCTGGTAGGGCTAGTCTTTCCTTTGAACTGTGTTTAAGATTACACAACCACTGCTTATACAGCATGTTTAGCAGTTCACTACTTTTTTCATTGCTTTATTCAATTTCTGATTTTGTTTTTTGACAGCTGACAAATTTTTTTAACATATCAGTTTAATTCTGATTCCTACACTTAATTTTCAAGTGAAAACAAATGGCTTTATGCCTTGCTGTGTAGTCAGTGCCACCCAGACCATAATGCCACTGCCCACATGTGGGCTTAATGTTGGGAAAAGTTACCCCATGCCAATGGAAAACGGATTTTTAGGATCCCTGAAAAATTACATTCATTTACAAGGACTAAATTTATCACTACAATGATGGCGTGCATGCACAAGTGTGCCCACCTGTATTTGACCACACACACACGTACGTGCATGCGTGTGCGAATGTACTGTGTTTTTTATGTGAGGCACAGACAGAGGAGGAATCAACGGCAGGAAAACGTACAAAATCTAAACTTTCTGGTCTTCTACAATCTCTTAATGTACTGTTTTCATGCAGTAGATTCCATCTCCTCCATATATAACCACCGATTCATTCCGTCACATTCTCACTACCTCTGTGACCATCCCAGCAAACCTAGGGAGTGACAGGGTACAGGATTACTTTTTACTGATATTTTACCCATTCCGATGATGAAGAAACAGCAACAAAAATATTGATACCATCCATGGGTACCGATTTAGTTTTTGCCTGGCCAGATCCTGGCCATGGGAATGTGAACCAATGGCTTCATAGCTCTAGACTTTATCACCTACCATAACCAGGCTACTGATTTTGTTGACCCATTCATCTAGTTGAGTTTAATTTATCAGTCTTTTAAAAAGACTTTCACTTTCGCTGGAGTAATCAATATCAATTATCACAGTAACAGTATTACAATGACTCCAAACATGGAAAAATATTTAGATTTCACTGGTAAAAAAGAAAGGCTTGACAGAAAATCATCAAGGCCATCTGTTTTGATGATCTATAATATATTTATACCGGGAGAGAGAGAGGAGAGAGAGAGAGGAGAGAGAGAGAGAGAGAGAGAGAGAGGGAGGGAGGGAGGAGGGAGAGAGGGGTAGGGGAGTAGCACAATAGGGTCAGGAGTCAAGCACTGTCATCACATGCCATTGTCAAGGTCAGGCACTCCCAGTCCATGACAGCTAGGCTACACCTATATCATATGTAGGCATGTGACACAGATGAAGATCTGAGATGTAAATGATCAAAGAGTGCTAATACTGCACTCCATTGAAATCAGCGAGTTACCTATGATGTGTCTTGACCAAGACTGCAACTTTGGATCAAACTGGAACACGTCACAACCCTTCCACCAAAATCATGCAGCTATTTTAATTTTGATGTGCTGAAAGTTCTTTACAGTCAAAGTGCTACTAATTTTAGGCCAATGACTGCTTAAAATATGCCATGAAGGAAAATGTTCAAAGCCATCCATGTCCTTGCTGGATAAAACTAAAATCTACCGGGGCCTCTGATGAGATTGTTTGCCAACACAGCAGAGGCATGGCCACGGGCTAGTTACACTGCATGCAAGCAAAATCATCTGTTTTAAAATTATTTGTATACAGTTTTACACACAAAAATAAATCTTGTAAAAGAATCTGAAGAAAAAAAAAAACACATCCAGAAAACTGTAACTGTGAAAGCAGAAATTTCTCCAGACTTAACAGATAAAAGACATGCTTGATGATAAATTTCCAAGGTCCTCCATGTTGATATATATATATAGAGAGAGAGAGAGAGATAATGTTGCTTATAGCCCAGCCGACCGCAAAGGGCCACATCAGGGCTGTCACCATACTCAGAGAGAGTGAGAGAGAATAACCGATGGAGAGGGGAGTAGCAGATTCCAGTGCCAAGCATTGAGATGATATGCATAATGCATAAGTCAAGAACTGGGAGCTAATGACAACCACATCTAAATTAGGGAATGAATTAATGTAAAAATGGTTTATGCTGCATTGCACTAATAAGTAAGGCGACACTGTATTTGCCATGATGAGTATGTCTGCAACTTTGCAGCAAAAGAAAACACAGAAACACATCATTCTGTCTCCGCTAAACTCATGCAGCTACTTTGCACATTTAAAGTTCAGTAAATGGCTTCATGCTAGTGAAGGAAACAAAACACTGGCCTGGTTGAAAATTTTCGATGCCAACTATTTTGTTGTCACATAAAACAAATAAGCCTACCAGAACCCCTGATCCACAAAAGAGTTGCACAAATTTGCTGAATTCATGAAAATTATTCTTTGCCAAACATTCTAAACACAGGTACGACAGGCACACTGATGCTTTGGCTCTAAAAAAAAGTCCAGTATATAAATAACTCTTAATGTTTAACTGTCAATAGAGCTCTCAGAATTTTATGTTAAGGGTTGGTTTCAAAGATCTAAGATAAGATAATGTTGCTTATACTTATAGCCCAGCCGACCGCAAAGGGCCACATCAGGGCTGTCACCACGTTAAAATCAACTCACAAGTCAGTCATTCACACAATTCTTTAAAATACATTGAAAAACCCATCTAAAAGTTTGTTAAAAATCTTTCTACTGTAAAATCTCAGATCCGAGGAAAAATGTTAATCTCTTTCAAGAACTCAAATATCGCGTCTCTGAACAAGGTTTTCATAGAATCTGCTGTAAAATGTTTGTGTCTCACATCGTGCAAGTCCCAACACTCTAAAAGAATATGTTTCATTGTGAGTGGCACATGACAAGGAATGCACCATGTAGTAAAATGGACCATAATGGCTTGGTCTCATTATCAACATTTTCACTTCTGTGACTTCATTAAATCCAGTTATTATTTTCAAGGAAAACAATGAAAACAGGAAAACAGTAACTACAGGGCATATACTGCCATCTAAAATCTGATAAAGAGAAGACATTTTCCTCAGGACAACAGCCATGATCTTTGAAGAAAATCATAGGGGAAAAAAGTTAAAATCCTAAGAAAACACTTACTTTCAATGGATTACAACTGTTTTCCTTGTTTTCCAAAAGATAATAACTGGTTTGCCTTAGGATCGATACTGTTTTCCTCGGAAAAACAGCTGTTAGCCTAAGTTACAGCCTAGTTTTCCTATTTTTCCCATGAAAATATGGAAAACAATTAAGGTCCTTGGGGATAACACTGGTCAAAACAGTTTTCCTTCAGAAAATTGGGAAAATGCTTGTGATCCCTAGGGAAAATACGGAAACCATTTATCCTAAGGAACACAGTTTTGATCCTCATGGGTAACACTAAATTAACAGCTTAATCCTGCTCTCCTGAAGGAAACATAAATCAGCTGTTTTCCTGAGAAAAGTTATAATCGACGAAGCTAGTATGCTCCCATATTAAGATGCTGCTATGATCCTCGCAATACCTACTATTTTCCTCAGGAAAACAAAATTAATTATCCCAAGGACAATTGTGATCCTCAGGCAGAGGAAACAGTAAAAAGTTATCCTCAGGAAAACAGCTGCAATCCTTTGGAAAATACTCGCAATCCTAGGATAATAACATTTTCCTTCTTTTTGCCATTTTTCTTGAGGATTATGCTGGTTTCCTGTGGAAAATCGCTATCACTGCATATTGATGCTACTAGTACTACCATATTTTGCTATTGTGCCCATTTATAAAGGTGACAACAGCTGTTTTCATCAGGAAAATGGCTATGATTCTCATGGAAAACAGCAAAAAGAAAAAACACTGTTATTATCCTCAGGATCACAACTATTTTCCAAGGGTTCACAAATGTTTTCCCTGTTTATTTTCCTGGGGATTACAGTTGTTTCCATACTGTCTTTGGAATAAAGTTATCGTTCCCACCCCCACCCGATGAAAACAGGTATTATCATGAGGAAAACAGTTAACAACGAAAACAGCTATGGTTTCTGTTTACCAAGACCAGCGAAAATGGGTCGGCAAAACATGGAAAATAGACGTGATACCTAGGATCACAGCCGTTTTCCAATTTTAGTTGTTTTCCTTACAGGTAATAGCTGTTTTCCCCTGCCAAAATTGGGGAAATAGTTTGATCTTTGGGGATAACTCCTAGAATAACTGTTTTTCTCGTGAAAATAAGGAGAACACTTGTGATCCTTTCAGAAAAAAGGAAACCTGCAGTGCTATTTTCTTCAGGAAAACAGTTGTGATCCTTAGGAAAACAGTTTGATTTCTGAAGGATAACAGCTGTCTTCTTGGGGAAACAGCTGTTTTTGATGTATGAAGCAGGGCTACCATTTGTACTGCAACAGGGGTCCCAGGGACTCCTTACACTGATGCTATAGAGGGTCCCAGAGGGGGTATAAGTCCCATGAACAAAATTAACAATAAGAAAATGTAGTATTTCTTGCTTTTTTAATTATCGGCTTGATAATCTGAACATTTCAGAGTAAATGAATCTCTCTCTCTCTCTCTCTTCTCTCTCTCTACTCTCTCTCCTCACTGAAAACATTACTTTAAAAAAAACATTTCTGGTTAGGTGGTGTTGCTGTAGATATTTCTTTAGGAATCGATCGATTCACTGTCTGTAGCATCTTCAGAAGATGTTTCTTTGCGTTTTTTAGGAGCGCCCAACCACTAAGCAACGACTAATTTGCGAGATGCGATAGCCGTGAACTTCCTTTCTGCTTCGTTCGCCTAGGCTTGTGCACGTGATTGTTACAACTTGTGAGTCATCGAATTGGTTAATTAGTGGCGGCGGGCGCCACAGTCTGACGGCAGGCAATCGCGCACGAAGCTTGTGGTGTGGTCAGCTTTGATCACTGACCGTGGCACGTTTTGAGGTTTGCCTGATTTTGTAGTGCGTCCTGCAGGACTCGCTACACGTTTTGTTAGTGCGTCCTTTTCGCTCATAGTGCGTCATAGACGCACATATGTGCGTCATTGGGAGCCCTGTGAAGCTAGTATTACTATGCTCCCACAGAAGATAAGATAATGTTGCTTATAGCCCAGCCGACCGCAAAGGGCCATATCAGGGCTGTCACCACGTTAAAATCAACTCACAAGTCTTTCATTCACACAATTCTTTAAAATACATCGTCTAAAAACTCATCTAAAAGTTTGTTTTAAAAAAAGCTTTCCACTGTAAAATCTCAGATCCGATGAAAAATGTTAAACCTCTTCAAGAACTCAAAGATCGCGTCAGGCGGAACATCTCTGAACAAGGTTTTCATGGAATTGCTGTAAAATGTTTGTGTCTCACATTGATCATGCAAGTCCAACACTCTAAAAAACATGTTTCTTGAGTGGCACATGACATGGAATGCACCACGGAGCTTCTTCACTTTTAAAAGTATGAATGGGAAACACTAAATACAAAGGCGGTATGCAGCCGGCACAGAACTGTTTCTTCTTTACGACACCAGACGTAGATGAGAGAACTCCTTAAGGTTTGGACGGATCTGAAAGAGTTTGTTATCCGTCTGTGTATTCCAATCCTCCTGCCTGAGGTCTCTGACATAATTGTTAATTTTGGGTTTCAGATCTGAGCAGGGGATATATATGTTGGACAATTTCTCTGTTGTGGAATTCTTGGTCAAACGATCAACCATTTCATTCCCTCCGATGCCAACATGACCAGGAACCCAAGCCAGAATAATGTTGTAACCCTCCACTTTCAACTTGGTAAAACGTTCAAAGAAGTGTAAAAGTTCTGGATGCTGAAGGTTGCGGCCAACTATGGCCTCCAAAGCTGACAGTGAATCTGACAGAACCAGAAAATCCCTCTTCTTAGATTGTGAGATTAGGGGCATCAATTCCTACCACGTAATGTTTGGCCAGTCAGCAACTTGGCTATACAGGCCTAGAAGCGTTCACAACAACTAACCATCTAGTCAAGTATTGATGCCCCCGTCAGCAAAGCCTAAAAGATCACTGGACCACGCAAGCCCTCTGACCACGGCAAGGTTGCAACCCCCGGAGGATTTTGGAAGAGGTCTGTTTGGCCGTTGGTATAGATGACACACTACACATAGCATGCACCCTGCATGAGAAATGGAAAGAATGAAGGTAGTAAGGAAACTGAGTGAATAATATTCAACGATATTGACTGGATGATACAGGTAACGACTGAAAGAAGTGCAAGCTGGCAGCTCTTCAGTCGGCACTACCCGGGTTGGAAGCCCATTGTGAAAACAAGTGTGGATTCTAAAGCACTTGGAGCTTGGTCTCTAGCTGAGGATAGATGCTATGTAAGTATTCATAATAATGGGGGGGGGGGGGGGGGGGGGGGAAGGGGGGGGGGAACATGAATTACTGCCAGGTTCTAACTGCAAGTGTGGAGACAAACTGAAGCAGAACGATGACTGAAGACTAGACTGGAAACTGATGGATGACTTAAACTGGATACTGTCTTCAGCCAGCACCCAGGCGAACTAATTCACCTGCCGTGCTGGGAATGGCGCGCTTCAATAACAACACTAACAACCGCCGAACTGAAAACTAACACAAACTTGAGAACTTCTAGAAAATAATGATGCAACTGAACTGAACTAAAAGAATACAACTAATTAGCCTACTCTGTCCAGTGGGATATCACTGATCAAAAAAAAAAAATAATAATATGCACTCTTCCAAGTGAAAAATGTGATGTTGATCAAATTACATTTTAAACTGCTAAATGAACCCAAATACTGCATAAATGATATGGCCATATGATTCAAACTTCGAATATCTTTCCAATCATCGGGCTGTCGATCATTCAAGGCCAACCACACGAGTTCACACGACTTGTGTCTCAGTAGGCTAACTTAAAATAACAAGTCAGAAGTCGTCAACATGTCAGTTTTTAAATCTCACCTTGAAGTTTTCTTTGTGAAATATTTGCTTAGTGCTGGAAAGTTACACAACTGACAGAGAACACAAATATTTTAGAATGTTGAAAATCATATCCATTTACGCTGGATCCCAACTCGCAGCGAAGACAGACTTTTTATGTTATTTCACAGCCGGAGACAGTCAGACGGGAAGTCGAACTCGTGAAACTTTCCAACACAAAATTCTTGCGCTACTGTCACTCAACCTTACTTCCTGTTGATAAATTTCTGTATTTTTCTGCGGTAAGCTTTTCGTGTTAAGCAGACCAATACCTATATTATCGAGATTTTGGTCGAATATATCAACAATATATCACCAGAACTGCAATCATTCGTTCAAAGGTATCAAACTAAGTTTTAAGCGGAGGTGTATGATTGCCGTGTGAGTGAAGCGAACTTGCCGGTGCGCCCAGAGGGCGTGACGGTCAGTGAAAGAGGCGACAGTCTGTCGCGAGGTTGACCCACATAGCGACGACGGTGCACTGCCGAAAACGCGGCAATATTGAGCGTTTTGTCGTTCGATTTGCCCGAAGGAGCTGTTTCAAAATGCATTGCACACGGGTTGTTTTATTTTTCCCTTCAAGGAAAATACGCTGCCTACTTGGCACCTATAAAATCATGGAAATGAATTAAAAATAATTTTGCCCTTTTTTTCCCCCCCTTCCCTGCATATTACACGCGTCCCTCCCCCCCCCCCCCCCCCCCCCTGTTCAAGACGACACGTAAACCAGTCAAAACACTTCTTTTCTCAGCCACTTCCGTATTTACATATGCATCATTACGTTGCATTCAAGTAGGCCTACCAATGAGACTTTGGCAAAACCATGTACAACAAGTAAACACACAGTGCAAAGTAACTCTCATTTAATGCACAATAAAAAAAAAAATTAAAAAAACCCACTGAAACAGGTGAACTTTTCGGTCCGTTATTTATAAATCCTCAGGCGTCACAAATAACAGACATGCACACCCACAAAAAGAATACCCCCCGAAAGATGGTTTTCAGCAGCTCAACGATGGCTTCCGCCGGAGAACTGGATTTTCAAGGTTGTTTGGATTTCAGAGTGACGTCTGTTGTTCGATTGTTTTGAGTTCGCTGTCATTGTACCATGTTATCGAATCTTTGTTCGATGTTTTCCTGAAAGTTTTAAATTCGCTGTTATACGTCCAGAGGGGGGGGGGGAGGGGGGGGGGGGGGGGGGGGGGGGGGGTGGGGTGGAGGGGGGGGGGGAAATCAACAATATCTGTTTCAAAGCCAATAAGATCAACGGCTTCCTCAGGCGGAACCTCAAAATATGTTACAAAAACAAGGAGCTTGCTTATAATGCCTTAGTCTGCCCTCTTGTTCAATATGCCTCGTCCGTCTGGGACCCGTACCAACGCTGCCACATTGACAACATTGAGATATCCAACGCAGGGCAACACGCTTCGTCCTACACCACTACCGTAATACCTCCAGTGTTGGGAGCATGCTGCAGCACTCGGCTGTCCCTTCTTGGCTACTCTCGCCGCAATGCTCGACTCCCTATGTTCTACAAGGTAGTGCATGGCCAAGCCCACGTCAGCTGTCCCAGTCTCAAGAAGAAAAAGCCAAACAAAAACGAAAGTGCGGAACCAACATCATCTGCAGTACCAACGAATTCAGGACAATCCGGACTACACTATGAGGGTGTCAAGCCTTGCCTAACTCACTTACAATCCACTCCTTTAAACCCCTCCCCCGCCCTCCCCACCCTACCATACCCCACCCCCACCACAGCCTCCTTGCTGTCCAACTTCAAACTCTTGTTGTTGTTTTTTTTTCCCTAACGCTGCCCACCCCGAATATGACAGTAATGATCGGTGTTACGATCGATGGTCATTATCGGAAGAAGACACGCCAACTCATCCCTTCCTTAGCATATAGATTCACAATTGCTTGCGTAAGAAATCGGTATTGACCTGTTTCGTTTGTTATCTATATCATTCAAATTCATTAGAAAAGATTCCGCTGTCAGTCCTTATCTCTTTAGAATATGATCATCTTCTTAATCTAACATCAGAAAGCTTACATACATGGCCAAAGGCGAGTTGCGAAAGTGCTCTTCTTTAAACGCTCGGCTAATTAAGTGGATGAAACATGGAATTTATTTTTTAATCCCAGTTAAATGCAAGTATACATTATGAAAAAATTAATCCGGATATACATATACTAGAATATAATATGCTGCTAGATGTGATTCCGTGTCAGAAGAAAAAGATCTTTGGGGTAATGTTTGATAGCAGTCTGAAATTTTGACAAGCACATAACAGTGTAATGATAAGCAATAAAATGCTCTGGCATAATCAGACGGTCTTATTTCCAGTTTGATACGAATTTTACATACTATATAAGCATTAGTTGAACCCCACCTGGAGATGAAATGATATGGAGCCCTTATTTAAAAAGGCAATCACAGTATTGAGAAAGTACCAAAAAGAGCCTTGTTAATTAAGAATTCAAAATGTTAGCTAGCAATAGATTGCGAAGATTAAATTTACCCCTCGTTAAAGTTCAGACGAATAAGGGGACTGATTGAGACTTACAAGCTATTTAAGGGATTAACAGTACAATTTTAACACATTTTTAACTAACCACATCAAATTACAAGAAATTCTGAAAAAAACCAAATTAAATATTGTCCACTTAATTAGAAAATTTTCATTTAGTAACAGAGTGGCACGTATTGAACAAACTACCTGCGCACATTAAAAAGCAAAAGATTTGAATACTGTTAAAAACCTTGGATACTAACGCTGAGTTAATATTAAAACTGAAATCTGATTGATAGAAAAAGTAATAGAATGATTTAAAATATATCCTGAGCTATGCATGCATTAGCAACCAAGTTTATGAAATAAGATGATTGGGACACAAAAAGCGTGAGGCTATCAAGTCCCAATGAACTGAACTGAACTGAACTGATTGCTCTGTGGATTGCTGACACATTGTTAATTATTCTCAGCTTGCTTGTTAGCACCTTTTGACATTCATGACCACTCTATTCTCTTGATCAAAATTTATTTCTGGTATTTGTGACACATCGCTAGCATGGATTACGCTTACCTCACAGACCTTACACAGAGAGTATCTGTCAATGATGTATACTCTGAGGAATATGACTTAAAGTATGGTATGTATCCCACTGGGGTCTATCCTGAGTCCCGGTCTTTGGTGCTGTGCACGACTCCTGTGTCTGATGTCACCAGTGATCATGCGAAGTTACATGACACTCAGCTTAATGAATCAGCATCCATTGCTGAAAATGATTGGCGTACTGATATCTGGGGCACATAGTGCATTTCTGACTTAAAGCGTTGATAACACAATGAGTTGCAACTTAATGATGACAAAACTGAACTTTTGCTAGCCTGTCCCCAAAATGTCATCAACACACCCCCTGGAGTTACCGGAATTCGACCCCGCAACTTTAGGATTGGTGGGTGTCTCGAGGCGTATGTTTTTAGACGGATGTTTTACCCCAGTGCTAACAGGCACCTGTTTTAAGATAGGAAAATATAAGACTTGTTAAGTTCACTTTTAAGATAGGAAATATAAGACTTGTTAAGTTCACTTTTATGCCTCCTCGAAGATGAAAAGATACACCCGAAGGTGCGGGTAGAACCTAGAGAAGTACTGTCCTCAACTGCCGAACAAACCAGCTGGGAGCAATCCTGCTTGGAAGCACCTTCTGGTGTGTTTTTTCCTTAAAGTTCACTTTTGTGCCTCCTCGACCAGGTCCAGCAGGCACTCTGTTCAGCTGCCTCTGCCATCGCCTTCAGGGTTCTGGTCCTCTTCTTACCTGAAATCCCGAGCTGTTTCATAAGATCATGGGCTGACGAGCCTACAAATCCCCTTGCTCCAGCCTCTATGGCAAGAACCTGGGGCCCAGGAGCCGGATTCCCTCAAGCTGCTGGTCTGTAGATGCGAGCTTGCTCCAATCTGCTTTTGATAGCACAGTGATTTTGATCAGAATCATTTGTTTTGATGAACCTGAATGGAAGACAACATCTAGTTTCATGCCACTCTTCCTGATGACCTCTGGATGGCTCTCCTTTTCTGGAGGGTCTACTGTGCATTCCCAGTAATCTATTTATCCAGTAAAACCTACTTCCATGCTCTTGATCTCATCGCTGCTCCAGACCATGATTTGTGGCCTTCTGCCGTGTAGAACTTCGCTGCTGGAAGTTTTGATGGCGAAGTGCTTCCTCCGGCAGTGCTAACCGCATGTGGATCTCCTTGAGCACTTCGATGTGCTTCCATGTGTACCTTCACTGGGTTAGCGCTGCTTTGCATGAACTCAGGATAGTTTCTACTGTGCCGGCTCTCATTCACTGGAAGGCACTGTTGGTGTTGACGGCTAGTATGAGCCCGGAGAGGCGGAGCTGCTGGTGAGGAAGTACCAAGCACCAGTGGACATGGAATCCCCTGAGCCTTCTGCTTGCTGTTAGGGTGCCTGAGAGAGAGACTGTGATGTATGCTGAGGGGTGTGCAGGGCATTGTGGCAGGCCATGGATTGGTTTGTCGTGTCACCGGGTAGCTGGAAGTGATTGCTCCGGTTCCCCTGAATGCAGTGTTTTTGTCCACCCTGGGTGACGTACGCATCCGGATGGGGCAGAGCGAAGCGATGGCCACTTTTGCCAGTATATCGGGGGGCTGGTTCAGGTAGCTTCCAGATGTGCCTGGCTGAGGCGGCAGCCGTCCTGGTTCATTGAAAGGTCATGCTGCTTCTGGTGGCGTGGATGGACCCACAGGGAAAAAACTGTGGGAACACTATCCAGCCCCTGAGGCCTGGGAGCCTGCCCAAGCAGTGATACCTTAGGCGTCTGCTGACCCTCCGAAGTGGCTGAAATAGCCTTACCGACGAGGTTGCAGACTGGCAATGGATCAGTTTCCATGGGCCAGGTTGGCACACAGTGCTTTCCGCATCTCTGGCTGCTAAACAGGAAGCACTCTCAGAGAGACCTGCAAATCGACACTAAACAGACATGGGCTCAAGCGAGGTGAAGAGCTCCCTTCCTCACTGCAACCCCTGGACAAAAAGCTTTCATAATAAAGTTGGGGGGAGTGTAGTGATGCACGGTTTCTGTGCACATAGGCGAGCTCAGGGAAGTGCACCTCGCGTGAGAAGTGTTCACTGACACTCGGGTAAACAAGCAGACGAACTCCGGCAGTACGACAGGGGAGCTTGAAGAGTGCGGTTCTGCTAACTTGTTGTTAGTAATAGCGACACTGGGCCTTGAGGAGAGAGCGGACTAGCTAACTTGTAGTTAGCTAGGGAGCTCGACACTCGGCCTTAAGGAGAGCGGACTAGCTAACTTGTAGTTAGCTAGGGAGCTACTTCGTACCAAAGTAACACTAGTGACAGACCAGTGCTTGGGCCTCCAGTTACCAGAGACAGTTTTGCCCTAGCACTGCGACAGTACAGCCGTAGACGGACACAACGGCTAGGATGGTTCTGACAGTACCACTGCTGGGCCCGGAGGTGGACACTGACAGAAAGACAGTGTACCAGCTGCTTGACCCTCTGAGGAAAGCTGCAAGCTCGCTTGGACAGAGTGCGTCGCAGACTGTGTGTGACAGACCTTACTTGGTAGTTCCTGCCAGTGAAGGGCTTGGAAAGAATCCTGACATAACTCCCAAGCCAGAGTCTGGACTGACCAGGTAAGTAGAGTGCGTGGTTCGTGTGTGTTTGAGTGCAGAATCACACTAGTGTATATAAACCTGAACTTCCTACTTGAGTGTGGGATATGTCAGGATTCTTTCCAAGCCCTTCACTGGCAGGAACTACCAAGTAAGGTCTGTCACACACAGTCTGCGACGCACACTGTCCAAGCCGAGCTTGCAGCTTTCCTCAGAGGGTCAAGCAGCTGGTACACTGTCTTTCTGTCAGTGTCCACCTCCGGCCCAGCAGTGGTACTGTCAGAACCGTCCTAGCCGTTGTGTCCGTCTACGGCTGTACTGTCGCAGTGCTAGGGCAAAACTGTCTCCTGGAAACTGGAGGCCCAAGCACTGGTCTGTCACTAGTGTTACTTTGGTACGAAATAGCTCCCTAGCTAACTACAAGTTAGCTAGTCCGCTCTCCTTAAGGCCGAGTGTCGAGCTCCCTAGCTAACTACAAGTTAGCTAGTCCGCTCTCTCCTCAAGGCCCAAGTGTCGCTATTACTAACAACAAGTTAGCAGAACCGCACTCTTCAAGCTCCCCTGTCGTACTCCGGAGTTCGTCTGCTTGTTTACCCGAGTGTCAGTGAACACTTCTCACGCGAGGTGCACTTCCGCTGAGCTCGCCTATGTGCACAGAAACCGTGCATCACTACACTCCCCCCAACTTTATTATGAAAGCTTTTTGTCCAGGGGTTGCAGTGAGGAAGGGAGCTCTTCACCTCGCTTGAGCCCATGTCTGTTTAGTGTCGATTTGCAGGTCCTCTGAGAGTGCTTCCTGTTAGCAGCCGGAGATGGGGAAAGCACTGTGTGCCAACAGGCCCATGGAAACTGATCCATTGCCAGTCTGCGACCTCGTCCGGTAAGGCTATTCAGCCACTTCGGAGGGTCAGCAGACGCCTAAGGTATCACTGCTTGGGCAGGCTCCCAGGCCTCAGGGGCTGGATAGTGTTCCCCACAGTTTTTTCCCTGTGGGTCCATCCACGCCACCAGAAGCAGCATGACCTTTCAATGAACCAGGACGGCTGCCGCCTCAGCCAGGCACATCTGGAAGCTACCCTGAACCAGCCCCCCGATACACTGGCAAAAAGTGGCCATCGCTTCGCTCTGCCCATCCTGGATGTGTACGTCACCCAGGTGGACAGAAAACACTGCATTCAGGGGAACCGGAGCAATCACTTCCAGCTACCCGGTGACATGACAAACCAATCCATGGCCTGCCACAATGCCCTGCACACCCCTCAGCATACCATCACAGTCTCTCTCTCAGGCACCCTAACAGCAAGCAGAAGGCTCAGGGATTCCATGTCCACTGGTGCTTGGTACTTCCTCCGCCAGCAGCTCTGCCTCTCCGGGCTCATACTAGCCGTCAACACCAACAGTGCCTTCCAGTGAATGAGAGCCGGCACAGACTTCAGATGAAGTGTTTCTGGAACTGGCTCTCCCACATGCTGGCTAAAAGCCTTCATGGCCTCCTTCTGGCAGTTGGTGAAGACTGTATTGCCCAAGCTGGGGCAGTGCCGCCTGCTGATGAAGTCTACCAGCCTTTCCCAGTTTCCACATGGCCCCAGTAGCCATGCCATTGCCTGTCTAAGTGCCTGTGTCCGACCCTGCAAAACAACCTTTGATGAAGATGGCAACCTTTCATCGAATATGCCGGCAGATGGTGGATGAAGGCATGAGCTTTAGGATACTTGTTAGCATCCCCACACCCGGGAATCAAACACTTCTTGCCCCTCTTTTGGGTTTCCTGGCATGTGGAACCGGCCTCCTTTGCCTTCCTGGATCTGTGGCGATGTACAGACATGTGCTTGGAGAAGTTCTGGCATCCTGGATCTCAGCAGTAGGGTTCGAGTCCGTATGTCTTTTCCCTGTTGTTGGCCCTTTGTCAGAGGATTCCCTGTCCTTTCACTTGATCCTATAAGGCCTGTGTTGGGATCCTCCTGACGCTGGCTAGACTGCCCAATACCCCTACTGTCCTGAGTATGCCTGGCTGACACTTTCCCAGTGCAACTTGATTTGCCAGCTGTACCTGAAACCTGACTCTGGCATCCTGACCTGTTATCCCTCATGGTCACTTTCACCTTAGAACCAGCCCTGACCCTTGCAATTCGAATAACCTCAGGGCCTGCTTGAGGCGATTCCTTCAAATTCTTGCAAGGGTGCTGACTGCCTGGGCCTGGTTGGGTCCTTTTAGTGGTGAAGCACTAGGCATATGTGGCGGATTATTGCCAGTAGCTCCCACTACCTTGGACCGTACCGAAGGCTGCACCTTGGAAACCCTGCCATGGGAGATGGTCCTTACTGCATTGCCAGCGCATGCAGTGACTGGAGCCTTGATTGGAGAGTGGGGTCCCTTTCCTTCCTTCCCTCTCCTTTGCCAGACGGGTTCTGCAGCCACTTCGGGTAACCGCCTGCAATCTTTTTTCCGGTGCCCAACCTGTTTGCAGTAAAAGCATTAGATGTTGGAATCCGGATTGTCAGGAGCTTGTTTTCCACTTTCTCTGGCTATAAGCTGCAGATGAGTGGTCAGTTTATCCACAATCAGCTTAAAGCTGTCCAGATTCTGCTTGGAAAAACCAGAACTGACCTGTGGCTCCTCCTGAACTTTCCTTGGTGCCTCATCCATGACCAGGGAGACGTGCTGGTACCACTTGACCTTAATGGACGGCTTCTTCCATGGTTGTGGGTCTCTCCAGATAGGCATATTTACCTGCCTCCTTGTCCTGACTGCCAGTGCAAAATTTGCTGATCGCCTCGCCCTGTACATAACTTTCTGGCAGTCTCTGAAGGCTGAAACAGCAAGCATGGTGACCCGGTCTGCCCAGTCCTCACAGGACTCCCCTGGGTTCTGGCTGGCTTGCTGGAACTGGAGCTTGGCTGTTTCAGTCGGCTCTCTGGCCCCGAAGCGTGCTTCTAACTTCATCATCATCTGGTGATATGAGCACCGACTGCCCATCTTGGTGGCAAGGGTGAAGAAGTCTTGGGCTTTTCCTTCCAGACACCATCCCAGGTAATCCCGACTCTCCATTTCTGACCAGTTGAGGGCTGTTCTATAGCTGTCAAACCTGTACTTGAATGACAGCCAGTTTGTGTTCCCGTCATACTGGAGATTTGGGGGCCATTAAAGTGTTTACCCTACACTTTAGAAGGGTGGCTTAGTGTGACACGTCTAACTAGTGCGTTAGCTATTCCTAGTATTGGGGTTTCTACTTATGCACACAAACGTATACACACGTACACAGTGCAACTCACCCTGCAGTACTGGAATGGCGAGTGGGTGGTCAGTCTGTGACGCGCTCTGTCCAAGCCGAGCTTGCAGCTTTCCTCAGAGGGTCAAACAGCTGACGGCGTAAACCCGGAAAGGCGACGGCCACGTCTGGCTCCGCTGGTATGGTATGGTGGTTGTCTTCTCCGGTATTAGTCTTCTTTGGTGTTGGTCTCGGGACGCCACACGTCGCTCCCTTAGCTTGAGGTAGAGGACGGGCGTCCGCAATGGTAGTTGAAGCTGTCTGGCTGGTTTGTAGTAGTCAGGAGCTGGCGTTGAGGTGACTCCTCTCTCGACGGGGGCGACGAGTAGAATCCCAACTCCTTCCCGCCCTGTCGTCTGCTGGTGAGTGAGCACTGCTCATGCGAGGTGCACCTTCCGGTTCCGGTGGTGAACCGAGTGCGTTTGCACACTTCACTCGTGCGTCACTACACTCCCCCCGACTTTATAAAAAAGCTTTAGTGAGTGTAGTTCCCTCGCAAGAGCCCAGGTCCGGCTAGCATCCGCTTTGCCCTAACAGCTGAAGAGGCACAGAGCATTGCTGGCAGATCGGTCCAAAAGCTCCTCCACAGGCATCGACAGCATTGGTGCCACACACTCGGCCACCTGGAAGAGCTGGTTGGGTGCAGACCACTGGCTCTTTGGAGGACGGAAATATGGAGCGTCTGTCTCCAGAAGGATGCGGTCCCGGCCCATCCCACCCAGTGCCTTTTCCTGCTCCGGGTTGAAGGACCTGGCTAACCGGGTGAACCCGAAGTGGACATTGGGGAAGGCCCCCACCCATCGGTCACGGACGTTCTCATCCCCCGTGAAACAGTGAATATAAATACGCTGCTCACGGGTAGGACCATCTGGACCAGGCTCAGCATTTGCAGGTAGGCCTCTGCCCCATCATTCCCAGGCATCCCTCGGCAGTGTAGCACAACAACATGGTGGGGTGAGACCAGGGGCAGAATTCCCTGGAGATTCACAGCTTGCTGGGACCAGGTCTCAATGGCATGCTCTGGTCGAGTCCAATCTCGCCCACAGCGGCCACCCGTGGCGATGAGACAAGTTCCCGCAGCCTAACGAGGATTCTCTCCATATCCCGACCAGCCAGTGTCGCACAATGCTTGGGATGCAGCCCAACCGCCACACCATATCCTTGGGTACCGAACAAGATCCTCAGAGGAGGGGTAGGAGACGGATCGCAAAAGGAGGCGCAAGTTCCCACCAATTGGACCCGTTTCTCCATCCTCACGAAGGTCCCATCCAGCACAGCCCTCAGACTGGAGTCCCGCGGGAGCTGCATTGCTTTGATAGTCCTATCCAGGTGGAAGTGTGCATCAAATGCCCACGGAAGCTGAGTTTCGGGTATCATGGCTGCCTGGGCAGGCTCCAAAGCCTCCGGCGACGGATAATGATCCCTCCAGTACTCACTCTCCTGGTGGTCCATCCGCGCCACCAGTAGCAGCACCACCCTCCAGTGGACCAACACGGCTGGTGACTCCGCCGGGTACAGCTGGAAGGTCGTCGGCACCGGCTCCCCAATGTATTGACAGAAAGCTGTCATAGCCTCCCTCTGCCCATCCAAGATGCGTGCATCTTTCAGGGTGGACAGGAGACGCTGCATGTTGAGGAACCGAACCAAGTCCTCCCAGCGACCAGACGACATGATCAGCCAGTCCATGGCCTGCAACAATGCCTTCCTACGCCACTTCAACACGTTTTCTGATGTTGGGGGCAGCCTTTCGTCGAAAACCCCAGGAAGGTGATGTGTGAAGGCATGCACCTTCAGGTCCCCCACTAGCTCCTCGCAGCCCGTACCATACACTCTTCCTCCCGGGACTCGACTGGCCGAGTGGGACTGGCTACAGGGACGGCCTCCCTCGGCCCAATCGAAGAGGGGGTGAAGGTGGCGCTGGGAATCGCCTTAGGCAGCTTAGCCTGTTTTTTTCTTCATCCTCCTCCGGGCCGAAGCCGAGCAGTGTCTTCCTGCCTCCTTACTCGCAGTCCTCCAAATAGTACGGGAGGTGAATGAAGGTCCACTTTCTGCTGGGCCAGCTTTGGGAACCTTACCTAGAGCCTCTCGACGTGCTGAGGCTGCCCGCTTGCGCGACGCTCTAGACTTCCGGAGGCTCCCAGTCCGGAACACCACTTCTTGGGAGGAGGCTGTACTTTTGGTCTCAACTCCCGTGTCGGCCCCGTACCGCGCCAGGCGGCCATCCCAAAGATGAGGAAGAGCACCCGGCAGCGGATTCTGGTGTTTCCTGGGAAATTACCCTCATGGGCGACTCCTCGTGGGGAGAGCAACCCAGGAAAATCTTCCCAGTATCCATTACGCTGAGGATGTCGAAATGCTCATACCTCACACTCCGGCAGGCTCATCCCTCGCGGAGGGCCGCTCGATATGGCATTCCAAATTGGGGTCGGTCAACAAGCGTATGTCGAGGCGGCCCCCCGCAAATTGCTCGGAGGCTGGTTTGGACTTGCTCGGTGCGTCCAGACCGCGAAGTGACAGGGGCCACATTTTCTGTGATCCACCTATCATTCCGCAACTGGTAAGTCTGCATCGCCCTGGCAACCTTCTTCAGCCATCCCTCTGAGAAAGGGTCACCCCGCTGCTTGGCGACAGCGACCATCCGGAGCAAGCATGCTTCACGCTCGTCCTCGGACGCCTCTTTGGTAAGCCAGAGGTCCTGCACCAACTGATCTGTGTGCGGGAACAGCCGACCTGTCGCTGAAAACCCATCAGCGCGCTCCAGGCGTTTAATTTTCCGGTGGCCATCCTGAAACAGAACCTCTGTCTAATAAGTTCACTGCCTGCAAGCCCTGCACTTGTACTGTATGTTTGCCGTCACAGAACGGACGCGTAGGATCATCTGATTTCCCCCATTCGACCAGGTTTGAGTTCGAGGCAGGAGATCATATACAGATCTGAGAATGACGCTGACTCTGAAAGGTGTCATGTGCCATACGGCTTTCCAGGTGAGTCTTCTTTGGAGTGCGTTTTCCCACCTTGTCCACTGTCCTTGTTGACATTGCTGGACTGCCTTCTGATTCTCTTGGCATCATCTTCTTCTTTCAGCTCCTCTATTACCAAGTCTCTCTTCGCTTTCCCTTTTGCTTTCGACTTCCATTTCATTTCTGTTGATCCCAGCCCCTGTCTGTTGGTCTGTGTGTGGCCTGTTATTTGAGGTTTTCCTTTGCCACGTCCACTACCTCCCGAACTTTCCATTTTCTGCCAGTTTTCAAGTTGGGCGGGACTGATCTCACAGCTTTGTCTTCGAAGTTCTCGAGCATGGTTTGTAACTTGCTTTACCCACTTTGTATTCCTCGAGGATGGATTTTAGAGGAAGCTTCAGCTTTGCCTGACGGCAGTAGAGAACAACGTCAGTCCTTGCAATGGTTTGGCTAAGGCTTTCTTAACCCAACTTTCCTAACCTCATCCAGTATTGGTATGTCATTGGACCTTTTCTCTGGCACTGCAAGCTGCGCAAAGCCTTGGATTTGAAGAGGTGCTTTGCTCTGAGGGTCGGAATGTTTTCCTGAGATGCTGCTGGGGTTTCTTTGTCCACTGTGAGTGTCCCAGATTGTGGCTGCTCGAATGGTTTCCTGGCAAACTCGAAGGGGTATCTGAAGAAGCGATCTTGAGTTTTCTTCTTTCTGCTCCTTCTCCTTCTTGCTGATTTTGCTTTGCTGAGGGCACTGTGCTGTGCTTTAAGGTCTTCCCAGATCTTCTCCAACCCTTTCTTTTCAGCTTTCGGGCAGCTTCATTTTTTTTTTTTTAGACTCTTCTTTTTCTTTTGGATGTTATCCATCTGTCACTGGCGTTTGTTTCTTGTGGAGGTTCTTCAGTCTTGGTTGTTTCAAGCCATAGGCGTCCCTACAGGTTCTATATACAATGTCTCCAAATGTGGCTAGTTTTTTTTTGCTCTAGTGTGTTCTTTCCTTTCAGCGCATCCTGCTGTTGGACTATTTTTTTTTCATATAATTTCTGCATTCCGCTTTTGCATTTGAGTTCATCATTGTAAAGCACCTAGAGCAATTTTCTGTATATAGTGTAGGCCTGCTCTTTATGTATATATTATTATCATAATAAGACACATGTAGCCTATTACGTGAAAATTTACTCACTATAGTATAAGGAAATAAGCGTTATATAAGCGTTATATTTTGCACATTGTTTTCAGAAAAGCAGCAATATTTTCAGTCTTCTAAACGTGCAGACAGCATTACGCAGACAGCAAAGCCACGGTACGTTCTCTTTACCCACCCTACCCCCTCTCTCACCAGTCGGCCAAATAAATGAAGGGCTGGGGTGGGATTGAGGGGTAGGTGCAATTTCTGGCCGCTATGTAGCGGTCACCCTAGCCAGACTAAACACCACATCGGCACCAGCCCTCTCGCCCATCATCATCATTTACCTTGCGCTGACGGAAGAAAATAAATAACTTGAGTAGGCCCAAAGGGAAGAGGTAAAAGCTCCTGTTTGAACTGTAGTAGCAGAAAGGTTCGCCACTATAGGATTTAACGAATGTCCGGTTAAAAATGACATAGCGGGCCTCTGTGTCAGCTTCGCTATTGAGGTAAGTTCTTATGGACATCATTTGATAATTCAGTGTCGTGATCTGAACCGGTGGTGATCACTCTTGCTTTAGAAGATTCTTTACAAACATAGGCCTATGACATTTATGCAGAGCCTATGTCCAGGTTGAACTTGAGTATCATGAATAACGATGCTGATGATGGTGGTGGTGGTGATGATAATAATGATGATGATGATGAAATGTATGCTCTCTATCTTGCCGCAAAAAAAAAAGAAACAGTTCAAAGCACTTGCATAGGCTACGTCACTGTTGTAAACAACAATGCATACCATAACAATTGCAGTCAAGCCACACACATCTAGTACTCGAAATCGACAGAGGGCGGGGTGAGAGGGAGAGGTGTCAGAATGGAAAAAAAAAAAAAGGTTTTGAGACTGTCGCTTTGAAAGAGTATAGTGTTGGCTTTTGACAAAGAAGAAGCTCGTTCCAGATAGGCTATTCATGGTCGACAGAGAAAGGAGGGCAACCGACAGCCGAGTCTAAATCTGGGAGTTCGAAAGATGGACAGTGGATGTGACGGGAATAAGACAAACGGCTTTGACTGGATGAGGTTTTGTGAAGACAATGACAGACGGAGACAGTTGGAACTGATGGTCCGCATTGTAAATGCATTTACAGCAGACAGAATTCGTCTTATGCTTTAAGTGCCCTGACAGGTAGCTAGTGGCGAGACTTCAGGAAGGGAGTGATGCGATCAGATCTGTTCTTTCTGAGAACAAGTTCGAAATGTGGATTGCGGTTTAAGATCTTGTACGCAATTATCAGTGTGTGTGTGTGTGTGTGTGTGTGTGTGTGATGAGGTTCTGCGGAGTCTTTGACTCCGGCCGGCAGTACAGATGTTTGATTATGGCTGTGGTTCACCTTGCTCCATCTCTGCTCTCGCGAAACTGTCTCTCAGTAACTTTTAACCAAGTCTTGACGAGTGCAGTGGATGTTTCCGTTTCGTTCTCCCACATGTGCATTACCTGAACATGCAGCAAGACTGGTCTTGAGCTTCGTTTCCTACGTAGGTCCCACTTTAACGAGTTTTTCTTTCTTTCTCGCCCCCCCCCCCCCCCCCCCCCCCCCCCCCACCCCCCCCACTCCCTACATGAAGGGTATACTGTGACGCCACAACCCCTTCATACGGGTTGTGAAACTGCTAGTCTGTGTATGCGTGTCTCTGCGCCAGTTTGTGTGTGTCAGTGTGTGCGTGCGCACGAGTGTGTGTTGTGTTTTCAGACCTGTCTACCTCAAAATTGAACCATTTGTATTCCATGGTGTAAATTTTAATATTCCATTACAAAAACAAAAAAGAAAAGAGTATTTTTCTTACCTCGAACTTTAATATGGATCTTACATCCCGCAATTCTTACAACCAACTCACTGTACTCACACTCAAACCAACTAGCACAAGTGCATTACACACTCACTGCGCGTATATCGTTGACTATCTCACTAAAAAATATCATAATGCCCTCATCCCCCCCCCCCCCCCCCCCCAACACACAGAGTGACGGACAGTCACACACATGCAGCCTATACCCTTCATACAGTTTCATTTTCCTTTTTTTCCCTTCTCTTTGCACTGCCACTCCACCGCTTCACCCTGGTTTTTGGGGTGGGCGGTGGGGGTGGGAGTGGAGCTAATTAACAGTTGAAGTTAAAGTGACAGACACACCTTAAGCACTTTTCCTGTCACTATTGTCAGGAAACATACTTCTTAAATTGGGAAGAAGACGATCGGTCGTTGACAGAGACAGATTAGCGTCAGCCACCAGCCTACACATCATAATCATGGTAGGTAGGTAGGTAGGTAGGTAGGAGCTTGTATAGCCTCGCGGCTTTCTTGTGCTCCGTCAATTGATTTGTCAGTATTGCTCAAGGGGTGTTGATCGCAGCGTGTTACAGTTACATATATATATTGGTATGAGATAAGTCTCAGTCATCAAAGTCAAATTCTATGTCTTTAAAACTTACATCTGCATCAAGGAGGTTTTTAAAGCTGTTAAGAGTGTTACCGAGTTTAATATTAGTCGGAAAAGAATTCCATCTGCTAACTACTCTGATAGCAAACGAATTTCTCCTTAGTCCCAGTGTTAGAAAACCGAACAAACAATTTGCCTGCATTGCCTCTTGTGATATCAGATTTACGCACTTAGAATAAAGAGTTAAAATCAATGTCGTCCACTTGGTGAAATATTTTATATGCTTGGATCAGGTCCCCTCTTACCCTTCTGGCTTTTAAAGATGGTAACCCAAGATACCTTAGCCTGTCTTCATAAGTCATGTCTCTGCATTCTAGTAATATCTTAGTCGCTCTTCTCTGGACCTTTTCTACCGACGCGGATTGTCTCTTAAGCAGCGAGTACCAGATAACATTTCTGTACTCCACGTGGTCTGATAAGCGCTTTGTACAACTTCAGGAATATGTCTTAATCAATAAAGGAGAAAGACCGTCTAATCAACCCAGTCATTTGGTTGGCTTTACTAATCGCTTTTTGTATGTGGGTCAAAACTAAGATCGCAAAGGTAACGCCAAGGTCTTTTTCCTCTGAGCATTTTTTTACCGTTTCATTTGAATCACCAATTTTCATTCTGTAGTCAGTTTTGGTATTTTTCTTACCTATGTGCATTACCTTGCACTTTTGAACATTGAAATACAAGTTCCACTTATGCGACCAATCCTGCACGTTGTCAAGATCCTTTTGGATGTCAGGATAATTGACAGAGTCGCCGTAAATCTTCGTATCGTCGGCAACAATTTTGCACGTACTCGATATCACGTCAGGTAAGTCATTAATAAATATCGTAAAAAGGACTGGGCCCAAAATGCTTCCCTGTGGGATGCCACTTAAAACTGGCGTGTCCGAAGAGTATGCCGACCCTACCCTCACCCTCTGTCTTCGGTCAGTCAGAAAGTCCTCGATCCAGTCTAGGAGGGAGCTGTCAATTCCGTAATTTTTCAACTTGATCAGTAGTCTTTTATGCGGTACCGTGTCAAAGGCTTTACGGAAATCTAAATACACTATATCTATTGATTTTTTGTCACCAGTAAGTGCAGCTAAATCATCCATGACTTGGATCAGTTGGGTCATGCAAGATCTTTTATTTCGAAAGCCATGTTGACAGTCCGCAAAAAGTTTAACATCATTAAAATATGTCACAATAACATCCCTCACAATTGACTCCAGTACTTTGCATATAACACAAGTTAGGCTGACTGGCCTATAGTTACCCGGGTCCTGTTTTGAGCCCTTTTTGAATATGGCAACAACATCAGCAGTTTTCCAGTCATCCGGATACTTCTCGTCTCCAAGGATTTATTGAACAGTATGCTGAAGGGAACTGAGAGTTCCTTACTAAGTTCTTTTAAGATTTTGGCCAGAATTCTATCAGGTCTCTGAGCCTTAGAGGGGTCAAGTTTTTGGTTGTTTTTTTTTCAGTTTAGCCTCCACCACTGCCGGGTGACTCTTATTTCTGAAAGAGTTATGCCTCATCATCTCGGCGTTTGTCACCTGCTGCTCCAGGTCCCCCACAAGACTTCGCCTCGGCCTTTTCCAATGCTTGAACAATTGAAGATGTTCCTTTCATCTCTTCTGATAGTTTTTATTGCGATTTTGACGAAACATGCTTTATACAGTCGTTGCACCTTCCATTAGCGCAACTAAAACCCGTTTCGCACAAAGTGCATCACACGAAAGTTGGACCTTTTTTGAGCTTGGGACTAAGCACTTCCAAGTTTGCATGGTATAGGTTCATATTCAGGAAAGTTGCTCCCTCGTTTTTGCAACCTTCTTTTCAACATCTAGCTCTTCATCACTCTCATGAACGCGTGATTTCGCTGGTGGCGGCATTCTCTTAGTGAATATCTGTGTCTGTCACTCACTATGAAAGATGGCCGACTTTGGTGTAAGCGACTATGCTCCAACTGGAACTAGGGACAATAACGCACGTCTTCAATCTGGAAAACTACTGTTTTGTTTGTTTTTGTAGCCAATGTTGCCGATTTTCGTATTTTGTCGTACTCTGCGTATTATCGTATTTTCCATTCACATTTTGTAAAACACGCTGAAAAAATCGTAGGGTAGACAGGTCTGTGATGATAATGATGATGATGATGACGATGATGAGAAAGAAGAGGAAGAAGAAGAACAAAACAACTTTATGTGATCTTAATCAAACCAACCAATTCTAACAAACAGGTTTAAGTTTAAGATGTTAACAACAAACTTATTTTTCAAAGAAATCACTGCGAGAACAGTTAAGCAATTTGGCAAGGGGAAAACCGTAAATGGGACTCGGCGTTAATGATAAAGCAATGTCACATAACAATAGGGACTGCTTAAAACTTTATCCATGGAAGACTAAGAGAAGGCAGGCAAAACCATTTTCATGTGCCTGAAGTGAAAACGTACTGCCCATTCAATATCTTTTCACCACAAATGCATTCTAAATCTTTATCAAATTTGGTTTTAAGGCATTTAATTTGAATAGGTTACACTTCATTTTTGACAAAATCAAATCAAAATGGCTCCGTAAAGATATAAGTAATTTGTAGATGTTGATTTGTGCGAGTTGTCAAAACAAAGCCTTCATCTTCTCGTTTCTTTTGTATATGTTTCCAGCAATCATTTTGTAATAAGCTGTATCCCTCCATGACAGACGTTGGAATGCATGCATGGTTTATATAGTATGCTAGTCTTTCCACTCTCTCATTACAATGAATTCTGCAATGTGAAGGTATTCAGCAGAGTGTAACACTGCTACCTTTTTAATTACAATCAGAAAATGTATTTAATGATTGATTTCAGTTATAGCATTTTGTCTCACTGCATAGTTTGATTGCTTAGGGCATAAAACAGTTGACTTCAAAATACATTTTGGGAAGGTCAAGTAATTAATGCAGGGCCATCAAGATATCAGTTAACTCTGTAGTAACTATGGACTGATTTTTTCCAAGATAGTAAGATCTTTTTGATTGAAAGCAGGAATTATAAACGCTGTGCACACTTCCTGATTCTCGACAGGGATCCATCAGTATAAATTTTGAGATGATCTGGGTTGTAATTGTTCATGTACAAAATTCATGTGTTTTTGCGTGAATATTTTGGCGATGTGTATGTGTACGTGTACATGCACATGTGTGTGTGTGTGTGTGTGTGGTGTGTGTGTGTGTGTGTGTGTGTGTGTGCTCATGTGTGCATGTTTTACCAGCTCCTTTTTTTGTAACCATGACATTTGTGTTTTGACAGACGATGTTTCTTTGATGCAGAAGAGCTTGGTGCATAGAAAATACATACCAGCACAGAATCAACAAGTGCATGTCTTGACAAGGGGGGAGGGTGGGGGAGGAAGGGGCAGTGAATAATTTAAACAAGTAGATACAAAAAGCAGCCTAAAGTATGTATCCTGATTATGATCCCAAAGACTGAAAGAGGAATGGGTGGCGGTGAGGGCTGGAAGGTAAGATCATTTTTTTGTGTGCTGCTATCAATTTTTCAAGTAAAGAAACAAGAATAGTATGTACTAGTAAATATCAGAGATTTTTGAAGGATTGAAATAAATTCTTTTGATTTTAATAAATTCACCAAAATAGAAAGAAACAAAATGACATGTCCAATAAAACTCCACACAACCCAAATGTAAGATTATCCCCAATTCTAATAACACTGTGTTTCACAGTGTAAACTTGTTTAATTTTTAACCATTTGCATAGCAGGTCAGCTGTTTTTCATTTACCTTTTCTTCTCTCTCTTCTTTTGGAGGAAATATATTGTCTAAAACAAAGAGAGAGAGAGAGAGAGAGAGAGAGAGAGAGAGACAGAGTAATACCTTGATAAGAATTAAACCATACAATTCACACTAAAAATCTATCTATTCCTCCAAGTTTTTATTGTTACTTTTTCCCAGGAAAAAGTCAACCTTATCAGGATAAAACTAATATAACGCATCATGGCAGTGCAACCATAATTTGATCACAGAAGTTTTCCAGTTTATACACACACATACACATGCTCAGACAACCAAAATGTGGTGGCTACAATCACCAGACTTTATTTGCACTGTATGTAGGTTAAAGGTGATGTACTCTACACCGCAATGATGGGTGACAAAAGAATCTTTCATCCCCTTCTTTTTCCTCTAATCCTAATTGAATTAGCCTCTCTTCATGTTCACTCCTTGAAGCTGATCTGAGCTGCATGAAAAGACCAAGATGAAGCAAAACAGCTGGTGAAAATATTTATTACACAATCTACTGCAACAAGTATGTTTCCTTACTTTTAAATGGAAAAAAAAAACAGAAAAGGCATCCAAATGTTCCCAAAATTAGCCCTTTCTTGTCCAGCAGCAGTAAAAATCAACAAAACAGTTAGATTAAAGATGGAAATGTAGGTTGGTGCATCAAAAGTACACCGATTTTTTGTGTGCACCTTTTGTCCAAGCACAAAAGGGAAATGCAAAAAAAGCAATATTAATTCAAAACACTCACGCACAAGAAGAGTCACACATTCATCTTTACAATTCCTGCAATGGAGTCATATATACAGAGTGACACATTCCTACACATCAACATGCATATATGAGCACACACACATACAGACACACACATTGCATTCGTTAAGTATTAAAAAAACTTTCAGAACAACGTGCATGTGCACTCTGTCACTGACTGATGGAACTTATTAACTTATAAGAACTGGGTTTGAAAAAAACAAAACCATAACAATTCTGGATTAGAATTCATCCAGAGAAAGGTGTGTCTTTTTTCTATTAATAATTACAATAAAGTAAGTGTAATATACTAACCAAATTACACAAAATGTAGGGCAGTGAAATACAAATTATGAAGGAGATAATGACTTTTTCTTCTCTAGACTCTAAACAATACCCTTAAGATCACATTTTCCATGCATACTGAGATGAGGTAATCTCTTACTCACTTATTTTCTGCATTAGGTCTAAAAGATGTGCTTTTTTTTGCCAGTTATGTGTTTTCAGTTTATTGCTATGCATGAAATGGGGAAAAAAAATCAAACTGTAATGCATTTAATACTGACCATCAATATTTTTTTTAGAAATGTACATATGTAAATTGGGCATTAAAACTTGGACACATTGAAATAAATGCACAACACCAACTTGCAAGGTTTCTGCTAGTTATTGACAATATACCTATTCTTATGTAGGGAAATGATAACACATGCAGCAATTGTGTTCTTGTGTGTAGATAACACATGCAGCAATTGGTTCTGTGTGTGTATGATACACATGCAGCAATTGTGTTCTGTGTGTGTAACTGTAAAACAACGTAGCTGCAAAACTTTGCACTGAATCACATTTCACCACAAAAATGAAACAAATTATTGTGTCCAGCACCGCCGCCAACAATGTTCTCATGACAGGACCATTACAAAAACAACAATCCGAGGGAGAGAGGTTGAAGGGGAGGATCGGGCAAAAAAAATGAGAGTGGGAGAGAGAGAAAGGGAAATGAAGAGAGCAGTGTTTCAGATTCATCTGAAAGCCAGGTATTCATACCCATTCCTAGAACACTTGGGGGTAATCATACTTCCAACAAGAATTTCATATGGAATGGATTTAGCAATTTTTTTTTTTTTTTCAAATGGTGACAGTGTTACTTATTTGGCCATCATGAACACTTTCACACTCTGATTAATCATGATATAGCAACAAGTCAGAAGCTTTCAAAGGGAGCATACTCTCACAGTAGTGGGCATTATCATTTTGAACAAAGGTGGAGAGGAAAAACTGTTTTCATGAAGTAGGTGCTCGTGTTTCTTAATAAATCATTGACTGACAGTTTTTCAACTTGTGCTTAAAAACAACAACACCACCAAACAAAAACATGTTATAACTTGCAAGTGATGAAGCGGATGAAATTTTATTCTAATTGTACTCCTCTCAAGCCAGTAATCTGTACAAGACAAGATTTCTGAGAAATTATATGAATTCTGATCCTTTCCATGGTTTTGTTTTACCGATTTCAGATTAAAGGGTACTATACCCCCATTTCCATGTAATCCACACAAAAAAAAAACCCACTGGAGTGAGACAGACAGACAGAAGATGCTGACATGCACATATGTGGACCCAACACTGACATGCCAAAGAAAAAAAATTGAAATGCAGTCAAGCGAATGCAAAACTTATCATTTATGAAAACAGCAGTATTGTTTTTGACAGATTTCCAACAAAGCACAGGCTTAATAATACACATACTCCTCCCTTCCATCCCTTTACGACGGTAAAATCCCATCTTTGTCTGTGTGAAAACCAATCCCAGAAATTGTTCAGTTACATTTCAACTTCTTGGCTTCACCAATCATCATCAGCATCACTGTCATCATCATCGTTATCTCGGATGGTCTTTTTACCCCCTTTAGCATGACCAAAGATCTTCTTCTGGCCACCTTCACTTGTGGGGTCCCAAGGTGGGGTCATTAAGTCACCTGAATAGTTGATGACATCAGCACGACCTAGACGCCATTCCAACATCTCTGTTGGAAACTCATCTCTGCCACCTAGATCATCAAAGCCCACGATATAATCCGTGGTTTTTCCATCCTTGGCAACGCATATGGTAGGTAAGACTTTGATTCGCAGTCTTTCCACAAGGAAGGGACATTTCTCCACGTTGATGCAAATAAACTTAGCCTCCAGATGTTTGGGGGCCAGCAGAGCCAGGTGCTTGTCGATTATCTTGCAGCGGAAAGTTGTGTCTCTATAGAAATGACACACCAAGTTCTTGGACTTCTTGGACTGCTCAAAGAACTCCTTCTCTGTGCTGATCTCTGTGTAGTCACCATGGCCACTGTTCATCCACTCCTGCTTCTGTTGCTGCTGCTTCTTCAAGGCTTCCATGCGGCGCCTTCGCAGTGCCTCAAAGTCATCTTCTTCATAGTTTTCAAGCTTGGCAATTTCAGCATCCACCTGAAGCATCACATATGTATGAACAAAATCAAATAAAGGAATATGTCTCATCTTCATTAGAGTTATACTACACTGGCACACCAAAGTAGCAGGTCTTTGTTTATTCTATATCTTTTATATTTGAACATACAAATTTCAGACTTTTATTTTTGACAATAATTACACATCTTTTTCACATTAAACATTTCTCTCTTAAAAACACGTTTACTACTGTCAATCTACTTCTCTACCATACTGGGATGCAAGTGCATGTGTGTGCATACAACAGCATGCACACACACACACACACACACACACACACACACACACACACACACACACACACACACAGAGTTTAATTTAAGAGAATATTATAGGAATGGGGAAAAAAAGAACAACTGAAAAGATGACAAGACACTTAGACATAATTATCTTGCATAAATCTTCTTGCCATAAGCACAGAACCATATACATCTGTTTAACAATAATCTGTATGATTTTTTATAAAAAGAACAATGTAATATTCTATCAATTAGATGAGAGTGTGTGCATGTGTGCGTGTATGTAGGCAGGTGGGTCGTCAGCATGTGCACGCATGTGTTTGTGTACATGTATGTGTGTATGCATATATATGTGTGCTTATATGCACAAATCATTTGTGTGAGTATGAAACAGACAATAGATATGTCACTCTCAAGATCCAGTTCATTTATTTTGTATTATAACAAATAGCAAGCAAACTTTAAAAAATTCTGTTTTCACTACATATCTACGCCTTTTTTTTTCTTATTTTTAAATCTTTTTTATTTTTTAGTTCTTTGTGACTTTTGCCTGATTGTGGCAAGTATGCTGACATACCCCCCCCCCACCCCCCCCCCCCCCCCCCCCAACCTCCAACCTCCATTTCATTTAACGGTCACTGATTGAAAAGGTTAACATACATCACAGACACACTAGAACAGCTGATCCTGAATTGTCATGACACTATACACTTACATTTACATTGATGATAAATGACATGACATTTGTAACGTAATGTTCAAGCCAGTTAATATCCACAGTTTCAAATTGACAAAACATTAAAAAAAAAACACACACACAGCATAGATATTAAAATCTGCACACAACATAGAATATGCAGTTTACACTTGAAACCAATACTTCTTTGTCCAGTTCTGAATAAATTGTAAGCCTTGCTATGTAACATCTTCTACAGAAGGAAAAGATAGGTATGCTTACACTTGATTGCCTATATATCTGTGTGGACGTACATTAAACCATGTATCCAGTTCCCCAACGTGAAAATTTCCCACATCTAATGCTTAGTTTAACTGCCCTTGAAATGTCAATAAGATTTTATTATAATACACATGCATTTATCTAAGCATGCGCACACAAAAACACAGACACACATGTAAAATCCTTCAGATTTTCAATGATTCAATCCAGACATACTCAGTTTACTTTTTGTTTTTGAGGAACTATAGCAATGCTAATCATATGCCACAGACTGATAGTGCATTACACAAACATAACAAATATATACTGCAACAAACTGTGTATTAAATTATTTAATCCCCACACACTTAAATCTTGCACTGTTTATGTTCAGGTTTACTTCCATAGTAGAAATGTATCGCATTTGTGTGCTCACAACGTAAAACCTTCAGACTTTTCAAAAAATTCATCCAAGCACATTTAGTTTACAAGACAAAAATGTAGAGGACTGAATGTTAAGGTACAAACCTGCTGTTCAATAATTTGTGTAGCTTGCAGCAATGTCTGCTCTGCAAGAGGGTTTGCAGCCATGTTCACTGTCTACTGTACCTGGAAAAAAACCAACAACAACAACAAAAAACAACACTGCTAATTATTACACTCTCCTGGAAATCGATTTTCTAATTCTTAATTTTAAAACCAAACAGGTCAATATTATTGTAGAAAAGGTCAATATCATTATACAAACATGATTACAATGCTAACTAGCTGCCATCAGCATTACACAGACTTGTGGGCTGGCAAATCATGGGTTCATAAAAAAAAAAAAAAAAAAAAAGGCAATTATTAGTGAATTTTTCCACCCCTGATCTGCTTCTGCCCCAAGCTGAATGTGGTATGGGCTCGTTTGCAAAGATTCAAACCACACAATCAAAATTCACTCACTTTCTGGACGTATCTCTGAAAATATTGCTCAGATTTCCTGACCAATATTGCAGGTCTCTGTATCTCTTAGGCCTGGTTGACATTCGGATATTCAAGAGTAAACTGATACTTGAAAGGAGTCTCTCACCAATTCAATCCGGCAAGTAAAATTAATTCATTTTCACTTACACTGAATACTAGTTCATTAATCTCAGCCTTCAACTGCCACCATTAGCCTGACCCGGATTAAGCTAGAGCACTTTTTTTCAGCTGTGGACACCATTTCATGCTTTGGGCCATTTATCTATGCACATTTATTAGAAAATGAAATAAACTGAGCTTAAGTCATTAACTTATGCCGACTGAAAGCATTTAACTAACTCTGAGTTTGTGTGTTGGTGTGTGTGTGTGTGTGTGTGTGTGTGTGTGTGTTTGTGTGTGTATGTGTGTGTGTGTGTGTTTAAAATTATATATATATATATACATCGATGAAAGAATGGCTATGGAGAATCCTTCAGTGAAGACCGATCATGCCTTCCCTTTCCCATCTTCACTAACCCCCCACCCCACCCCGCTCCCCCTATTTTTCTTATAAAAAGGGATGTCACTGAAGCAAGACAACGTGCTCTAAAGCTAAAAAGTGTCATACTTATAGTATTCATCATTTTTGACTATATGAAGTGGATTTACTTTTGGAAGGAGTAAGTGATGTACAGGAAAGAGAAAAAGCGATACTAGAACTCAACAGTGATCTTATAATTCTAATTCCGTCAAGGAATGTGTGAATGATGGAAACATGACAATCTTATTCTATTCTTTTAGTTTCTCACTTTTGGACCCAAAGGAGAATTTTTTTTTCAATTTATACTCCAGTGAATGTATAAACTGTTTTACAGTTTATTCCACTCTATTTTAGGCCTTAACCTCACGTGTGCAGAATCTGCTGATGTTGAATCATGTCCGCTAACTTGCCACTGCACCATGGGCACATACTTTTATTAATCATCTCTGTACTTTGGGAGGGCAAGAAACAAAATCTGGAACGAAGAAATCATTCTGGTCATACATCAAGTCCCAGCGCACGGAAGCAGCCAGTGTCTCTCCACTGAAAGTAGCTGGTAAGCTAGCTACTGAACCTAAGGAAAAGGCAGAAATACTGAATGCACAGTTTCAGTCAGCATTCAGCAGCAAACTGTCCTGTTCACCAGAAAAATTTGAGTCCTGGACTGACATGAGCCCAGAGCCTGAAGGACCTACATGTGACCAGATCCACATCTCAATAGCGGGAGTTAGAAAACTGTTAAAAGGCCTAGACCCGAGCAAAGCCCCTGGACCAGACGGAATCACCCCTCGCCTCCTGAAGGAAATTGGTGATGAAATTGCCCCAGCTCTAACGCTTCTCTTCCAGTCCTCCATAAACACAGGCATTGTACCAAAAGACTGGAAAAGGGCAAACGTCTCTCCGGTGTTCAAGAAGGGTGAACGATACAGGCCTGAAAACTATCGCCCCATCTCCCTCACGAGTGTGCCGTGCAAAATCCTAGAGCACATTGTAGTCAGCACAATTATGGGATTTGCAGAGGCAAACAACATCCTGCGTGAGGAACAGCATGGCTTCCGGCGAGGCAGATCCTGTGAAAGCCAACTGCTGGGGCTTGTGGATGAGCTATCCTGCAATATGGAAAAGGGAAAACAATCAGACGTCTTGGTGATGGATTTCTCCAAAGCCTTTGACAAAGTCTGCCACTCCCTTCTAATCCACAAGCTCCGACATTACGGGATCACTGGCCAGGTCCATGAATGGATAAAGAACTTCCTGGCAAACCGACAGCAGGCGGTGGTTGTTGATGGAGCCTCTTCAAAGGCCGTCCCAGTAGAGTCAGGAGTCCCCCAGGGATCAGTCCTGGGCCCAGCCCTTTTTCTCCTCTACATAAACGACCTCCCTGAACAACTCTCCTCAACAACACGGCTCTTTGCAGATGACACTCTCTGCCACAGAACTGTAGTTTCCCCCCAAGACCAAAGGAAGCTACAACAGGACCTGGACCACATGGCAGCCTGGGAAACAAAATGGAAAATGTCCTTCCACCCAGACAAGTGTCAAGCCCTCCACGTCTCCAGGAAGAAAAACACACTGACTGGTACATACCATCTTCATGGCCAAAATCTCAAAAGCGTTGATGAGACAAAGTACCTGGGTGTCACCATCTCCCAAGATCTCAGCTGGGACACCCACATCTCCAATACAACAAACAGGGCAAACAAGACCTTAGGGTTCCTCAGGCGAAACCTGAGAGTAGGCTCTATTAACATCAAGGAAACTGCCTACAAGGCCCTAGTTCGCCCCACCCTAGAATATGCCTCACCTGTCTGGGACCCCTATACTGCCAAAAACATCAACAAAATGGAAAAAGTCCAACGCCGTGCAGCTCGATGGGTTGTGAACCGCCACCGTCACACCTCTAGTGTCGATTCCATGCTGACAATCTACAGTGGTCCACTCTAGCTGACAGAAGAAGAGCAGCAAGGCTGACCGCCTTCTTCAAATACCATCGTGAAGAGGTCAGCATAAACACCCCATTCAGGCCCATACCAAACACCCCAGCACGGTCTACAAGACAGTCTCATGGGAGACTTATCTCCTCCCTGCTTGCAAAACCAACTACAGGAAGTTTTCCTTCTTCCCGAGGACTGTCAGGGACTGGAACAGCCTGCCTCCTGAGGTTATTTCCTCAGCCTCAGTGGACTGTTTCAAGTCCCAAATCTGACCAACCAGCGCCCTCCCCCCCACCCCACAAGTCCCCTCCCCCCCCCCCCCTACTGCCAGTCCTATGCATCTATGTCAACACCCTGTGGAACCCCCCCCCCCCCCCCCCCCCCCCAGTTTTTTACACACATCAGAACCATCAAAATGATGATGGCGGATGTTTAAAGAAAGAAGAAGAAGAAGGAATTTGGGAGGACGTTATACATTTTGATCCGATTGTCCCAAGGCCAACTAAAAATTAACTGGGAACATCTAATCAAGATTGCCACAAATGCAGTCTCATTTAAAAAACAAATTGATACAACAGTTTTGAGATCTGCATATTGCCGATTTTCTATTTTAACTTCCCCAGATATTTTATGGTTACCTGGGCCTGAATATGGCCATTGCGTTCAACTTCTTGAATATCGAGTGCGACCCCTTGTTGCCAAATTTGCTCCAGGGCCAACAGACTGAGTCGCACTATTTCATGTTATTTTATTTTATTTTAACATGCGCGCCTGGTGACCTACTCGTTTTGAGTGAACCAGTATTTTAGAAGAAGAGAAGAAGAAGAATCCTGTTGGATACTGAACCTGTTCAAACCAGTGTCCGACGTTTCGTCGAACGACATTTCGTCGAACGACATTTCGTCGAATTTTCTTGCATCCTGCGAGGGTTGAAAGTCAACGGGAAAGAAAGTCAACGGAAAAAAGTCACGGAGGGACCCAGTCTACTCCAAAGCAGAATCGATGGTCTTTAGATTAGAGTAGGCGAAGCCGGAGAGGACGAAGGACGAATGAACGAAGGCCGTTAGGCCAAGTCGTGCTCATTCGACGAAATGTCGTTCGACGAAACGTCGCTTACTCCACAAGTGTTGAAACAATGTCATGGAACAGACGAATATTTATATAAAGATCGTAACAAACTATGGAAGACAACTGAACAGTCATAAAGCAGTGAATGTAACATAATTCATCTTCACCGCTAGCAGTCGAAAATCAACGCCATACCTTAGTATCAGATGATTTTCTACAGTCTGGAACTGTTTCGACGTCCCTTGACTCACCAAACTGTGGAAACTGGCAAACAGATGCCATTTCCGGTTTATAAAGCCCGTTTTGACAACAATTTTCATTGGATAACAAAAAAAGAAAGCACCAATGAAATAGGTCGTGCCTGGCAGACATTGACAATCCTGTGGCAGAATGTTTGCTTGGTTGCTTTGGTGATGTGTGTGTGTGTGTGTGTGTGTGTGTGTGTGCGTGCGTGCGTGCGTGCGTGTCTGAGTGACGCACACACACAAACGCACAAAGAGAGCGAGAGAGAGACAGAGAGAGAGAGACAGAGAGAGAGAGTAATAAACTTTATTCCCGTAACAAATAAACAAGAAGATCCTTCTTTCCTCTCTGGCTCTTCCCCTACAGGGACTAAGGATACTAACACTTAAACACAATTACACAATATAAAACTGGTATCAGTCATAATTCATATTAGCTAGCATAAAAGAAATCTTAAAAACACACTAAACTGTAAACACACACACACACACACACACACACAACACACACACACACACACACACACACACACACCACACACACCTAAGTATACAATAATATCTCTACGTGCAAAGAGGAGAGAAGAGGTATCGATATCTCATATATCCATAATAACATCAGCTGCATAGCCTGAGAAGGAATGAATAGTGAGTGAGTGTGTGTGTGTGTGTGTGTGTGTGTGTGTGTGTGTGTGTGTGTGTGTGTGCGTGCGTGCGTGCGTGCGTGCGTGCGTGCGTGCGTGCGTGCGTGCGTGTGTGTGTGTGAGGAGAGAGAGAGAGGAGAGAGAGAGAGGGGGGGCAGGGTGTTTTAGATGTTGATTTTTTAAATATGTAAAGCGCCCTACATTGTTACGACGGGCGCAATAGAAATTATCCTCATTATCATCATTCATGAGGCAGTCACGTTCAAGTGCAAAAGCATATATTCAAATTCAACATTCTTGTTCATTAAGCAAGATTGGTTTTCAGATCTGTAAGGAATAGGACATAATGTCGTTGTTGGAGAAAGAGTGAGTGAGTGAGTGAGAGAGAGAGAGAGAGAGAGAGAGAGAGAGAGAGAGAGAGAGAGAGAGAGAGAGAGAGAGAGAGTTAGTTCTGACACTTTGATGTTTTATAATCATTATCAAAGATGTCTTTTGACAAGAGGAAGAGAGGGTAACAGAACAATAATATTTACTTCTTCCTTTCCATGCAAACAGAGAGAGAGAGAGAGAGAGAGAGAGAGAGAGAGAGAGAGAGAGGGAGAGAGAGAGAGTTGGGGGGGGGGGGGGGAGAGATTCAAACATTCATTGATATTATTGAAGGAGAGGGCCAGGACAGAAGAAATTTTATTTTAAAAAACCTAGAAAGTCAAACACAAAAAATGTGAAAAAGGTAAACAACAACAACAACAAAACCATAATCCATCACATCCACTCCTAATTTTTAAAAAGAGGCTTTAAAAAAGAACATTTGTATTACATGAGCAGTACGCTAGCTCACACACATACACTGCATAGCGCATGATTAATCCTTCACAATTGACAATTGCATGCACGACATAGCATGTGCAATCATTTATAGTAGCAGTTTATTTTGAAACAGTAGCAGTTTGGGATGGCAGGTAAAAAATATTTGTTGTTGATGATATTATAGTGATAACAAACCTGTGGATAGCCATTCGTAATATGAATTATACTGCATATCTACGTAACTACTGAGAGATGCAACGCATGTAAACAATGTTCCTCAATAGGATTCTGAGCTTCTATGGCATTTAATCTCAGGCGGAGGCGAGTTCCAGACAAGAGGACCAGAATAACAAAGACTGTTTCAAACAGGTCAATTCTAGGTATGAGTACCTGTTGTTTTGTAGAATTTCGAGAATTCGTGCTAAATTTGGAACGAATAGTTTGCAGAGCTAATCAATGTCCAATGTTTTGCATGAACATTCCTTTATTGACAGCAAATATACCCCTTAAAGGAAGGTACGGTAAGTTAATGTTGCTTATAGCCCAGCCGACCGCAAAGGGCTATATCAGGGCTGTCATCGCGTTGAAGTCCACTCACAGGTCATCAAGAAAAACTTCATTCACAAAACCTTTTAAAAAAGACACCCTCTAAAAACACACCCGAAATTTTGTTTAAAAAAAAATTCTTTCTTCCATTAAATCTTAGGTCAGATGAAAGATGTTGATCTCCCTCAGAAATGGTTGATGTCTCACATTATGTAAGTTTCAACACTATAAGAATACGTTTCGCTGTGAGTGGTACATGACATGGACTGCACCAGGGAGCTTCTTCGCCTTTTAAAAGATAATAATGGGTGTAAAAGGAGTGGCCTGAATGCAAACGGCACAAGACTCTATCTAACGGCGTTAAAAACTCTTTCAGGCTTGGACGGATTTTAAACAGTTTGTTATTCGTCAGCAAGTTTCATTCCTCTTGCCAGAGATCTTTGACGTAAGCCTGGCTTCGAGTTTCAGATCAGTGTGAGGGATAGACAGTCTGCTTACCTCTTTCTTTGCGGCGCTCTTGGCAAGTTGATCAACCAACTCGTTGCCTCGAATGCCCACATGGCTGGGAACCCAAGGAAAAAAGTATGTTGTATCCATCTGATTTCAGAGAAGTGTACAGTTCAAGTAACTTCTACAGCTGAGCGTGCTTGAGGTTACGGCTGGCAATGGCCTCCAAAACAGAAAGGGAGTCCGACAAAATGAGGAAATCCTTATGTTTGGATTTAGAGACCATTTCAAGAGCCAGGACCAAGGCTGTCCACTCAGCAGTGTAGATGGCGCTGTCAGTGGGAAATGTGTTTAGAACATCTCTGAGGAGGACCTGTTGCACAATACACAACAGAGGCAATGCCCTCCTCAGATTTGGAACCGTCGGTGAAAATTCTTTTGAAGGATGAAAACCTCGAACACACTTCAGCCAAAAAGGACTTGTACGCCAAGGAACTAGTGGTATTTTTATGATACGAGCTTAAATCAGACCGGATCTCCGGAGTGAAGAAAATCCATGGCAGGTCAACAGGAAACTTGGATAAATCGCACACCACTCCAATGTCTATACTACCTTGTTCGAATGGTAAAGAATAAATGGAGAATAGATGAAGAAATGTTTTCTTATCAGCGCCCCAATCCGTATGTGCCACAACTCTCAGAATGTTCAGTGCTTTCTGACAAGCAGCTTTTAAGTGTTGGATGTGACTTTTAAAGTTCACCTTTTGGGTTAAAAAAATAATACCCAGAAATTTGGCTTCTTTCACAGCTGGAATGGTGGATTTGTCCAGACGAATTTCAGGATCGGCAAAGAACTGACGAAAATTGTTAAAATGGATACACTGTGTTTCGGTGCTTGAAAAGTCAAAACCCGTTTTCCTCGGCCTGGTGTTGAATCTTATCCACACAAAGTTGGAGTCGACGCTGTACGGTGGCATAAGAGCCTCCAACTGCGTAGAGGGCGAAGTCATCAACAAACAGAGAGGATTCGGAACCCTGGTTTACTGAACTGACAATATCGTTGATTTTAATACTTAACAGAGCAGGAGAAAGAATACTCCCTTGAGGTACACCCAACTCCTGCCCATGGGTGTCAGACAGCGTAGTGCCAACACGGACTTGGAACTGCCGATCAGCCAGAAAGTTTTGAAAAAATACATGCGGATGACCACGAAAACCAAGTTCATGAAGCCCAAAAAATTCCAGGTTTCCCAAAGGTTTCATGCTTTTCAAGTTAACCAACAAAAAACTGTGTCACATGTGATGTGGTAAACATATTTTGAGACCCCCCCCACTCAGAGATTGCCGACTTAAATTTTCCAGGATGACGCCCCGGGAAAAGAATTGGGGGAAAAAATCCCCGCACGGAACCCCCCTAGCAGTCATAACCTGGATGCGACCGGGCCCCCGTCGGGAGTTTGTGCCGACACACTTTCTGAAGACCCCCTGCTGTAAAAGCCTCCCAAGAGTTTCTTCTTCCTAGATTTTTTTTTTTGTTTTTTTTTCGGTGGGTTTCGTTTAAAATGTTAAATTAGGGCTTAGCCAGTTTGCTTGTCTCTTTTCATGTAAGTGTATGCCCCCCTTTTTTTTTGAATGAACCTTGGAGGGTACTTGAGCACTCTGCCTGTACCAGAACGTCACCAAAATCCAGCAAAATTTCTCTTGTTCAGGCAGACCCTGTGTTCGTTCGTTTTTTGTTTTTACGTCTTTTCCCCAAAGTGATTTTAGACCAAGGTGTGCTGGTGGTGCTTTCTGTCTTGGTGTGGGGGTGTTAAATCTGTGGGGTAATGAAAACTTTTAACACTGCTTAAACAGTAAAGGGGAAAAATTTTTAAGAGATATAAAAAACAAAAAGCAAAATACGAAACGGGGTGGGTGGATGGGGCCCCACCACTAATTTCTTTGGGAAGAAAAAGGGGGGGAAAAAAAAAAAAAAAAAAAAAAAAAAAAAGGAAATGCCCCTGAGGGGGGGGAGTGAAATTAGGGATTCAGCAATTTGTGAAAAACTTTGTGTCTGTAATAATCTTCAAAATTTTTTCCCTCCGAAACATTCTTTGCGGGGGCCCTGAATAGGTAAAAAACCTCGGAGACTTTTTAAAATGAAAAAAATGTGTTTAACTGTGTTTTTGTGCACCCCATGCAATATACTTTTTGGAGAATTTTTTTTTTTAAAGGTTTAAAATTTTTAGGCGGAAAAAAAGGGGGAAGTACCAAGTCCCTAAATAATATAAAACGGGTCATTTGATAACCCCTTGAAAAATTCAACGGAAACTGCGCTGTATTTTGGGGTGGTTAGATCTTTTCATCATACGTCTCAAAATTTTTTCCATGCTGTTTTTTTTTAGCACCTGTAAATTTTCATGTAGAGAAAAAAGGAAGTGTCATGTTACGTCTTCTCTAAATTTTTTTTGCCCCTCTTTTAGCGCTCTGTCGGCCCCCATTTCGTTTCCTTTATTTTTTCAGTGCGAAGGCACCAACAAAATCAATGATTTTTGTGCCATTAGCCGAAAAAACAATGTAATAAATAATGAAATTTCTACACGTGAATTTTATTGGTTTGATGTTCCGGATGTTACGTGTAGCTGTAGTGGGTGTTTCGGGGTTTTAAAGAGTTCTGTTGTGAAATTTTTTGGATGGGAGTTTAGGACGTCGAGGAACAGTGTATTTTTTATAGACTTAAATAGCGGATTCGAGTGAGAAAAATCAGGGCAGTCAAAATTGGCTAAATCGCCACCCTCCAATCTACTACTTTTTTCGAATTAAAATAATGGAGAATGATGAATTTTTCACAGCGCCAATTCTATGTGCCAAAGCTTGATGTTCAGTGCTTTCTACAAGAAGCTTTTAAGTTTATGTGACTTTTAATTCCTTTAGAGAAACATATTATCCAGAATTGGCTTCTTTACAAAGGTGATTTTCCAGCGAATTCAGGATCCAAAGACACGAAATTGTAAAATGATACCTGTGTCGGTGCTTGCAAACAACCATTATCATTGTGAATCTTAGTAGCCCACGTTGTAGTCGACGCTGTACGTGGTTAAATCCAATGTAAGGGCGAAGTCATCAAAAATCAGAAGATTCGGAACTGTTTACTGAAGACAATATCGTTATTTAAATTTAACGACAGGAAAGTTTCTCTTCCTTGAGGTACACAATCCTGCCTTGTAGACAGTAGTGCCACACGGCTTGGAACTGCCGATTCCCAAAAGTTTTGAAAAGTAATGCGTATGACAGCGAAAACAAGTTATGAGATCCAAAAGAATGGTTTCCAGTGGTATATGCGTTAATTAACCAACTAAAAAGATGTAATAGTGTTGTAAACCATAATTTGAGACCCCGATCACTCAGAATGTCCACTTATAGGATGACTCACTGAGAAACTTGGTTCAAATTCCCCAGCACGGAAATTCTGCATTCTAACCTGCTGCAACCACTCGGATTTAGTGCCGAGCACACTTTGAAGACCATGTCACAAGCTCTCCCAGAGTTTTTCCAGCTTTTTTGTTTTTTCGTCGGTTTCGTTTCAAAGTGATTAATCAGGCCTTAGCCAGTTTGCTTCTTGTTCATGAAGTGCTATGCCCGCCTTTTATTTGAAATAACTCTTGAGGGTACTTTGAATAGTTTAGGAGAACTCTATAATCCAGCAAATTTTTCAGAGCCTGTGTGTGTGGGGTTGTGTGTGTTTTGTTTTGTATTTGAAAATATATGAATACGAGCACGTGTCATTAATCAAACTTTTAATAAGACATTTCAACAACTAGACATACTATTTATAGGGAAAATGCTAAGACATTAAAACGCAAGAACTGAAATTATGCTGTGGCGAGTCGCTACATTCAAAGGGAAGCAACATATCATGTTGCCTACGTTCATTTCGTTGTAAGTAACTTCCCTCAAGCGCTTTTTGTCCGGTCCTAGACGAAAACGCCACTGACAAGAATCTCTTTCTCTTCGGCAGACTAGACGCCAGTTAAAAACAATGCAGCGCCGCCCGCATGGAAGCAGCCTGCGGCTCGTTTATCGGCTTCTCCCCCTTCTCGCCCGCCACTTTGGCTGAGCGCAGCGTTGAGATCAGATGGGAGCAAAATGACTGCCCGCCTTCGAGTTCTTGGATTGAGCCTTTGCTTTACGGTTCTGTGCTGGACGAGACTTTGCGTTTGCAGACCATGCCGGTATGTATTTGTGTGTGTGTGTGTGTGTGGGGTGCGTGGTGTGTGTGTGCGTGCGTGTGTGTTGTTGTTATTCTGTTTAACGTCTGTTCACTAAAAGTGATATTTGATGTAATTAAGATGTAATTATTGCATAAGGAAAATGGATTAAAATGTTACATAATTACCATCAATGAAGATCAAAGCTATTTGGACATATGAAAATCAGTGAGGATTCTACCAAATATGAAAAAAAAAAGATTAAAAAGAAGAAGAAAAAAAAGAAAAAATAATGCATTAATCCTTCACATTGTTGTGTGTGTGTGTGTGTGTGTGTTGTGTGTGTTCGCGCTAGCTCGCTTGCTTGCACGCCATGGATGCCTCTGTGTGTGTGTGTTGTGTGTGTGTGTTTTGTGTGTGTGTGTGTGCTTGTGCCATGCACGCGCTCACACACTTAAATTACACGGGAGAGGGAGAGCGTAAAATTCCAATATATATATCTGTTTTTGATTTTTATTGTTTTTTTGTTTTGTTTTTTTGTTTTAGGTTCAAGATTAAGATTTTCAGAAATTTTGATGACAAAAAGGGCGAACCTGTTGTCTAATGTGAGACGTTTACTGATGTTTTATCAATGGGGAAAAAAATAATTATCATGTCTACATACTGATTGATCTATCTATCCATCTATCTACCTTTCTATCTACTGATCATTGTGTATGTTGCTTGAACCAAATGCGCATGTTAGTGTTTTATCGATTTAGCACCTCACAGTTAAAATTAACTGATATTTGAAAGAGTCATCAAGGTTGCTGAATTTTAATGAAGTTGCACTGGTATCATATATTTATACAATGTTTTGTTTGTCGTTTAGAAGTTGTTGTTTTTTCTTAAAACATAAAGCTGATACATGTATTACTTTTGAAACATTCAGATGCTGTTTGCCTGTTCAGTTGTTTAAAAAATTTTGCACATATTTGTTCATTTAAAATTTTTTGACATTCTGCCCCATTTAACTCCATACAATATCTCCACTTAAAAGATAAAAAAAACAAACAAACCCTGCATTCGGTTCTTTTTCTTCCCCTTAATTCTGTGAAGTCATTGGTTTTTCTGCACAGAAGAACAGTTCAGCAGAAGCCTTCAGTTCTGTGAGGGCCAAGGCCTGGGTCTTTACAAATAGTTCCCATTTCCCTTCTGCCATGTTGTCAGTTCAATTTTTTTTGTTTCTCCTTCATCCATCTCCATTCCTCGCCATGTCTGGAAGATTGTTTAGAAAGGTCGTTGGATCTTGGTATGTGGTCACCACCAACACAGTGTTTCTTTTCTGAACCGATTGATGTCAGCAAACTTCATATGGTTCAATCTGCTGCTTGATGGTTTGGCACATTTGTTCAGTGGTGATATCCTCAGTGTAGATCTGTTTGGCATCCTGGGATGAAATGTCATTTCCATGGTTTGGATTCTTTCTTTCCAGATAAGCTGTGAAGGTTTATGTTTCACATGCATGCAGAGATACAGAATATACTAAAGCACCTGGGAGTCTGACAAGTGTCATATTCATGTTATTATCATTCCCTAAATAGATTTCTGTCTGGGCAGTGCTGATGTCATCTTTGCTGCCTTGAGAAGATTTTCTATACATGTACTTAAACACTCTCTCTCACTCTCTTTCAAACTCATACACACACACACACACACCACACACACCACACACACACACACACACACACACAAACACACACACACACACACACACACACACACACACACACACACACACACACACACCACACACACACACACCACACACACACACACACACACAGCACAGAGATAGATATAGATAGATAGATAAATAGATAGATATAGATAGACATAGAGTCAGATAGAATTGTTTTCTCTGTGTGTGCACATGTGTGTGTACGTGTGTGTACACACGTGTTGTGTGTGTGTGTGTGTGTGTGTGTGTGTGTGTGTGTGTGTTGTGTGTGTGTGTGTGTGTGTGTGTGTGTGTGTGGTGTGTTGTGTTGTGTGTGTGTGTGTGTGTGTGTCGCGGGGGAACAAAAAAGGATATATGCATGGTTTCAGTTCAGTTTCATCAAGGAGGTGTCATACGTGCAGACTGGTCCATATATGCCACATCTGCAAAGCTACAAGACCAAGCGCGTAGGGTTTACAGCTGCTGGTTACATATATTGATTAACTAAGATGAAAGGATTTATGATGATGATCTCGTGGATATGACCAGCAGACCTCTTTCAAGTGCAATAGCCCTACCCGGTGGTCAGACCTCAGATACCTACTAAATTGTCTGCACCACTTTTACTGGTGTTGGGGTGTGTGTGTGTGTGGTGTGTGTTTGTGTTTGTGTGTTTTGTGTGTGTGTGTGTGTGTGTGTTTGGGATGTTGTGTGTGCGTGTGTGTGTGTGTGTGTGTGTTTTGTGTGTGTGTGTGTGTGTGTTTGCAGCACAAGTGTGTTTGAGTTAATGCTCACGCACATGTATGTAGTATATGTGTGTGTGTGTGTGTGTGTGTGTGTGTGTGTGTGTGTGTGTGTGTGTGAACAAGGGGGTGGGCCTGTATGTGAGTGCCACTGTATGCAGTATGTGCATGTGTGCGGGCATGTGTGTGCATGCTTGTGTGTGAGTTTGTGTGTGTGATCTGTGGGTTGCATGGGCATGCTTCTGCATGCATGCATAGTGTGTGTGCGTGTGTGTGTGTGTGTGTGTGTGTGTTTTGTGTGTGGTGTGTGTGTGTGGTGGTGAGAGAGAGAGAGAGAAGAGAGAGAAGAGAGTGAGTGAGTGTGTGTGTGTGTGTGTGTGTGTGTGTTGTTGTGTGTGTGTGAGAGAGAGAGAGAGAGAGAGAGAGAGAGATGTGTGTGTGTGTGTGTGTGTGTGAGAGAGAGAGAGAGAGAGAGAGAGAGAGAGAGAGAGAGTATGTGTGTGTGTGTGTGTGTGTGTGTGTGTGGACATACGTGCCTTGATTATTTGTGAGGATTGTTCTTCAGAAGATGCCCTAGTTGTAACTGAATAGTGATCATTTAATAAAAATGATGACAACAATGATTGTGATGATGACAATAGGGGTGAATATCAAGATAATAGTGGTGAAAATAATATTGACTAGGATGAAATGCTAATAATACTTATAAGGACATCAACAACAACAACAACAACAATGTTAACATTAATAATACAACTAGGATGAAATGCTAATAATACTTATAAGGACAACAACAACAATATTAACATTATTAATGATAATAGTAATAATAATAAAAAGAAATAATATTGACAATAGTAATGATAATAATGACAACTATTATTATAATGATAATATTCATGACAATGGAAAAAATGATTTAGTAAAAAGAGCGTAAGACATAACAGTAGTAGTAAGATAAGAACTGAAAAAGAAAAGGGGGTGGGGGTGGGTGGGGGGGGGGGGGTGGTGGGGGGGGGGAAACTTGAAACACAATTCAGCCACCTTATGGACTAACAGACATACCACCACATTTCACGTCCTTCCCCCTTCCCTCTACCGTAGCACGTTGAATTCGTATGCGCTAGCGCGGATTCTAACTACACCACCACCACCACCACCACCACCACCCCCACACGAACTAGCGTGCCTGTGGATCAGGCACAAGACAACCACCTCATTCTCTCTCTCCATCCCTACCCTCGGGCATTTTCTTCTTCTTGTGCGTACGCAGGCTGATACTCCTGCGGACACCCCCTTTATAGACAGGCAAGGATTAATCCCATCTACCCAACAAAGGGAGTTGAGTTTTGTGTGTATGACCGTTTTTTATCCCGCCATTAAGGCAGCCATACTCCAACTTCGGGGAAGGTGCATGCTATGTGTAACGTGTCATCCATACCAACGGCCAAACTGGCCTTCTCTTCCGAAAGTTGGTGACGGGATTTTACGTGTGTGCAAGATGTTATGCGTGCGTTCACACACGGAACCTCGGTTTTATAGTCTCATTCGAAGGACTGTATGGGAAATGGAGTCAGAACCAGCGTTAACTCCGAGGAAAAATCCCCCTTACCGAACGCCCCGCAGAGATTCGAACCTACAACCCCAAGATTACGAGTCCGGCGCTATGAACTGAGCTATTCCCCCCCCCCCCCCCCCCCCCCCCCCCCCCCCCCCCCCCCCCCCAGGCATCAAAAGCCCACGGTTACCAAGCACAGTCCTCATGAATCTGTGATGTTAGCCGATGTGCGTTTCTTTCTGAGCATACCACCAAGCATCGCCCGCTAAATCTTGATAGATGAACTGATAAATCACAGATTTATCTGTCATAATTGAATGCAATTATATGTTCCGACACATAGAACACACACACACACACACACACACACACACACACACACACACACACACACACACACACACTCGCACACACACACACACACTCGCGCGCGCGCGCGCACGCACACACACACACACACACACACACACACACACACACACACACACACACACACCACACCACACCACACGCTCGTTTTTGCCTAAGTGTGGGACACTGACACGGGCACAGACACTTTCTCTCTCTGTCTGTCTCTGTCTGTCTCTCTCTCACTCATACACACACATACATGTGCACGAGCGAGCCGGCACCCCCCCCCCCCCCACCCCCGCACACATCACACACCACACCGCACGCACGCGCGCGCGCGCACACATACACACACACACGTACATGCGCGCGCGCGTTCGCGAGGACCGACTCATACATTGTCACGTCTTTTGGACACTCCACATTACACACTTGCTTCACTTCATTAGTGCACACTTATCAGTGCTCATTACGTTTGTAGCAAATAAAACCGAGGGTACTGGAGATCCAGCGTCCGTTATCTCAGTTAAAACCTGTTTCAGTCATTTTCGTCTGCCACTGGAACGTCCACTATGGGTCTTCCCCGTTCTACAGGACTCTTCTTCGCGGTGTTGGTCTTGAGATTTATTCGAAGATTTGGTCGGTTATGTTCCTTGCTCTTCTGTTCTGTCTGAATGTTCTGCCACTTCTTGTCCTGATGTTGAGTTCTGAAAGACGGACTTTGGTGTGGTGGCTTCGGTCTTGTTTTTCTTTTTTCTTTTGTGATGTAGTTCCTTACCTGTCCTATCACATCAAATCGACCAGGCTGTAATCCGGTTCTTACTGAAGCCTTGCCTGCCGGGGTGTCTGCTCTCATTGATTTTCCGTTGACACCTGCATGTCCTGGGCAGTACGCCGAAGTCCAGCGGACTTCATGCAAAGCAGGGCATCTCATTCTGCTTTGTATATTTTGTAGCAGGTTTATCGAGATGGTCAGTATCATGGCTGCTTTATTTATTTATTTTTATTTTTTGTAAGTTCGAAGCTCGTATTTGGATGAGAGGCAGTGAAGCGCTCGTGTCACTTCTACTTCCAGTGTTAAAATTGAAGTTGTTATGCTGTATACACCATTGTCTTGCTGGATAGTTTGGTCGTTTTGCTTCCCCGTGTATCTCCAGCCCGACCTTTCTTTAGTAACTGAACCGTCACTGTATTTATAACAATGGGTTTTTTTTCTGCCTAGTTTTTCCTTGCATGCATGTAAACATATACACGCACATACACGCTAAATATGCACAGTCTCCATCTCTCTCTCTCTCTCTCACCCACGCACACGCGCACGCAGGCACACACACACACACACACACACACACACACACACACACACACACACACACACACACACACCCACTGTGGTCAAATTTAATAACTTTTGATACATTTTCGTACAAAATATGACCAACGAAAGTGTAATGAAAAAGGAAATTTCAGTCTTTTTCATTTCAAAGAACAGCAACTTTAAATACCAGACCAAGGTCTCAGGACAGTCTGTAATAGCTGTGGAAGTCATTCTGTAAATTACTGTAATACATAGTAAGCGTTTTATTGTGAAAGTCCCACATTAAACTAAATGGGGTCACGCGAGACCTTTGCGTTGTTCTTTAAATGTTACACATACTTTTGGAGTTGTATCTCCACCCCTTTCCTAATTGGTAACCACGCTCAGCACTTCCCCCACCCTCCCCCAAAGCCCCCCCCCCCCCTTCCTTTTCATATCCCATTCCTCTCCCCTTCGTCCCCCACCCCATGCCATCCCCTTTTCCATACCATCTCTCTCTCTTGCTGGGCTATCAGTTGTGGTAAATGCATTTTCCTGTAACCCCATGTGCTGCGTGCTTCTGCTGTCGGTACGTGCCTTGTGAGGGACATTGTTCCCAACCCTTGTTGCGCACAGTAGCGCGACTGGGGGCTGGGTTTTTTGTTTTTTTTGACCTTTAGTTCCATTGTTTGCTGAGAGGTTGGAGGATAGGGTCTTGGGGATGTGATGGGAAGGGGGGGGGGGAAGGAGGGATGAAAGATAAGAGGATGGGGGGAGGGACGGAAGAGCAGGCAGAGAGAGAGAGAGAAGAAGAGAGAGAGAGAGAGAGGACAGAGAGACAGAGAGGGAGAGTTTGTGTATGTCTGTGTGTGTTTGTTCTTCACACACACAGCTCACACACACTCGCACGCACACACACGATGTATGCAACAGACCTATTTGCTGTTAAAATGGTCACAGACATTTGAATACATTTCTTTCTCTTTTCCTCATTATAAAGTCCACATGAATGTTTTTGCTCTCGTTGTATTAGTCTCACAATTGTTAAATCCAACATAGAGAACAGTATTCCCATAGTTTTTAAAAAAAAATTATTCTTTTTTTAGGTCAGCTCTTCTGAAGAGGCGGTTCCTTTTTCTTTAGGGCCTGCTGTTACATTCCAGACTCTGCACACGGTCAAGTGCCCCCATTCAGCTGGGTGTGGTTAGAACAACAGAAGTTACATCCAACGTAAGAGTTGATGCACAGAGAGAAAGAGAGAGAGAGTCTATTAGTGTAGCACACACACACACACACACACACCACACACACACACACACACACACACACACACACACAGATATATATATGTATGCCCAACCTTAAAAACATCATTGATTCAACCAACAAAATGAAAAGCAGTACGGAGAAAAACGAGGGTGATGAAAGGAAATCCTGCAACTGTATCAAGAAAGAACAGTGCCCTCTGAGCAACAAATGCCTCTACAACAGCATTGTGTACCAAGCCACTGTAACATCAGAGAACGCAGAAGAAAACATATATAGGTATCACTGAAAACCAATTTAAAACTAGATATGCAAACCACAAACAGTCATTTAACAAAGAAAGATACAAAAACCAAACAGAATTAAGTAAATACATCTGGAAGCTCAAAGAGAAAAAGATAGACTACAATATATCCTGGAAAATCATAGAAAGAGCAGCACCATACAACATTTCAAAAAGATGTAACCTATGCTCAACAGAAAAGTACATAATACTATGCAAACCACAACTGGCAACTTTAAATACTAGGATAGAAATGGTTAACAACTGCAGGCACAAGTGGAAATTCCTATCAGTGAACAAGAACCAGAAACACACGAAAAACACAGACAGCACGTGATGACAGACAACACAAGCAGTTATAAAACACCGGCAGCACAGACCCACCACATCCTGATGATTGCATTGCATGAAACAGCGCTGTAGATAGTTTTAAACCTTACCTTTTAACAATATATATATATATTTATATATATATATATATATATATATATATAATATTTGGTGTGTGTGTGTGTGTGTGTGTGTGTGTGTGTGTGAACACGCACGCGCGTGCGAATAAAAGATACCTAGACCCATTTCAATGCTAGCGCCAAGAAAGGATTCACTGTCTTTTGAAAATGATAATTTATTCGAATTCTACCACGTGATTTTTTTTACAAAGCAAGTATGGTAAACTCTTGCTCCGCAAGAAAACAATACACGCCCATAACTCCAAAGGAATGCTGCCTACGACACCGAATCGCCTAGCAGGTATGACAGCACAGGGCACACAGAACCAAACAAAGAACATACCTTCCAAAAAATGTTCCAAGCCTGCCTACATCCGCCGTAACGGACACATCTACACAGCAACAACTGGAGAAATGAACAAATATAGATTAACATTTATTCAAGACTGGCACAGCCTTTTCGATCTTGAATATAGTCAGACAAGTACATGGACTACAGAAATAAATACAGATAACCTCGATTTGATTGAAACGAAAGCAACATACGAAATTAGGCAGGGAACAGTAAACAAGAAACGACGAACTGGTAGGGTGACTCATGCTCCCGCAAGAAAACAAATACACGCCCATAAATTCAAAAGAATGCTGCCTACGACACCAATCGCCTAGCAGGTATGACAGCACAGAGCACAGAACAAACAAGGAAAAAAGTCCCACAAAAAGGATGTTCCAAGCTTGCCTATATATCCCGCACTGGACACATCTACACAGCAACAGCAGCTGGAGGTATGAACAAACTATAAATCAACATTTACTCATGACTGGCACAGCCTTTTCGATCTTGAATGTTGTCAGACAAGTACAGGACGAACAGAAACAATAATAACCTCGATTTGATTGAAACGTGTATATTTTTTTGTTGTTGTTGTTTTTTTTGCTGGAGCAAGAGTTACATTACTTTTTTAAAAAAATTATTGTTTACTGTTCCCATGCCTTATGTTATATTTACTTTCGTTTCATACACAAAGACAAAATACTGGAAACATGCAGAACAGATGTCAGCACAGAGAAAACAAGGTCCGATTGTCAACACTGAAATCCAGACAACAGGGAGCTTCAGTTAGCATCACGCCGAACTGCCATACATTGAAAGAGGTTAACACTTCAGGTATCTTAGGCCCTTTATGAGCAGGAACGGCAGCAGAACAACAGAATATATCACGAGGCTCGGACTGGCTATGTCTGCCATAGTAAAAGCGTACATTGTCTGGAGTACGTGCTGTGTCAGTGATGATCTTTCTGAAGACAGCCGTCAGCAAATCACAGGAAGTGTCTACTTCACCGCGTGGTTCCGAGGGTGGACACTGACACCACAGATCTGGAGCGAAAGATCCAGCAATCTGAGGATGATGCTTCGCACATCTTCTCGACGTCATGTCCGGGATAAGAAGACGCGCAAGCAGGCCTGTGTCAGGCAATAAAGTCAACAATTTTGTTGGCTGGAAAGAACCCGCGATTATCGGACAACATTAACTTGCCCCTGTATGGCACCAGGCCTCCTTGTCTAAGACCATCCAACAGGAAGTGGACGACGGGCTTCCAAATGATGCAGACCAAAGAATGCTTGGAAGGACATGTTGAAAGAATGAAGTGGTTGCAACTCTTTTGCTCAGGATGAACGCAGAAACGCCGGTCCTGTGTACAAGAAAGTTTTTATGTCCTGAAACTACTTGTGACTGTTCTTTCAGATTGGTGTTGTCACCGATGGAATACTGAACCGTATGAGACACTCATCGACATTGCCAGACGGATTTCGCGGTGTTTGCTAGATTTTTCCGTTTCCATCAACTGCTATATTCGATGTGTGTGTGTGTGGAGAGAGAGAGAGAGAGAGAGAGAGAGAGAGAGAGAGAGAGAGAGAGGAGAGAGAGAGAGAGAGAAAGGGGATGGGGATGGGGAGGGGGGGGGGGGGGGGGCAGTGTTCCTCAGTGTGAATAGCGAACGGACACGCATGAAAATGTGAGTGTCCAAACAAATGCACACAGAAACCAAGGTGTAGGCTAAAAGTAAATGCTGACTGCTCTCTGGGAAGTACTGTTTCTTTCATTTTTCGATTTCTGTTGCGTATAACACCCCAACAGGACATATTCATTGAAATTCACTCACCTGTTTTGAATTGTGTATTAAACCAGCGTCACTTTATACTTGTTTTGTGTGTTCATTTGTGTTTCGCCTTGTTTTGAATATCGCCGCTATATGTTTTTTTCCCTTTTTTCTTTTTCCTTTTCTTGTGAGGGTGTGTGTAATCAATTCAAAACAGACAAGTAAATCTTCGACAAATGTGTCTTCTTCAGACTGTTACAGGCAGAAAACAAAAATGCTCAAGACAATACTCCCCCAATAGAAGTCTCCTGATAGCAGTTGTCATACTCATTCTGACTACTATCAGCGGAGTAGTGTTTTGTGCTTTTTGTTCGTTGGATGCAGCGTCTGAAGAAGGCATATTTGTCGAAAATTTACTTGTATGTTTCATATTATTTGTGAAATATGCGTTACTTTACACTTTCTTTTATTGAGTTAATTTGTTTTCATCCTGTTTTCCAGTAACACTGCAGTCTTTTTTGTTGGTTTGCTTGTGAAGGTGTCTGTTTGATCAACACGTTGTGTTAGTCGGTCAGTCCACGCAGACCTCTTGTTCCTTGAACAAAATTTGTGTGTACAGATTAGACGGAGATATGGCAATGGTTGCCCAGCATCCAGTTATCTTTCCACCATCAGCCATGCACACCGTTGATCTTCTCTCCTTTCAATAAAAGCTGTTTTGGGTGCCCTTGAAAATTCGTGCACCTGTGGGCACACACTTCCAGACAAGCGTATGCGCGATCACAGAGAAACAATGTACAGACATATATACGTTACACGCGCATACGTTTGCACCCTTAGAGGAATTTACACAGACACCGAAAGAAATACTCTCAACTGCTCTCTGACATATGAACATAACGATCTCTCCGAGCTTGTCTGTCTGTCTGTCTCTCTCTGCGCGCTTGCATGTGCAAACTATTGTTCTAATGATTTTAACTTGTGGCGGATAAAAGTGACATTTTTCATCACTATATTTCACGCAGATTTGGGTTTCAAGGCGTTAATGGGAAAACACCTTAACAGTTCGCTAGTTCTTATCGCCTGTCTCAGAAGTGAGGAGTGACAACGAAGTCAGGGGGGAGGGGGAGAGAGAGAGAGAGAGAGAGAAGAGAGAGAGAGAGAGAGAGAGAGAGAGAGAGAGAGACTTAAGTGTCTGGACGGAACGCCCTTTACAATGTTTGTAGATATACTTTGTTGCACCCCCATCCCCCCACTTTTATTTCATGCTCTCTCACTCTCTTCTCCTTCCTCCCTCCATCTCCCCCCCCCCTCTCTCTCTCTCTCTCTCTCTCTCACATCTTTCTCTCCTTCTCTGTGACACATAAATGACATACTCTCGCATGCATGCATGCAGAACCATGATACGGATTGTATATAAATCGGACTGTCTCACTCTTGATTTTGTTTTTGTTGTTCTGTCTGGCTCTCTTACCTTTAACTTTCCCCTCACTACTTACTGATTTGTTGACGAAGGCAGAGAGGGGGAGGAGGGAGGGAGAGAGAAAGAGAGAGAGAAAAAGAGAGACAGAGAGGGTAGATCGACGCAAAGATTAATTCTTATGAAATGGATCGTCTTTTTTGATTTTAGAGCAAATTTATTTTATTTACAAAGAAGCAAGACGTGTCCTCTCGAGGTTAAATGCGATCACAAACTTCCACCGCCACTCTTCTTTCTGTCCACAGTTCTTTCATAGATTAAGGAAGATAAAATTCAACGCCTTCTCAAAGTAACTAGAGAAAGGTTTAGAACACAGAAGTAGAAAGAAATACTATACAGTTGAATCCGGTTATAAGAAAGTGCAGGGGAAATTCTTTTTTTGTTTCTTATAGCCGAGTTTTCTCGTATCCGAGTCCTCGGTTATAAGAAAATTCCTTGGAATATCTTTCTTATAACCGAGGCCTCGGTTATAAGAAAATTCTTTGAAATATTTTCCTTATACCCGAGGCCTCGGTTATAAGAAAGTTCTTTGGAATATTTTCTGATAACTGAAGTTTATAATTGACCTCAGTGAAGCGCCTTTTCTTCTGTACCAGTGAGCTTGTTCGCTTTTATGTGTTCGGCTGCATTACATGCACCCTCTGGGTCGATTTCTGTAGTAAAATCGTCTGTATTAATACATAACCACCTTGAGTCTATTTTCGTTGATAAGAAATCTTTGCATAATGTCCCTTCAAGTAAAGAACATGAGAAGGCCCGTTTAAATCTTATATCCGTGTATGTATCAGAGGTGTTCAAGTTTTCAGTGCCCATGCATCGTATTACAATATGTACTGTCCATACAGGCCCACGGAGAGACAGACAGACAGACAGACAGGGGGTGGGGGTGGGGGGGTGGTGGGGGTCAGAGATGGAAAGGAAAGAGGTGTTAAAACAATTCCTTTCATCTCATTGTTCGCTGCCGGGCCGCCTCCCTTTTTTCTACGTTCTCTTCCATAGCACAGTCATTAAACTCATCCGTCATACCCAAACTTCTTTGTTTCAGGCAGCCTCCACCAACTGACCACTGTATAAAAGGTAGATCCCCTCTCTTCTCTCTCCCCCTCTCTCTCTCTCTCTCATGCACCCCAAAAACCACACACCACACACATACAAAACCCACACACACACACACACACACAAACACACACACACCACAACACACACACACACACAAAACCCACACACACGTACAAAACCACGCGCGCCGCGACAGTACAAAAAGGGAAATAAACGGGGACAAAAAAAGAAAAAAAATTTTTATTCATGGGCCAACACCACCAAAAGAACGAAAAAAACAAGAGGCGCCAATAATGTACCCCCAGTTTTTCACTTACAATAAGAGCGAGTGAGAAAGAGACAAAACAGACAGACAGAAAGACAACAGTTAGACAAAAAGGGGTTTTTAAATTTTTTCGATCCCCCCGCCATATCGAAACGGGGACAAGGGAATTTAAAATCTCACTATTAGTGCCTCTTCTTTTTGGGTTTTGCTTTCCACGCACAATTATTTCAATTTTACGTTTTAAGGAAGCTTGCCTCGGTTTTTTTTCCTTTTTTCCCGCCATCTTCTCTCCGTCATAAAAATCCACGGGCACTCGAAAAAAAAAATAAAAAACTTTTTTGATTGGTCTTGTTACTCAAGAATGAGACAGGGAAATTTTGTAAGTTTGCTAGTTTCTTAACATGTGCCTGAGCGTACTTTGCTTTTGTTATGACCAGTTTTTTTTTTTCGGCGCTGTTTTAATAATTAATTTGCGTCACCAAGGGGGCAAGTTAAAAACAACTGTATGCTCCCAGCCTAACGTCAGACAATGGACAATTCTATTGGAACGCTTGTTTGCATATTTTACGTTAAACTGAACACAATTTTTTTGTGACCCCCTGTCATTTATCAGATGTGGGGTTTTTTCCCCATCCTGCATAGCGCCGCCCGCCGTCCCCCCTCCCTTTTTTCCCCCCCCCCCCCCCCAACCTTTTTTCCCCCCTCCCCCCAAACGCCAAACTTTCTTGTATCCCAAAACCCCCCTTGGGAAGCAAACGGTTTCTAATAGCCGAGTTTTCCCTTTTAAGCGAGTTTCTGTATCCGAGTTTTCCTAAATAAAAAAAATAGAACACCTCGGCGGAAAATTTTTTTGCTTTCCAATAACCGAGTTTTTCTTGTAACCGAGTTTTTTTATAAACCGGGTTATCTGTAGGAATAAAATTTTCCTCCTCTCCCCAGGGGAAAAAGTAATTTAATGGGTAAAAAGGAAAAATTAAACCCGTGCTTGGGGATCAATAAAAAGGGGCATGAAAAATCAAAATTCCACATCCGAGCGGGAGCCCCATGGTTATGTATTAAACCCCAAACATTTTTCGGGCAAATTAGTGTGAAAAAGCTAAAAAACGTGACGATTTTCCGTACATGGAACTCCAGAGAGATGCGACCCCCCCCCCCCCCCCCCCCCCCCCCCATGTTGACCAAATAACGATATGAGAAGAATAAATTTTGGGTAGAAAAAGTTTTCTGGCGAAAAAGTTCGTCCGTCATAAAAGCAAAAGGGCTTTATTAAAAATCAACAGAAAGAGGAAAAAAGGGGAGAGCGAGATGGGGTTGGGGGAGATAAATCATAAACAACAAACCCTATTCAGCTAAGAGACGAGAACATCACTGAAGTGGAGAGATTTGTCTACCTCGGGTGTCGTCAGCAAAGATGGGGAGCAGACCATGATATTAGTAGCCGCGCCTTTAACACCTTACGACCCGTATGGGCTCCCCAGCCCTCCCTTTTACTCCGGACTAAGATCAGAATTTCAACTCAAAGATGAAGTCTGTTTTGTTATATGATTCAGAGACTGGTTAGAACAACAAAATCCAAACACACAATCTTCAGGTATTCATCGACAGGTGCCACAGATGCTTCCTCAACATCAGATGACCAGACGTCATTTCTGACAAAACCTCATGGAAGAGAACCGAACAAAATTCTATAGATACAGAGATGAAGAAAAGGAAATGAGGCTGGACTGGTCACACATTACGAAAGCCTCCTACCAACTTCACACGACGGGCACTCGAAGGGAAATACACAGGGAAAAGGAAGGTGGACTGACATCGACAGACTGGCGCATGGATTCCGGTGTAAAGACAGCCGGAATGACACGGAGCCCAGCCGTACAGGTCAACCCAGAACCCAGTCTGCTGGAGGAGTATTGCCGCAGCCCCGTGTTCGCAAAGGAACTCAAAGAATTAAGTCAAATTCTGAGTAATAATAGGGAGACAACTCACAACCCTTACAGCAAGGGTACTAGGGTCCACCTAGGTTCTGGCTAGCTCCAGCTTGGACAAGCTGGATCCAGCCAGAACCTAGGTGGGCCCTAGGGTGGGTCCTAGACCCTTGCTGTCTGGGAATCCACCGGCCTTTCCAAACAGGGGGCGCAGAATCGGAAAATATACACTACCATTTTAAAGCACAAAAAAAAGTTAAAAAAAAAATCATTAGAAAAGGAAAATAAAAAGAAATCTTCTTCTTCTTCTTCTGCGTACGCAGGCTGATTTCTCCTGCGACACTGCCTGTAAAAGACAGGCAGTGGAGTTTTGTGTGTATGACCTTTTTTATCCCGCCATTAAGGCAGCCATACTCCATCTTCGGGGAAGGTGCGTGCTATGTGTAGCGTGTCATCCATACCAACGGCCAAACTGGCCTTCTCTTCCGAAAGTTGGTGATGGGATTTTACGTGTGTGCAAGATGTTGTGCGTGCGTTCACACACGGAACCTCGGTTTATAGTCTCATTCGAAGGACTGTATGGGGAATGGAGTCAGAACCAATGTTAACTCCGAGGGAAAAATCCCCTATACCGAAATTCGAACCCGCAACCCCAGGATCACGAGTCCGGCGTCTAACCAACTGAGCTATTCCGGCCCCCATAAAAAAAAAATAACCACTATAAGGAAAAACATAGGATCTGTGTATTTGCATGGGCAATCGTATCAAAAGGCGCGAGTTTTGTCAATGTGCATACAGTATAAAAGTGAATTATTAGCCGAACCAGAGTCACATGCCTTTCACCATTACACAACGCACATCGTCCTAGAGGCCAGAGTCAGTCAAAGACAATTTAAGTGTCAGTACTTCGTTGGGGATACACCAGACGAACAAGAACAGTTGTGCTCGTGTCCTCTGTCTCGTTTCCACTCCCGGTACCGCACACGGTGAAATTAGTTTCGTATTCCTCACGTGTTTTGCATCTCTCGTTTCTCGACACTTGACACGGGCTTCAGGCGTGTGGCCCTTTGGTTCTCGCCACCCTGTTCGCACTCTTCTCACCCTCACTTTCTGCTAACTCGCTGTCTCCTCTCCAGTCACCCCTGACAGACAGAGAGAGAGAGAGAGAGAGAGAGAGAGAGAGGCGCGAAGAATACTGGAAGGCAAAAGGCTGCTATATATGGATGCGGTTACTGCGATGCAAACTTTGCCTGTTCATTCTGACCTTGAGTGTTGAAACAGCAACCGGTGCCCCCCCCCCCCCCCCCCCCACTTCCCTCCCCCGAAGGAGAGAAAAAAAATCCTCGAAAACTGGCACACTGTGTAACATAGTTACAGAACAACGAAGCCATAATTGTCAATTTCAAGATATGAACGCCGGATTCCATGGAATTTTGGTGATGTCCGTTCACACACGCGCGAGAGGTGGGGGGGGGGGGTAGGAGAGAGGGGGAGGTGGGGTAAGAGAGAGAGAGAGAGAGAGAGAGAGAGAGAGAGGGGGAGGCGGGGGGGTTAAAAGTATAAATGGTAGCTGTCTTCCTGCAACATTCCTCCGGGAGAAGTAGAAGAAAGGCGCTTTCGCACGATCCGCTTCTGTCAAAATCCAACTGGTGATAGATACTGGCAGCTTGATTTCTTTCGGGTGCTGAAACGGTATTTTACCGGCTGTGCGCTTATTGTTTGTGTGAGTGCGCACCTGGCTTTATCTATATTCATGGCTCTTTAAGTTGCACAGTCGCACGTGTTGAAGAGTCGGCGGGTTCTTTGCTATTTTACTGGTTGGAGACGATCCACATTTTCTCATTACTCCCTCCCCCTCCCGCCCCCCATCCCAGTTTTAGGTAAGGTGATCAAAACCCACATATAAAAAAGAAGCCTAGGTGGACGGGGTACCTTCCATCGCGTAATCCATCCAAACCTACATAGAACGTGGTCCAGTTTTGCAGTCGAGAGAGAGAGAGAGAGAGAGAGAGGAGAGAGAGAGAGAGAGAGAAGAGAGAAGAGAAGAATGACATGGATACATTATCTTTTGAGGCATATATCTGTTATTGTAACTTCTGACTTAAACATTGAACTATTCATTCAAATGAGAGGATCCAGCTAATCCTCGCTGTTTGGTGCCGTTGAAGCTTTAGTTGTTGTTGTTTTTTTAATCACTGTTTTATCATTATTAAATGAAAGATGTTTCAGTCGACAGATATGTCATTGTGATAGAATTTGTGTTCTTCTTCTCTCGGTTTTCTCCGGTGGCCTGCTTCATTCAAGGACAGGGGGTTTGAAGCTATGGCCGGACCGGTTTAAGCTGAGCAACTGGCAACGCGCTCTGCTGTGGTTTTGGGGGCTTGTCTCCCTTTGTTTTCACATCTCACCCTACATTCCCCACCCACACTTCACCCCCGCCTCCTCTGCTTTAGGCGCCTCCCCCCCCCCCCCCCCCCCCGCGTTCCTCCCCGTCCCCCTTCACTCTCCCCTTTTTCAGCCGCCCACACTCCAGAGGCAAAACACTTCTAGACTCCACTTTCCCTGGTATGGAGCGAAGCTGCTTCTTATCCAGGACGTGGACAGCATGTTCGCGGTTTGCTGTTATCGGAAAGGTCAGACTGTTGGGTGTTGAAATGCATGGTGTTGATAAGGCTGGATCAGATGGGATGCAGAAAGAGCGCTGTGTGTGTATTGTGCGTGCGTGCGTACGTGCGTGCGTGCGTGCGTGCGTGTGTGCGTGCGTGTGTGTGTGTGTGTGTGGTGTGTGTGTGTGTGTGCGCGTGTGTGTGTGTGTGTGTGTGTGTGGTGTGTGTGTGTGTGTGTGTGTCTATGATGTGAGAACGTGCGTTGGAGGGAATGATTGATGAAAGTGTCGAGCCAGAAGAAAGGAGGAAGCCCCCCCACCCCCCCCCCCCTTTTTTTTTTCTCTTAAAAATGCCCTTTTTTTGTTGGTTCGTCGGATGAGTTTTAATCCTTGCTTAGATTAGTAAATGTGGAAGATCCACATTCTGTACATAAATTCATTGTTGTTTACAACCGCGCTTGTCATTATGTCAAGATCACGTAACTGAAAACTGCTGAACCCATGTCAAAGAAAATTGATGAAACTGTCACCCTACGGGATTTGGGGCTCAGAAGCATTTGGGGATGTTGAACATTTGTCTCCGCAACTCTTGAGGATATTCAGAATTTACTTAACTATAGTAGGGGATGTTTATAATTTGGTACTGTGTCTGATAAATGGCTGAGATTTCCTGCCTTCGTCAATACCCGCTTCTGTTAGACGCACATTTCAGATTTTCCAACTCTCCGATAACTGACTCCGAGGTTATAGCCAAGAACTGGGAAGCAATACGTGATGCAGAAGCTGAAGAAGATGGAGAAGAAGAAAGAAAGAAAGGGAGAAGGAAAAAGGGGAAGAAGAAGAAGAAAAGGAGACAGAAGAAGAAAAAGGAAGAAGAAGAAGAAGAAGAAGAAGAGAGAGAGAGAGAGAGAGAGAGAGAGAGAGAGAGAGAGAGAGAGAGAAGAGAGCAAATACGTATTATCAGTCACATGGACGGAGATACGAGACCAAAAGTGAATCAGAAGGAAGTAAACAGGATAGTGTGAGACGAGAAAGAGCTTCATTTACGAACATACCAGACAGGGGATAGGACAAGGTACAATGTAACATCACACTCTTTCAATGAACAGGCGTATGGAATTTACACAGGTATTTATGTTGACTACACATTGAAATGATCTAACAAAGAATTCTACTTCCTAATTAATACCTTTCCTACTTTGATAATTGATATTCCTACCTAGACATACATTAATCAGTGATACACAAGAATACAAAGGCTCACGTGTGTGTGTGTGTGTGTGTGTGTGTGTGTGTGTGTTGTGTGTGTGTGTGTGTGTGTGTGGAAAGTGACCCAGTGAGGAGGACCCAATAAAATTTGATGCAGATCCATTGCGCAAATCTGAATCAGAGGGCAGACCCACGATACGGTCAGCCAGATCACCCCCCAAAACTACTGAACTGATGAATTTTAAATATTAATGTTAGCGCACCGCCAAAAAACACACACACACAAAACAACAACAACAAAACGTGGACAAACGAATCACAAGACAAAAACGACGCGCGTTTCGACCTCTTAGGTCTTCTTCAGGCAAGACACAAAACAATCTGGACAACGAAAATGAACGAGCAATCACTTATCTTCATCCACGTCAGCGCAAGATAGGCCTTGAAACTAAACTAAACTGATGTTAATGAAAGTATGCGGAAAAAACGTAATGTGGCCACCGACACGAACCCGTTAAATGTTGGCGCGGATCCGTGAGGTGGATCCGGATGATAGCTGGAATCCACGATCCGTTCGACCTTAGCAAAGGTCTGCACTCTCTCAGGTGCCCTTTTGATTTATATACATATGCCAGATCAGCTACTGATTGGGGCAATTCAAAGTACTTTCACGGATGGATCACCCACGTCCGTTTCTGTGTTTTTATCAATCTTGCTCTTCTGTTCGAACTTACGTCTTCAAATCTGTATTACTGACAAACGTTTTAAAAGAAACGTGTCCGTCAGAGGCCGGCTGGTCGGTGCAGGCTGAAGTTGATGTGTCAGTCCCGATCTGTGTAGAGCTAGCTTGATGCTGTGTTCCTTCTTCACCCTGATTAGATACTCGTATAATTACATTATCCCGGCCTTCTCCTCAGGCTTCATAAAAGGGGTGCGCCGTCCTCGGTTCTTTATGCGCCATTTCCCACCACCTAAGAGTTACTGCTTAGCCAAGAACTTGAAAAAGGCGTTACTTTGCCCTCATGATTTATGAACGTTTCATCTCGGCGTGAGCACGTTTACAGCACACACGTACAGTTTGGCGATCTCGCGCGTCCACACACACACACACACACACACACACACTCACTCACTCTCTCTCTGTCTGTCTTTCACACACACATACATACACACACACACTCACTAGATCACACACACACACACACACACACACACACACACACACACACACACACACAGAGGCAAACGCACACACAGGCACACACTCTGACAAGAGAGAGAGAGAGAGAGAGAGAGAGAGAGAGAGAGAGAGAGCACGTTCTCACATCATAGAGGATCTTACACCGAGAGGCTGCATGGGTCTTGAAAACGTCTCCTGATTGGGGAAAAGGGAGATGAGACAGAAAAAGGAAATATGTTATGTTCGCATCCATTTATCTCTTAACGAAATTTAATACATCCATTTAAGTTAATGCGTACATTTCTTAGATGATTGTGTCCCTATCGACTTTCTTATTGAAACTGTTGTCGCGTTTGCTATAATTTACATCATAACTGGATTTTTTTTTCCCTCATAAACTTACATATGACGTTTTCCGGTCGAGATCGTTTTCCCGAAACCGTAAGTTTTAATACTTTGTTAAGTCCGACAGTTGCCTGTCGCTGGATAAAATAATACATTTTGAACTGATTTGTTTTCCTTTGCTGCGGCTGAACATGTTGTCTCCAGTTGTTAACCGGTATAGACAGCCTGGTGAGCTCCCTGCAGACCGAAACACCCGCTACTATCTGTTGCCTTTTGGAAATGTAGCATATAGCAGTAGACTCATCATTGTAGAGATATTTTAAAGGTAGCCTACGTACTTAAGGAAGATTTTAGATCTGTTCGTTTTCTTTGAAGTGAACTGATAATCAGCTTATATAGTTTTGTATACCCAGTTTAATTGTTCAGCAACCGGGGTTTATGTTTTATTCTCACAATTAAGGTTATCTACTTCGTTGGCAGCATGTGAGTAGACCTAGCCTACTTCGAAAGTGGACGTGTGTTTCTAGACACAGGCGCTATTTTTTCTGTGTTTGTAATTGTATCTTTGACATATCTTTACGTTAAATGAAACTGCAACAAAACAAAAACAAATTACTGAATTGATAGTAATCTTTTTTAAATGGTATTTTTTAAAATTCAGAAACAGTCCCAAGCTTCAAGTTGTTTGAACAAAATATCTTTGTATTGTCGAGCATACTTTTGTACTTTATCCCGGACTATACATGCTAGGGAAGTAGTTTTTTCTTTTCGCTTTTCCTGGCGAGTTCTGTCACCCACTCTTTCGAAAAGTGTTGCTCCATGCGCTGGAAGATCTGTCCAAACACCAGATCCGTGCCCAGTTTGTAAAGTGTTCGTTCTTATTTATTTACAGAAGCGACAGATGCTTGGCTTAGCGTCGGGTAAACCGGACAGGTTTTAAAAATGTATTTTTTCACGTGCAGTGAATGTGCAAAGAAAACTGGAGCTGTTCGTCTCTACGATTATTTGCAGCTAAGCAGATGCTCACTACATTTGAAATGAATAATCGTGTGAGCTGCGTAAATATGTGGACGAATATGTAAAGTCACACACACACAGAGTAAATGGGGGGGGGGGGGGGGGGGGGGAGTAGATTTTTATCGTTTTTCCAATTTATAAATGCCCCACTAACGGCTATGTCACACGGGAATCGTATAACATTTTTTAACGAAATAAACATGTACCACGGCGTTTCTTGTGTTTCCTGTCTTAACATATGCTAGTAAAGAAATAGTTTTTGAAGCCAGTTTGCGCGTGAACTCATTTCACGACGTGCTCTAGTTTGGCAAAGTGGATTTTGTCCTTTTCATTTCGCTTTATGACAGGCAAATTGCCGACAATCAGGAGAGTCCAACCACAAAAACTTCACAAGACAAAAGGCTTGTTTTTGATCGATTTGTTCAACTACCACTGGGTGCATTTTGAAGCTTCACGCACACACACACACACACACACACAAAGCAGGCTGATCTCACTGACAATTAAGTATGTGCACTAACAGTCGGCAGTACAGTGCAACGACTCGGACGTTTGACATTTTATTGTGTGAAGTGGGCCCATACCGGTTTTAAAGCCCCCTCCCCCCATTTTTGTTTTTGTTTTGTTTTGTTTCGTTTTATCTATACCAGTTTTTAGAACTGATATTTTCACATCAGCACAACATATCTTCTAAACTAATGTCAACATGTATTCATTCGTTTGGATGCTCCCCTGGTTCTTCCTCACTCATCCACCCACTCTGTCTCACTCCCCATTCTCTCTCTCTTTGTCTTTCTCTCATAAACACTCGCGCACTCTTACACACACACAAACACACGCACACAAACACGTACGCGCGCGCCCTAAACACAGGTAAGTAGATCCCGTTTCAGCAACCTGGGAGGGAGGAAGAGAGAGAGAGGGAGGGGGGGGGGGAGAGAGAGGGAGGGAGAGAGAGACAAAGAGGGAGAGTGTGTGTCGCGCGCGCGCGCACACACACGCGCGCGCGCGCGCACACACCGCGCGCGTGTTTGTGCGCGCGCGCGCGCGCGAGTGTGTGTGTGTGTGTGTGTGTGTGTGTGTGTGTGTGTGGTGTGCGCGCGCGCGCGCGCGCGTGTGTGTGCGCGTGTGCGGGCGCGCGCGCGGGGTTGTGTGTGTGTGTGTGTGTGTGTAACTGTGATTTACAAGGAGCATAATAAAGTGAAGCAGGTACATGATGAAAAGTCATTTAACGTAATAATCTACACACGTTAGGATAAAAAAAAATGTATACTAGGACGAAAGGAGAAATAAGATCTAGATAAACAATGAAAATGCGTGGAACCCGAGAATGCTGAACGGTTTAATGAATTTTTATCCATCTCCGTCAATTACTCAGTAAATTCACTGTGCTTAAAATAGCCCAGCTGATTGCAAAGGGCCAAATCGCTGTTACGTCGTGGAAGTAAACTCTCCACGTGAAAACTCGCACGCACGCACACGCGCGCACGCATGCGCACGCGCGCGCGCACACACACATATCTAATAAAAACAGACTGTATGAAAGCACGCTTGAATTGCTTTAAAATCTTTCTTCCATAAAATCTTAGATCAGATGAAAAATGTTTCTCTTTCAGCAACTCAAAAATCACCTCTGAACTACGTTTTCATCGAGTCTGCTATAAAGTATTTATTTCTGACATGAGGTAAGTCCCAACACAACGTGTTTTATAGTGACTGTTACATCACGCGGAAAGCACCATGGAGCTTCGTCACCTTCAAAAAGAAAACGAGTGGGTGTAAAAGGAAAGAGGAGTGGCATGGGCGCAATCTTCATAAAACTAGATCTTCTTCAAGGGCTCTCTTCCTCTTCAGTACCTTCTCATTCATATGGAAAACAACAAAACAGGAATGATTGCTACTCGATGCTTTTGCAAAATGGTTGATGCCTCCGACGCCATTTACAGTTTCCAGTTACGCACGCACGCGCGCGCGCGCGCGCGCACACACACACACACACACACACACACACACACACACACGTGTGTGTGTGTGTGTGTGTGTGTGTGTGTGTGTGTGTGTGTGTGTAGTATGTATGTATCAATCTATCTATATCTATATATATATACACACACTACTTTTGAACCTTGGTGGTGATAATACCACAGAATTTAATATACTGTGGTATATTTGGATTCTGTTTTTGAACCCTTGGTGGTGAGAAATCCTCAGAATTATAGACTGTGATATCTCCATTTGATGCCAGGGAGCACAGATACAATCAGCCGTGCCTCTCTGATGAGTCCGATCTAGCGGACGAAAGGTCTCGGAGCTGGCGATGCGAATGGTTCTGTCTTCAGGATGATTACGATGGTTTCCATATGCTGCTAGTGAAGGGTTTAATGTCTGTAATATATTGCCTTGACTTTACGTTTTCATTTTCTTTCTTCTCCCGTTCCTTCCTCCACTCGACCCCCCCCCCCCCCCTTCCTTTTCCTGTTTTGTTTTCTTTCTTTAAGTAAATCTTTGCTAAGTCATTAAAATAATGCAACGACGGAGGAATTGTTAGCCTGCATGTGTTTTCCACCACTACTAAACTGTTCAACAATAAATTATATATATATCAAACCTGTCATGCAATGAAAGAGTATTCAACAATGCAGCAGTTGAATACCAAGAAACACTGCAAAAAAGTGTGTGCAGCTACAAACTACAATACAACCCAGACAACAACACAAATAGAAATAAGAAAAACAGGAAAAGAAAAATCATATGGTATAACCCACCATACGAAGGGAAACTCAAAACAAGCATAGGGAAAGAATTCTTTAAAATTTTAAAAACTTCGTTCCCAAAAGAACACAAACTACATAAAACATTCAACAAAACACCATCAAACTATCATAGTCATGTATGCCCAACCTCAAAAAATTAATTGACGCATCTAACAAAATGAAAACCAACACAGCAAAGAAGGTGAAGAAAGGAAATCTTGCAATTGCATCAAAAAGAGCAGTGCCCCCTAAGCAATAAATGCCTTTACAACAACATTGTATACCAAGCCACTGTGACATCAGAAAATGAAAAAGAAACATACATAGGGATCACTGAAAACCACTTCAAAACCAGATATGCAAACCACAAACAGTCATTTAATAAAGAAAAATACAAAAACCCAAACAGAACTGAGTAAATATATCTGGAAACTTAAAGACGCAAAAACAAACTACAATATATCCTGGAAAATCATAAAAAGAGCATCATCATACAGCAACATTTCAAAAAGGTGCAACCTATGTTCAACTGAAAAATGGTTAATACTATGCAAACCACACTTAGCAACTCTAAACACCAAAACAGAAATAGTAAACAACTGCAGGCATAAATGGAAATCGTTGTTAGTGAATACACCAAAGCAAAAACCTCAAAAAACACGTGCAGCCAACCCGCACGTGCAAACAACCGCAAACTGGAGCCCACACGCTATATAACACCGGCGGTGGGCAAACCAAAATCATCCTGACGACAGCGAACAGCTTGAAACAAATTTGTAGATGATTGACTTTTAAAAACCTTATTGTAACAAATGTTGCTCCCCAAGGGGTTGAGCACTCTGAAAATCATTTTAGGAATTTTAATCACATTGATCTTAATCGCTCCTCACGTTGAGCACTGTGACCTAAAAGATTTTAAAATGGAAGAAATCAATTTTAGACAGTCACAAAAAAACATACCATTTTCCAATCCAGAATCCTACCTAAAAAAAAATAATTGAACAAACTGAAAAGTTCATACACAATATGAGATGGAAAGCGTTCTTTTTTTGAATCCAAATGCAAAAAAAAAGGACAAAAACACCTATGACTTCAAATCATGGCAATCACCACCAGCCATAGACGAAATGAAAACCGTTTGAGGACAAAATGAAAAGAATGATAGCCAACATTCAATTCAAAAAATCTAACAACGATTTCCAAACAACATTAAAAAACCAAATAAAACAAATACAAAACGACAAAAAGATATTTGTGAAGGCTGACAAAACCAGCAACTACTACAAAATGGAACCAAAAGAATATTCCCACACTCATTGACAAAAATATTCAGAAAAACTACAAAAAAGCCGACAAAAATACACATGACAATATTCGCACTAAAGAAAAAGAACTTGCACATCGCATGGACCTAAGTGACAGGGTAGAAGCAACAGCAACAAAAGAAGCATTCATAACACTCAAGGACCAACAAGCCTAACTTTCACAACAACCCAACATGTAGACTAATAAATCCATCTAAATCTGAACTAGGCAAAATAAGTAAGAAAATCCTAGAAAAAAACAATAAAGAATGTAAATCAAACTCTGAATACAATCTCTGGAAGAACACAAATGAAGTTATCCAATGGTTCAAAAAACTCAATAAACAAAGCAATACAGTATTCATCACATTCGACATAGTGGATTTCTACCCATCCATAGATGAGGAACTACTCACCAAAGCTCTGAAATTTGCTAGCAACCATACAGACATAACAGGGTCAGAAATGGAAATCATATTCCACACCAAAAAAACACTGTACAGCAAAAATGAAACCTGGATCAAGAAAATGAACAAAAACTCAACATTTGATGTAACCATGGGATCATATGACGGCGCAGAAACATGCGAACATGGTCGGATTATTTATGCTATCCAACATCAGAAAAATCTTGGAAAACAAGTTGGATTATATAGAGACGACGGCCTTGCTGCACTAACCAACAACCCAAGAACCATTGAAAATAAGAAGAAAGAACTATGTAAAATCTTCCAAAGCCACAACTTAAAAATCACCATTGAAGCAAACAAAAAGGTAGTAAAACTACTTAGACATAACACTTGATCTCAACAACCACATATATAAACCATACAAGAAGCCCAATGACACACCTATCTATGTAAAACATCAAAAGCAACCACCCACCATCTGTATTAAAAAGCCATACCCAATGGCATAAACAAGAGACTATCAAACTGTCATGCAATGAAAGAGTATTCAACAATGCAGCAGTTGAATACCAAGAAGCACTGCAAAAAAGTGGGTACAGCTACAAACTACAATACAACCAGACAACAACACAAAATAGAAATAAGAAAAACAGGAAAAGAAAAATCATATGGTATAACCCACCATACGAAGGGAAACTCAAAACAAGCATAGGGAAAGAATTCTTTAAAATTTTAAAAACTTCGTTCCCAAAGAAAACAAACTACATAAAATATTCAACAAAAACACCGTCAAACTATCATAGTCATGTATGCCCAACCTCAAAAATTTAATTGACGCATCTAACAAAATGAAAACCAACACAGCAAAGAAGGGTGAAGAAAGGAAATCTTGCAATTGCATCAAAAAAGAGCAGTGCCCCCTGAGCAATAAATGCCTTTACAACAACATTGTATACCAAGCCACTGTGACATCAGAAAATGAAAAAGAAACATACATAGGGATCACTGAAAACCACTTCAAAACCAGATATGCAAACCACAAACAGTCATTTAATAAAGAAAATACAAAAACCAAACAGAACTGAGTAAATATATCTGGAAACTTAAAGACGCAAAAACAAACTACAAATATCCTGGAAAATCATAAAAGAGCATCATCATACGCAACATTTCAAAAGGTGCAACCTATGTTTAACTGAAAAATGGTTAATACTTAGCAAACCACACTTAGCAACTCTAAACACCAAAACAGAAATAGTAAACAACTGCAGGCATAAATGGAAATCGTTGTTAGTGAATACACCCAAAGCAAAAACCTGAAAACCTCAAAAAACACGTGCAGCCAACCCGCACGTGCAAACGTGTGTGTGTGTGTGTGTGTGTGAGTTTGCGGCGACTCGAAGCGGTTTTCCGAACCGCCACACATGTAAGTCGGTTCTTCGATACGTCCCGATTTTACCGAGCACCTTGCCAAATGGCTGAAAAAACAACTGAAATCTTCATCGCTGTACATTGTGTGGCCTCTTTGAACAGGAAAATGTACCTTGCAACAGTGTCCTGTGACATATGCCTAGTTTAATGGACTCCAGGACACACCAATGATTGATTGATGGATTGCTCCTAGAGGGATGCTAGCGAATCTTACAGTCTATACTGCATCTCCGCCCTTCTGGAAATTCTACTAGCTGCTTCCCCTCTTTGGTCACTCTGTTTGACTCTGCTTTTCTGTTCTTTTTATTGTTATTTACGGTCTCCCTTTGTGACCTTTGCCTTTGTTCTTGAAACTCTTCACACTTCTTCTTTTCTTCTTCTTCTTCTTCTTCTTCTCTCTCTCTTTTCTCTCTCTCTCTCCGTACAACTAATAACATGCGAGCTTTTTTTTTTTTTTTTTTTTTGCTAGTCTGGCGACTAAGTAGTAATACCATCAAAACTGGGCGAGGCGGACACAAGCCGTCCATTTTGTAATATCTATTTGCCCCATTTTACCCCGCCCCCACCCCATCCCTCCCTTGATATATGTTTGTGTTACTGTCATTGTTTTTTTTCAAATTTCATTTTATTATTTTGTTCCCGTGTTTGTAAACTGTCGGTGATGAATCAAGAAGCAGAATGGCTTGTACTTTCAGTACGGCCTACATTCATCCCCCTTTAGGATGCCATAATAGTTTACCTAGTGTGTATTGATTGGGGTACTTCGCTGGTGGCCCTGTGTGTGTGTGTGTGGGGTGTGCGTGTGTGTACGCGCGCGCGCGTGTGTGCGCGTTTGTGTGCGTTTGTGTGAATCTCTTTCTCTTTCTCGCTGTGTGTGTGTGCGCGCGCGCGCGGTATATATTATGTGTGTGTGTGTGTGTGTGTGTGTGTGTGTGTGTGTGTGTGTGTGTGTGCGCGCGCGTGCGTGCGTGCGCCCGCGCGCGTTTGTGTGTGTTTGTGTGAATCTCTCTCTCTTTCTCGCTGTGTGTGTGTGTGTCTGCGCGCGCGCGCTGCGCGCGCGCGTGTGTGTGTGTGTGTGTGTATGTGTGTGTGTGTGTGTGTGTGTGTTGTAGTTTTAGTTGCTTTTTTATGACTTTTTAAAAATCTATGTAGTGATTAGCCCGAAATATACCCTATGTTGTTGGCTAGTTCTTTAAAAAAAAAAAAAAAGAAAGAAAAAAAAAGTTGAAACTGGAAAAACTGATCACTAAATCTCTGAGGTGAAAAGCTTAACCTCTCATCAGAACATCTCGGTATATGCCATCAGGATTTGTGTTTACTTTGTATAAGAACATGTCAGGAAGAGCCATCAGGATTTGTGTTCTGCGATTGCAACGGAGCGCCTGCGTGGATTAGGCACTGTTGGGGGTATGGTTCAAAGGGACGAAAGCGCTGTTGCAGACTAAATATTCGGGCCGGCCGGTTCTAACTCATAAATTACAAACAAACAAACAAACAAACAACGAAGAGAGAGAGAGAGAGAGAGAGAGAGAGAGAGAGGAGAGAGAGGGAGAGAGAGAGTGAGTTTGAAGTTGCTGGTGCTGACGCAGATGCAGAAATTCAAACGCAGAAATGCTCAATATCAAAGTTTCATGCAAACTGTTTAACATGTGTGATTAAACGTTGCGAGATTGATTGGATACAAACGTAAAACGTATACTGTTTTAACATGTTTGTTTTATTTTGTTTTACATCGTTCTACGTGTCCAAATTTGAAAAATATGTTTCTTGGCAATAGAAAGTCTTGCGTGAATTAGGATCCGGGGAATGTTTATATCAGCGGTCCTTATTTCTGGCTTGCTCTATCGCATTTGTGTACATTTTAAGAATAAAAAGATGATTAAATCGGCGATGTTGATTTTTTTTTTAACGTGTTCTTACACAGAAATCACAGGTTTACAAACTATTTCTGGATTTGTTTTACAGAAAAGAATGTGGTGTTCAAACTTACGTTAAAGAAAAACGTGAAATAATCTTACACATTTTTTTTGTCACAGAAAAAAGTAATGTGTTCGGTTTTACTTATCAAAGATCGGAGGTTGTTAATTTACTTGAAGTACAGTATCTGGATACTTGAACTGAATAGGGGGGACACGGTAACGGGAACAATCTCTGATTCAGTAGGCCCTATTGAAAGCGCCATTTCTATTGTTGCGCATCGGAGAGAGAAAAAAAAAGAAAAAGAAAAAGAAAAAGAAACAAAAAGAAGACTAGCTTGCTCATTTTGTGAGGTCACTAAGTTTTATGTTTGTGAATTTCGGGGACACAATCTCATACAGACACTAAACAGGTTTTTAGTAGAGACATGGTTTTTATGTCTGATTTGGTCAATGGTGTTTCAACACCCACCCCATCCTCCATCCCGTCCACCCCTGCCCTCACCCCGCTCTCCACTCCCGAAATAGGAAAAACGTATGAAGCTTGATATGAACTTCACTTTCTTTTCTTATTTCAATAATATCTTGGGCAAACTACATTATAATCGTTATGTTACTAACGATCTGAATTTGTATGGGAAACGCGACGATCTGAAATTGTATGGGAAGCACAATCATTTACCTGTAGACGATTAATATTATCGAACATTACTGGCAACGATTAAAACATGCTTCTTTTTAGACTTAGCAGAGTGAATTGGAGGTCAGAGGAAAAGGAAATGAAGACAAGATGCAAAGCATATAAACGCACTCCCAGTTTATCTTGAATACGCGTGAGATATTCCATAAAGAAGAAAAACCGATACGAGCACTTACAGCAGTTAGTAACGGCTTTTCTGGTAAACATCGGCCATCATCTGTGACCCATAATGAACATACCTGCTAATTTTCACAAAGATCGGCCAAGTATTTTCTGAGATATGCCATAAAGAAGAAAAACCGTTACAGGCCGTTGCAGCCGTTAGTAACGTGTATGTGTGTGTGTGTGTGTGTGTGTGTGTGTGTGTGTGTGTGTGTGTTGTGTGAGAGAGAGAGAGAAGAGAGAGAGAGAGAGAGAGAGAGAGAGAGAGAGAGAGAGAGAGAGAGAGAGAGAGACGTCGTTGTATTTCTTTCACATCCACGAGAGCAATGAAAGAAATGTAAACGGTATGTGGAGTGTTAGTGGTGGTGAGAGCGGGAATGGGTTTAGGAGGGGAGGGGGGAAAAGGGGAACGGTGGATGCTGTTAACCGACTCATTTTCCCCTTTCTCAAGGAGCTTCCCACTAATGCTCCCCCCCCCCCCCTTTTTTTTCTCTCTCTCTCTCTCTCTCTTTTCAAAAACCCTTTCGAGGACACAAGATAAAGCCGAGAAACAGGACCTGCCCAAGTGGTCTGACGATGAGGAATTCAGCGTTTTCGCAGACTGAGAGACGTCTGTGTGAGAGCCGGTTACTCTGGGATACATGGTGAAAAGAACCCTCACGGTCTGCAAGTGACCGAGCCTGTGCCGATAAAACCCTCCACAAGAATGAAGTTTGTTCCAGGGGTCAGCACCCCCAGTTAAGATAGTTCCGATGTGTCAGCGGATTTCAATCGCTCCCAGACTTTCATTCTGACCCTGGAAGAATGAAGGTAGTTCTGGTGTGAACCTTGGGAGTGGGAGATAAGTTCTGGTGTCATTCGATGTAAAGCATCCCACCCCTCTTCTTCACACCCGGCGATATATCTTAGCCTGGCTCGTCGTTCAGTCAGACCAAAGACTGTACGCCCTACGGAGGGCGAACTATCTTTGGTCAGACGCGAGGGTCGCGAGAAAGTGTTGCTAGAATGGGAACAGTCTATACGTTTATACACTTGGACCCACACAAACAAATGTTCTGTTCAAGAAAGCATTTCCGCAGGACTGCTTTAATCGTTTTCCGCCCCTGTGACGGTTTGCGCGGTCGACGGAGCTGTAAATAATATTGATTGACCATTGCAGCTGACAATATAGGCAGCAACGTGGAGGAAAACTCGGGCGCCGTTTTATGTGTTGAATCAGATGGGTATCTATCTAAGAGCCCCTGTTCGGAAGGGGAAGGGGAGATGAAGCAGATTGAGGGACGGGATGGAGATGGGATTTTCATCAAGGGTAGATTAATATAAGTTGAACTTAGATTACGACAGGCCCCCCCCCCCCCCCCTCCCTTTTTGTTGTTGTTGTTGTTGGAAATTTCCTGGTGGTGTCTCATTGATGTTTGCCAAGTTGCTATATATATAATATATATATATAATATATAGTTATATGTTAGTGATTCCTCCTATTGGGGATGTCTCTCCCCTTGGAGAATATAAGCTGCTGAGGCTCATTTGAGAGATTTATTTTATTTTCCCATTCACCATCAGATAGGGATGTTAGTTAGGACAGAATCATCTACCACTGCGAATGAAGTACTCCTATTCTTCAATCTAGACATAGAGCAAGGCTTGTTTATGATTCAATACTTCTGACAGTCATTGCAACCCAAGCTGCTCTGTAGTTGACTGGAACGGTGCGGTATTATCTGGAATTTATAGTTTGTGTTATATATATATATATATTTTATATATATTACTGTGTGTGTGTGTGTGTGTGTGTGTGTGTGTGTGTGTGTGTGTGGTGCGGCGCGCGCGCGCGTTGGGGTGGGGGAGTAGGGGGGGTAGTGAAGAAACCAGACGGAAAAGGTAGTTTTACTGAGGGTGGCGGGTGATGATACCGACAGGATTGTGGACTTTGGAAGAAGTGTGTGTGTGTGTGTGTGTGTGTGTGTGTGTGTGGTGTGCGCTCGGGCGGGCGCGCGCGCGGGTATTTTTTCCTCCCAGGGAAGGAACAAGAAGGGGTGGTTTTACACCGTGTACAAGAAGCCATCTTGGCAGGTAAATGAACAAGGTATCTCACGATGGTTGATGGCTTGGAACGTGGGTGTGCCGACTAAGCAAATGGAATTAGAAAATTAATGAAAGAAAGTAAAGCGGTCGAAAAAAATCTTCTTTTTTTTCTCTCCCCCCCCCCCCCCCCCCCCCCCCCCTCCAACTCTCATCCCAGGTAGAACTGGGAAACTGTTTGACTCTGGTTGGGCGAACAATCTTCTCTTTATTCGGTTGGGTTTCTGTGAGGATAAGTACGTGCCAGGAAGGCTCTGTGTATTATTTTCGTATATACACGTTCATACGTGCATGTGCTTATGTGCACGAAAGCTCTCGCGTTTCCGTACGCATACACAAACGCACTTAAATTCGCAGGCATTTCCTAGGCCAGCGTATCTGTCCCGTTCTTGGCCCTTAGAACAAAGTTAATTTATCTTAGCTTATCTGGACTTGGACTGGCATGCTCAATTTGACTCAGAGAGAGAGAGAGAGAGAGAGAGAGAGAGAGAGAGAGAGAGAGAGAGAGAGAGAGAGAGAGAGATTGTGTTACTGAAAAATTAAAGAATGGAAATAAAAGTTCCTGACGCTCCCTCCAGCTTTACCTCTTCACCTTTAAAACAAAATGTTCTAACATCCAGTAAAGACGTTTAGATTCGAAGAGAAAAAGCGAAAAAAAAAGTTTTTTCTACCTCCCGCTCTTTCTGCCCTAGATACCTATCTTCCTCGTTCCATCCCTTCCTTTCTTTCTCCCCCACTGTCCCTCCCTCTCTCTCTCACCCCAAAACACACACACACACACACACACACACACACACACACACACACACACACACACACACACACACACAAACAGATTCAAAGATTTTAATCCTGCTCTCTCTGTCTCTCTCCCTTTCCCTGTGGTGTGTGTGTGTGTGTGTGTGTGTGTGTGTGTGTTGTGTGTGTGTGTGTGAGAGAGAGAGAGAGAGAGAGAGAGAGAGAGAGAAGAGAGAGAGAGAGAAGAAGAGAGAGATAGACAGCAGCAGACAGACAGACAGACAGACAGAGACAGAGACAGAATCAGAGAGTTACGGAAAAATTAAAGAATGGAAATGAAAGTTTCTGAGGCTCGCTCTACCTTTCCACAACCTTAACCCTTCACCTTAAAAACAAAATGATTTGACATCCAGTACAGACGTTTAGAAAGATTGTTTTTCGGCCTCCTTTTTTCTGTCTTAGATTCTCTGTCTCTCCCTGCTCTCTGTCTCTCTCTTTCCCTCCCTGTGTGTGTGTGTGTGTGTGTGTGTGTGTGTGTGTGTGTGTGTGTGTGTGTGTGTGTGTGTTTGAGAGAGAGAGAGAGAGAGAGAGAGAGAGAGAGAGAGAGAGAGAGAGAGAGAGAGAGAGATTGTTTGAAATGATGGAAACGAAAGTTCCTTAGGCTCCCCTTACCTCTCCACAAGCTCCTTAACCTTCAAAAAGTGTTCTGACATCCAGTACTAAAAGATGTTTAGATTCCAAGAGAAGAAAGTCTACAGATTTTTTGTTTCTGTCTCCCCTTGTTTCCCCCCACGTGTGTGTGTGTGTGTGTGTGTGTGTGTGTGTGTGTGTGTGTGTGGGTGGTGTGTGCGCGTGCGTGCGTGCGGCGCGTGGTGTGTGTGTGTGTGTGTGTGTGTGTGTGTGTGTGTTGTGGTGTGTGTGTATGCGTGGTGTGTGTGTGTGTGTGTGTGTGTGTGTGTGTGTGTGTGTGTGTGTGTGTGTGTATGTGTGCGCGCGCGCGTGCGCCTGCGTGCGTTTGTATGCGCACTTCCTGAAGAAAAGTGAACGGAAGTAAATGGAAACTCAGGTTTTTTTCGGTTTTTGTTTTTGTTTTTTTGTGTGGTTTACATCGTTTACGGATGTTGAGATTCGAAAAAGAGGGCAGACGAAAAACTAGAGGGGCGATGTTTCTTGTCTGTGTCTGTGTCTGCGGTCTGTCCGTCTCTCTCTCGAGCAGCACCACGTAAGCACGCGCACTTGAGCAGACAGAGGAGATTGCGCGGAGGTCCCGAAAGAGCTATCCAAGGTTGAACTTCAAAGACCGGGCCGGTTAAGGTTCGCGATGAAAGACATAACTATCTTCCAGGGAAGCCGCCAACCCTCTCCTCCCCTCCCCCCCCCCCCCTCCTCCCTCTGTCCCACCCATAGCTTCCATCCCTCCACCCACCCATCCGCACACTGTCCTCCTCCTGCCCCCTCTCAAATCCCAGACTCCGGCTTTTGCACCCTTCCCTAACGGCACATAATGCGATTTCGCGCGTGCACGCCTATACCAACCATCTCATATTACACAGTGTTCAGTTGGTTTTTCGTATTCTTTTTTCTTGTTTTTAGTTGTTTATTTTACAATATGTATGTCTGCTTTTGATTCCGTTCTCATATTTGTGTGCTGTTTTTTTTCCATCTTGACCTGTCTTGTCGTCGTCGTCGTCGTCGTTGTTCTTGTTGTTGAAATGATGTACTTATCTATGTGACTGCGTGTTCTCTGACGCAGTCACACTTTGGACACTGATCTTCAGGATGAAATAATTTACAGATGGCTCTCGTCAGAGCTCGGCAGCCCGGCAGTCCACACTTTTCTTGTAGTGTGGTGGGTATCTGTCATTAGCACACCGGATACACCCACAGACTCGGAGAATGTGCTCCGCGGTCTGGTTAGCTTCACCACAGGAGCACGGATGGGGGACGACACGATATGAAAGCGTCAGTACAGGTGTTGGTAGCCAGGCTGGTTCAGGCTGTTTTGTGGCCCTGTCCGCAGGCGGTAAATGATTACCTGCTCCTGCTTGTTCTGCCGATGGTAGCAATCCGGTGGCTCTAGTGCCATTTAACGGAGAGTTATCAAACACCGTCGTTAGAGAATGGTGTCCTCTCTCTCTCGAGAAGTTCAAAACTCGCATTTTGGACAAAGTTTTTTTTTCTTCTGGATATCGGCCCAAGTTCGTGACTTTCACGTTGGTGATTAAACCTGTTCCCTGCTTCTCATTCGCTCCTGCTCCTATTTTCCCCACCCAAATCCCCACCCCACCGCATTTTGTGTGTGCATTTATTAGCGGAAGCTACTTTCAATGTTTGCCTCACAGTCGGGGTGGGGGTGGGGGTGGAGAGTAAACGTCTCAACACTGAAAACCCACAGTTATGTTGGCAGAGGAAGGAGGAGGTGGAGGATATATGAAGTCGGGTCAGGGTGGGGAAGTCAAACCGGACACAACCTTGGAAGGTTGCAGAGATCATGTAAACAGAGAGAATCGTGAAGAACAGCACCAGGAAACAGTCAGTGGTATGTTTCTTCTAGTCATTAGCCGGACACGAACTGTAAGAATGAAGACACGAACTGTAAGAATGAACATTAAACAATATTAAGGATTTCAGGGTTGTTCGGTCCAATCTCCCATAGTGAATTCAGTACTGATACTGAACTCCCGCTTACGTTGCGGCACAGCCTACCGTTCAGGCTGTATCAGGATTCAAGCCATGGAAACACGGGCTCCCTTCGGTAAAAAAAAAAAAAAAAAAAAAGGCGTTAAAAGGGAGTACATGGGTAGGGAAGGAGGGTAGATAGCAAGCCAAATCTGACCCACTGTAGTAGTCACTCACTCAGCTCACGGGAACCAACTGCTGCGGGAGCCGCCGCCCTGCCAATCACAGCCATACCAGGCTGCCGGGTCTGAAGGGCGAGAAGAGTCAGGCCGAATGCCCAGCTCATCAGGGAAGACGCATGAAGGCTGAATGATGTCGGTCAGGGTTACAAGTAGTCCCTGACCTCGGCAGCAGACTCCGGCCCCGTGTTATCGTCCTAGCCGGACTCGGGGCTCCGCCTATCGATGTGTCTGAGGCGGGATCTCATCTGTTACCGTGGTTCACGTGCTGAAAACTGGACTTGTTTGTGGAATGTGTGTGTGTGTGTGTGTGTGTGTGGTGAGTGAGGAGAGAGAGAGAGAGAGAGAGAGAGAGAGGAGAGAGAATGTTTGGTACAATCGGTGAAGGAATTTGGGAGTGAGGAAGATGGAGTGTTCACAAAAAAAGTATAGAGATTCCCTATTTTTCAGATGCCATTGATAAAGTTCATGTGGACATTGATTTTAGCCACGAAAGGGCCTTGTGTGGCCGTGTGAGGTATAATAAAATTGAAACTCAAACGGTTGTTCGTTGCGGGAATATCCTATTCGGTTGTAAAGCCGAGAGAGCGAGTGATTTTTAAGGAGTGGGGGTGGGAGTTGGGGTAGGTGCAGAGATGGGGAATAGAATGTGGGAGGAAGAGCGGATCACTAAGAACTATCTTCCCACTTCAAAAGAAAATTATGGTGATGCTGTACATTTCCACCCCTGCATAAAATCTGTTGAATTGGACGGGGAAATTGACGGGATATTGCAGGGTGCCACACTCTAAACGGCCGGTAATTATTTTAGTGGTATATATTTGGCATCAGCAGAAGTGCTTTAAAGAAGTCGGGTGTTTTTTGTTGTTGTTGCTTTTATCCCTTGGTTGGCTGTATTCACTAAAAACACGAAGCCGATCCTCCATCCTCTCGATTCTGCTCCCGCAACCCCCACACGCTTCAGCACGTGAATCGCGATCTTACAGGCAGCAGTTGCAAGAAAGTACACAACATTCGGAGAATAATGTAGCTCGATTTTTCGTATTTTGTTAGTGTGAAGGAAAGAGAGAGACGAAAAACAAAGACAAAGTTAAGGACCTGCCTCTCTGATTCAGCTTCTCAGTACCGTTTGAAATCCACTTAACCTTCAGCACAAACAACATTTAATGTTGTCTTTTAGGGCTAGAGATGAGAGAATTTTAATTTCTCATCATGTACAGCCATCCCCCCCCCTCCCCGCCGCCCGCACCATAAATAGAAACATTCTCGGATTGCCCGTCTCACTCTCGTATCCACCCCCACCCCCACTCTACTCCGACCACCACTCACCTGCCTCTCACCCGTAATTTAAAAGGAAAAAAAAGAAGTCTGGCCGAACTCAGTCTGGCAGGTCATCAGGAGAAAGGGAAAGACGGGCAAAGGTGTGTGATGCCGGCGCCAGTTTCGTTATTGACACACACACACACACACACACACACACACCCCCACCCCCACCTTCCCAGCATCGACCGATCGTGCGATGGGCTTCGCCTTGGATTCAGCTGACGGGGAGGGGGTGGGGGTGGGGGTGGGGGTCTTCTAATTTGGGGTTCGAAAGATCGCAAAAAGTGCCAATATGATTTGGTGAAGCAGAGAACCTGATGGGGATGGCAGAAAAGTCAGATGGAGGGACTAAAGGTTAGTCCTTTCATCAGTTTAAGAATACCAAAGTTTGCAGGATGACTTATTTCCGATACCGCACAAGTGTGGCGTCCATAATCACACTTTGTAATGGAACGGGACTTTGAAATTTTTTTTTTTTTTAGATCCCAACTGCAAATGACTGATAATTCTTTGATAGCACGATTCCTTCACTGGTAAGCGTACTTAAATTCAATTCCTCCCACACACACACTTCTCTTCCCCCACCTCCTTCCCCTTCCCACGACAAAGGCGAATACCTACGTCGTTTCTTCTCCAGTGCCTGTTCCCTCGCAGTTTAGTGATCCCTACCTTCACCCCCCAAAACAGTACTATTTTTTCCTCCGCCTCAGAGTCGAGTTGGTATGCAGAACTCGTCCAGAAAGATGTATCATGGAAGATGAGGCAATGTTAGTACCGTTGAGTCGTCCTTGACCCAGACGTTGGCTTACAGTGTTATCGCCCTCATCTGGTTTGGCTGATGTTGTCAGCCAATCGACGTGTGAGTTGCGGGAACTCGTTTCTTCTTTCTTGTTCAGTAAGGAGGGCCGTATATGAACTCGGAAAAGAATGCGAGCGAGTTTTAAGGATGAGGTTGGGAAGGACGGGAGGCTAAAAGGGGACGGATTGGGGAGGGGGGGGGGGGGGGGGGGGGGGGCGGGAGGCAGGGAGAAAATAAAAGAAACAAGAAGCAGTACCACCGACCACCCACCTCAACCCCCCACCCCCCTCTCCCGTTCCACACTGCTACAAATTAAAAATCGCCCAAAGATTCTGTATTTGTTTGTTTGGTGTTGTTTGATTGTTAGTTTGTTATTGCTGCGTGTCAAGTCCATATAGGCGCAAGAATAGTTTTTAGCCATTAGATAATGTTCACTCTAATGATGATAGTCAGATCACTACCAGTAATTTGTTCTTCACTGACAAAATTATTCTATTTGTTTATGGACCAGAACACGTGAGTCGCACAATAAAAACATACGAATCACATAACCATCCTACACAAACGAACTATGAACTGTCAGGGGTTGGGGGATCAAACTGAAAAACTGGGAAGAGAGTGGGGATTCAAGTGATATCTAACTAAATCGGTCGTAAACCATATTCATCGCTGTGTTTGTTCGTTTGTTTCGAAGGTGGGAGGTGTGTGTGTGTGTGTGTGTGTGTGTTTAATTTGAAGAGTGTGTGTGTGCGTGTGTTTTTTTTAAATTTATTTTTTTATCACGTGTTTTTGCACGAGCATTAAAAAAGGCACACGAAGACCTGCACAATATCATGTTACGTTCTGCTTTTTTTTTTTTTATTCGTTTTGCCGCTCACTAATACATAGTCTGACGAGCCAAGTTCCTGTCGAGCAAAATTTAAAAATCTTCTCTCTCTCTCTCTCTCTGTCTCTCTCTCTCTCTCTCCCTCTCTCCTCTCTCTCCTCTCTCTCTCTCTCCTCTCTCCTCTCTCTCTCTCTCTCTCTCCCCCGTTTGCCAATACATTGAGTCAGGTACGTACCAGAGCTAGATCTGAAAACAAATCTCCCTCCCTCCCTCTCTCTATCGCCGTTCACCAAAGTATAGTCCGTTCACCCAAAGTATAGTCCAAATCAGGTACAAGCTGAAGCAAAATCAGTTTGAAAACACCTCTCTCTCTCTGTCCTCTCTCTGTCTGTCTGTCTGTCTCTCTCTCTTCCTCTCCCACCCTACCTCTCCCTCCCCATCCCTCTCTCTGTGTCCAAGCTGGAAAGGGGAGGGAGGGAGGGGACTGACGTAAGATCAAGTGAACCCTATGTGTTCGGGTACTGGTTTGATGTTTGTTTGTTTTGCCTATTTGTTCTGTTTGTATATGCATAAATTTGTTGTTCATTTATCTGTCCATTCCTATGGCTGTACTTGTGTATGGCTTGCCACCATTGTATTTATGCATACACACTGCACACGCCCGCTCACGCACGCACCCGCACACGCACACGCTCTCGCACGCACGCACGCACGCACACGCACACACACACACACACACACACGCACGCACACACACACACACACATTGTCTCTCTCTCGCCTTTCCCCTCTCTCTCTCTCTCTCTCTCTCTCTCTCTCTCTCCCCCTCTCTCTCTCTCTTTTCTCTCTCTCTCTCCCTCCCTGATTGATACTGATTGTCTCGCTACAGGGGTTTCCTCGTGTCTTCCTTGTCGTTTCCTTCTTTTTCACTGAAAGGATAGCCTTCTAAGGGAATAGCCGGTTCGCGAGACGAGCTGTACTCTATCTTTACTACATCTGTGTCCCTCTCTTTCTCGTCTTTTTGTTGTTGTGTTCCTCCCTTCCTTCCGTCCTTCTTTGCGCACTTTGGTACCATCCTTGCATACTTATTTTCGTCTTTCGTTTCAAGGATGATTCCCGGGAGATGCCCGGACCTTTCTCTCTTCTGTCCTTCCTTTCGTTATATTTTTATTTATTCATTTTTTGCTACGTACGGGTTGAAAGTGTTACTACACCATACACTAGGAGGCCTACAAAAATAAATGCTGACGCGCTGTATTAAACGCCAAAACATTAAAGTCAGCAAGAAAATGTCCATTGGTAGCAATACAACATACAGATTTGCATGGTGCGCGAGAGTTGGGAAAAAAACGCCTTTGCAAAAAAGAAGGGGAAAAAAAGAAAAAGAAAAAAAAAAACAAAAACAAACAAGAAAATCCGCAAAAACAAAAAAATGCTAAGGCGGGGATGGTGGAGGGAAAAAAAAAGAACAAGTAGACCCGCATGTCCTGTTGAACGATGTCATGACTGCTCCCGTGTGCATATTCATACGGCTCACACAGCGATTGCTTTCTTATTTCAGCTAGGGTCAACCAAAACCTATACTAAACAACCGGTTTCAAGAATGCTAAATGTCAGTAACTTTCGGCAGTAGAAGCTGAAGATTATCAGAAGAAGAAGGAACTGTGATTACCATCTTCTATCCTGCCGTCAGATCTTGGGCAGGAATCGCCAATCCCCATTTCATTTTCATGGAGTCGACCTCGAGTCCTGGATAGTCAGTCGACCAGTTCCTTGACGATGAAGGTATCATGGAACAGCCCGCAAGCCACGCTCAGGGTTCATCGGAGCTACGGGATCGCCACAGTGGAATACGATTGAACATGTGCGTGATATCATCAATCCAGATGTGCGTGTAGGAATCGAACCGCCTACAAGCGGCATCTCTCTCCTTTCTCTTTGCACAGCTTGCACGTGCTCTTGAAGAGGAAATGGGGGGGGGGGGGGGGGGGGGGGGGGGGGGGGGGGATCTTCAGCAGAAGATCGGCCATCAGCCCTGGTGCAGCATATGGAACCGCGAGGTAACTGTTACTGAGGGTTTAGGAAGTCATACACGCTATTGACTGTACGTTATGGCGGCTGCATTAATGTCCTGATCCCAACTGCCATAATCTCCTCCTCGTTTTTATGATCTTATTCCGTTTGTCAAAGTCAAATCCTGACATGGACCAAAGTACGCTTTTCTGTCAGAGCCAAACCGTCAGGAATACCCTTCCGTTTACCTCTGGATACCCCTTTTTTTCATCCTGTTGTAACTCTTTTCTCAAGACCTATTCACAGAGACAGTGTTGATTTCAAACCTTTTGTTTTTTTTAGCCGTCTTGCATCCTTGCTGTCGATTTTTTTTTTTTGTGCGCGCACGCACATGTGTGTGTGAGCGCGCGAGCGTGTGTGTGTGGTCAAAAGGTCTGTTTGCAGTGAGCAGTAGCCATCTTTTTTTGTGGGAAGAGACAGCAAAAAAATATATACAGGTTGTGTTTAGTTTTGATACCTTTCTTTATATTCTTTATTATGTATTAAGTTGGGACCAAGGTAGGACCCGATTTGTGAAGGTTTTTCTGTTGTTCTCATAAACATTCCGAAAGATATCTTTCCCCTTTAACTGAAGTCAAAAGAATAAAATGAAAGCATTTCATCGCGATTAAAACAAATTTCGGACTTAACAATTATGTGAATCGAAATTCGCATGCAAGGTTTGTAACGCAGATTATAATGTGGCATAAAATGGGTTCAACGAAGACAAAGACACATTGTCCACCCACCCCTTCCCCATCCACTCAAGCCCCACCCCCCACACACTCCGCCTACCCACCCTCTCACCGCCGCACCACACCACACACACACACACACACACACACACACACCACACACACACACACACACAAACACACACACACACACACACACACACACTTGCACAACAAGTCCGCATTTTCATGAAACTGTTCATCTGTGTGACCCCGATTCTTCCCTCCCTTCCGTCTGCTCATCAACCCCACTTTTTTTTTTTTTTTTTTTTTTGAGTCTTAATATGATACTCGCACTCTGCTCTTTCTAAACAAGCGCGCGCACACAAAGGAGTGGGGAAACTCTCTCTCTCTCCTCTCTCTCTCTCTCTCCTCTGGGGGCTCTTATTATCCCCACGTGCTTTTCTTCCTCTTACCTACTGCCAGCACAAACACAAATCCTGGTGCAGCCCCCAGGATCCGGAGCTGTCACTGGCAATAGAACAAAAGATCTCTTGTATAGCAATCTTTTTGGGAGAGCAGTAGCTCTTCGAGTTTACAGAGTTGGCCAGATGAAACTCCACTGCAGCAAACTGTAGCTCCACCATAGAATATCGTCAAGACGGCAAGGATTCAAAACAAAAACTGAGAAGGTGGAGATTCGTTTATCAGGACCACGTACCATTTTAGGCCAGATTGACTACGATCGTACAGTACAACAATTCTCTCTTTTTTTCCATAAAAAAAGTTCTTTTATGTTGCGTATTGAAAGTAACATAATATTGTCATTGCTCCGCGACTCAAGCCAAACTTCCCACACGGGATCGGGTCACTGATGATAAACATTTTCTCAGTGAGAGTTCTGTGACCGCAGAAGACTTCCGCCTCACCCCCCCCCCCCCACCTCCTCTCCGCTATGAATTGGATACATAAGACATTGACTGTCTATCTGGCAGTAACCTACTACCATCTTAAGACTCTCATCGTCGACGGAAGTAGTTCGGCTATCATCTTCGTGAGTAGCCTCCTTGAAACCACCGGCAAGTGGAACAATCTTGACCTTTGTTCTATTGGCAGGAACAGGTCTGATTAGGTTTCCCCCACATGAACTGAAAGGTTCTTTTATCTTCTGGTCTGTCGGCAATTATCTTACTTTTCGTGCGGATTACTCATATGACCGATCATCCAAGGGCAGAGGGCACTGACCGACTAGTTAAACAAAAAACAAACAAACAAAACAACAACAACAACAAAACAACTAGCTGTAAGCTGGCGGTCAGTTTGTCTGTTTTTATCACACAGTTTATAATTTAGGAGGTTCTAAGTGTGTGTGTGTGTGGTGTGTGTGTGTGTGTGTGTTGTGTGTGTGTGTGTGTGTGTGTGAGAGAGAGAAGAGAGAGAGAGAGAGAGAGAAAGAGAGTGAGTGTGTGTGTGTTGGTGTGTGAGAGAGAGAGAGAGAGAGAGAGAGAGAGAGATAGAAGAGAGAGAGAGAGAGTGTGTGTGTGTGTGTGTGTGTGTGGAGAGAGAGAGAGAGAGAGAGAGTGAGTGGTGTGTGTGTGTGTGTGTGTGTGTGTGTGTGTGTGTGTGTGTGTGTGTGTGTGTGAACATCCGCCAGTTGTTGCAGCATCTTAAAACTTTTTGCAATCCCACGTTTAAAGCGGCACTTCTTCCTTTGGAAGCAACTTCGGCTCTTTCAAGTGGAGTACTTGTATCAAGTTGCCGAGGGTAACAGTTTGAGCAGCCTGAAATACTGTTTTCTGTTGATTCTGGTCCGAGCCTTCTCCCTCAATGTTTTCCCAGTTACATGCCACGTCGAGTCCCATGAGCGTCATAGTGTTGCGTTTCTTTTGCGGTCGAGTATAGTGTTTCGACAACGTCAAGCCGAAAGGCGGTGCTGCCGAGAGTATGAAACTGAATACTTTTCCTGTCCTTGAAATGGTAGCGGTGATGGTGGGTAGGTGCATGCGTGGGTATGTGCGTGTGTTCGTGCGCGCGCGCGCGCGCGTCTGAATGTGTGTGTGTGTGTGTTGTGTGTGTGTGTGTGTGTGGAGAGAGAGAGAGAGAGAGAGAGAGAGAGAGAGAGAGAGGAGAGAGAGAGAGAGAGAGAGAGAGTGATGGTGCTGTCAGTGCTGTTTACATATCTCTCTTTCTCTGCCTATTCGTCTCTCTCAGTCTCTTGTTCTCTTCCCCTTTCCCTTCTGCCCCCTTCCAGCCTCGCCCCTCTTCTTCGTAACCGTCTCTCTAATCTAAGATTACATTATTTTCGGAAAATTTATTATCCAAGGGAGCGCGGTCTGACCCTATTACCGAGTTTGTGCCTTGTTCTGCAGAAGTTTTCCACCCTCCGCTGAATTTAGGGCAGACGCAGCAGACAGCAGCGAAAGCAGTCGGTTTTCAGCGGTGTGGTGTGTGTGTGTGTGTGTGTGTGCGTGCGTGCGTGCGTGCGTGCGTGCGTGCGTGCGTGCGTGCGTGTGTGTGTCTGTGAATGTGCAAGTATATGTTTTTCAGTATGTGTGTGTGTGTGTGTGTGTGTGTGTGTGTGGACTGTGCACGTGTGTTTTTAAACATGCGTGCGTGCACGTGGGTTCACTTATCGGAAAATGATTGACATGTTATTACATATCCCTGCGGTGCTTGCGTGGGATTAGATTAGTTACTGGCGTGGAGGGAAGCTGTTGTTTGTCGACTCACTGTGATGCAGATGGTCTATTCTGCGTTTGTCAATATACTTTCAGGACTTCCAAGTGTCTTTTCTGCTTTTTATCATCATCTTTATCACTATCATGACAGATTTGGTACAGTTACAAAAACAAACAAACTAAACGACCCACACAACAGTTAAGCCATCTTCCTCGTTGAAGCGCACAGTTTGTGATTCGTTTTGCTGTCTCGGGTTGTTCGCCTGGCGGCCTGCCCGTACGAAATCCACCACAATCCTTGTTTTGCATGTTAAACCACAACACAAACCTCAACTCGACCGGAAATGTGAAGATCTGAAGTGGTGGTTAACTTGGGCACATTCCACAATTACCAACTCCTGTTTTGGGTTCATTCAAGCTGGGAGTATTTTGGTTGTTCACGGCTCACTTGGGACTGCAGTTTGGTAGCTTATACTCTTATTAGCATAAACCTACATCTTAACTCCCGTTCCCGTGACGTACAACAGGCTCATCAAAAATTTTAGTGTGTTATCCTTTTACATCTACTGCTTTCTGATATTTTTTAAGTAAACTTTTTTTTTCATGGATGGGAGATCAGAATGTCATTGTTATATTTGTTACAATGTCTGATACCAACACTCATTTGTATGCAAGTTCTGACCGTCGAATTGGAAAGTCTGGCATTTTAGCATATGTGAAACCAACACTAAGTATGAGTTCAAACCATCGTAGTCGATAAACAGGCTTTGGCATTTTACCAGGTATAAAACCAACACTTGAGAAAAAGAAGGTGTAAACTAATGAATTTTTTTTTTTTAACAAGACAAGCAAGTTATTTTCACCAACAGAAAAAGCAAGACAAAAATCATGACGTAAATCAGGTTAGCCTCTTTCAGGAAACGTAAAATTAGTTTTAAAGAAAATGCGCACAATGAAATGCGTTAATCGCACGGAATTTTTTTATTTTTTATTTTTTTTTAACAGGCATTTTTATTTTATTTCAAACAGGCGATTCATTTCCGAATTGAACACTGTCCAAGTAGTGATCCTAGGTATCCATCCGAAAAAGGGCAAACTTAAAGATCGTCGACACTTCTGGGGTTTTACATTGCCTTGAGGTTTTGTTTTTTGTTCCCCCCCCCCCCCCCCCCCCCCCCCAATTCTAACCCATCACATTGAACATGCACCAAGAAACATGAATATGTGAACATATTAGTAACTAGTAGGCTCTACCAATATTTCCTCAAGCCGAAAAAAAAAGAAAAAAAAAAAGTAAATACACCAGCAGTGTACTTAAAGTTACCACCATCCTTTTCGTGCCTTTTGCTACTTTCTTTTTTTCTTTTCCTATTCCTTCTTTTTCTCTCTCCTTTCTCCCCCCCCCCCCCCCACCTCCCCCCTTCCACCTTTAAAAAAAAATTTTTTTTTACGGGGTGTCCTATGTTTGTAATAGGCAGCCTTTTTTGTGTTTTCACTTTGGCTTTGGTTTGGTTTGGCTTGCGTTCGAGGAAATCCTTTTACTCCCTCGCACTCCCCCCTGACCCGGTCCCTTCTCTCCTATGTTTCTCCCTATCCCCGCTCCCCTCCCGTCTCCCAACCATCCTGTCCCTCTTCCTACCATTGTCTAAAAAACGTTTCTGTTCTGTACGTTGTATTCAAACAGAATGAGTAATGGTGTCTGAGCTTTAGTTTTCTTATATATGCTAATGCACATTTTCCCGATCAAAATGATATGATTTAATATACCGAGACTTTTCAAGTCTGTTTCCACCGTGGTTACACCAAAGAGAACGTTATTTAAAGTTAACTTTGTTTTCAGATCCAACTTTGTTTGTACATACCTTTCTACATCTTTCCAGAACGCTCTCACCGGTGCACAAAGGTAGAAGAAATGTTCTATAAAGTCAATTTCGTCCCTGCAGAAGGAGCATTTATTATTGTCAACTTCCTTCATTTTGTGCAGCAATATATTCGTTGGGTAGATATTATGTAGGATTTTCCATTGCAGTTCTCTCAGTCTAGTTTCCTTAGTTGCTTTTACCGCAAGTAGCCATATACTCTCATCTAGCACAACGTTTAATTTTCTTAACCAAAATGCCTCTGCACATGACTGAACAGGATTGTTTACTGACTCTTTCTTTTTTTAAAAAGGCTGCAATATGTTTAGTTTTGGGTCCATGTGTCATGAAGTCTGGCATAACTACCTTTTCGTTTGGGGTGTTTGCAACAGTTAACAGGCCATCTGTCCATCGTTTCCAGATGTTTGGTATAGCGTTAATCAGTGCGTTGTATTCGAAAAACGTGACTGCGTGGTTCCTTCCAATTCTATCTGTAACTTCTTCTCTAGTCAGGAGTCTGTTTTCGCTGCTTTTTATGATATCACTAAACTAATGAACTGAAAATGTACAGTTTGGCACCTAAACAAGGATACGGACCACAGGGTCGAACCAGAACATCTTCAGACACATCAATCTGGCATTGCACGGGATTTCTGAACAGTTATCCTCCTGCGACCAGTTCTGAACAATAGGTGGGAGAGCAACATCTTCCTCAAATTAAGGAGCACGTCACCACTAGTCTACATTATGTTCTATTCGAACTTTCACTGAAAAAAACTGCGTTTTCGTGTAGCTCGTGTCAGTGACGCAGGAGCCAAATAACTCGCATCGTGTGGTGTTTCCCTTGCTTGATAAGCTGTCTCTATTTCACCACCTCACGGAGAAACTCCATGGGGTTGCGAAACGGAGGGAAGCAGTTCTACAATGGTGCAGAGCCATTTGAGAAGCCCACAATGAAAGTTGAAAAGCTCTTTAAAGTTCCATTAAAAAAACCCTGATTAACGCAGTCAATACTCTGTTCACAAGCTAGTATGGACTATCACATCAGATGCTGCTCTCCAAATTAACTTAAATTTAGTTTAATCGTGGCATAAAATCGGAGCTCGGGGGGAGGGGGGTGGGGGGGGGGGGGGGGGGGGGGGAGGGGGGGAGCGGGAATGGCTTCATGTCAAGCTAGCGGTACTGACAATTATATTCATGCGAACGCAAAGAAGTAGAACAGTTTGTTGGTGGAGATGCCAGCTGACCCTCAGACAAGGCAAATGATGATTAAAGCCTGCAGTGCCTTTTGACCTCTTGTGTGTCTTCATGTCACTGACATCTTCATAGCAGACATTCAACAGTTGCGTGGGGTGTGAGAAAAGTTGAGGCTGGAGGTGCTAATCAACTGACGAAACATGCCTTTCATTTTTAGTAAGACAACCGAGCTGCCGTTCTCAGATTTGGCAAGGACAACAACAAAATGTTTTTCAGGTTAAAAAAAAAACACGTTTGATTCTGATGAAGTCAAGAAAATGCGACTTTCAGTGAATTAGCAAAAAATCATATATTTATTACTCTGTGTAAGTCGGTCAAGCAATTTAGGAGCCAAAATGTGTGTGTGTGTGTGTGTGTGTGTGTGTGTGTGTGTGTGTGTGTGTGTGTGTGTGTGTGTGTGTGTGAACAGGTAACACAACCACACTCACTTGTAATGTTCTCTGGTTCTATAAGTAATATATATGTATAACAAAAAAAGAAGGAAAGAACTAAAAGGAACGAATGAAAGGAGGAACAAAACGACCAAACACATTCTCTCTCTCACACACACACACACACACACACACACACACACACCACACACACACACACACACACACACACACACACACACAACCTTGTCATACCATACTGTCGAGCCTCAGATCGTTAGAAACCTCAATATCTCATCGTTGCTAATCCTACGAATGATCTGTTAGATTTGAAGAATCAAAATCTTAAGTGTTTCCATTTTCATACTATTTTGGAAATAAGAAAAAAAATTCTTAGGTAGAGCGTGAAGCAGGTTTTCAGAGAATCCCCAGACAAGTGTTTTGACTCTGAACTCTTGACACTCTTAGGGCCGGGCCGCATACAGCTCATGAGCCTTAGATACCCCCAGTGCTGTCAGACTTTTTTTTCCTGATGCTGCCAGGATTCAACCAGGCACCTGCTGGATGGATTGGAGTCCCGAGGTTGAATCGGATATTTATTCTAAGTTGGGAAAATTTAGTCTTATGAAGTTCATTTTCGTTCCCCCGTCAACCAGATCCGCTGGAACACTTTTCATTTGCCTCTGCTATTGCTTTAAGGGTTCTAGTCCCTTTTTTTAAATATTTTTTTTTAACTAGCATTCCCGAGCTGTTTTATCAATCATACGCTGTTGAGCCTACAAACACCCTTGCTCTAACCGCTGTGGCGAAGATTTGGGCCGGGAAGCTAGATTAATAAGCTGCACGCAAGACCAGCATACTTCTCAGTCTTGTAGATGTGAGCACCCTCCATTCTGCTTTCATATGGCTTTTCGGGTTCAATCACAGAAATTTGTTTCGTAAATCTGAGTGGAATACAACGTCCGGTCTCGTGTCACTCTTCTTGATGATCTCTAGGCGGGTTTTCCCGATGCTTGAAGATCTGCTTTGCAGTCCCAGTCATCCATCCCATCCGGCAAACCCCGATTCCATGCTCTTTGATGTCACACCTCTTCCAGACCATGACTTGTGGTCTTCTGCCTTGTGGAAGGTCGTTGCGGGAGCTTCGGGTGGTGTAGCGTTTCCTCTAGCAGTGATAACCGCATGTGCGATCTCCTTAAGCACTTGGCTGTGTCTCCCTGTCTGTGTTCCATGGATTAGCGCTGCTTCGCATGGCCAAAGGACATGTTCCACTGTTTGTTTGCCCCGACAAAGCAGACACACAGGGCAAATCGATTTCCCCACTTCAGCAGGTTTCAGTTCGAGCGGAGGATGTCATATACTTGAATTCGTGGGCTTGACGTCGTATACGCTTCCTAGTTCTACAGTATTTTGGAAGAGCGCACCAAGATATTTTCGACAGAAAAAGAAATTTGGAGAATAGTTTGGAATAGACTGTCTGTTGCTGTCGATGTGATACAAACTTTACACGTTTTCGTGTAGCTTTGTTCAGTGGAATAGAATACGAAATTTCACTTTTCAGTTGGTTTACATGGAATATTAAATGATCTAGCAGTGACTGAACACATGAATACTAAGTCTTATAAGCAGTGGAAACGAAATGGAAACGGTTAAAATTTAAATGTATTTCGTATCACTTGTGTGAGTGTACATCAAAGACATCAGCAGTCATGATTCTTCTTTCAGATATGATAACTGCATGAAAAAAAGGTAACCCACGGGAATGTATGGGAGTCACATCACGATTCAGTGTATGAAACCTTCGATAGCTGTAGTCCTTCATTTCTTTCTACAAAGAAACCTGTAATCACTGCAACCACTCTTTCATTTCTACAAAGAAATCTGTAATCACTGTAATCCTTCATTGGTTTATACAAAGAAACATGTAATCGCTGCAATCCCGTCTTAGTTTGCAGAAAGTAAGCTGTAATCCCTCATTTCTACAATCAACCCTGAAATCGCTGCAATCCCTCATTTTTTACAATGAAACTAGTATTCGCTGCAATCCCTCATTTCTACAATGAACCCTGAAATCGCTGCAATCCCTCATTTCTACAATGAATCCTGAAATCGCTGCAATCCCTCATTTCTACAATGAACCCTGAAATCGCTGCAATCCCTCATTTCTACAATGAACCCTGAAATCACTGCAATCCCTCATTTCTACAATGAAACCAGTATTCGCTGCAATCCCTCATTTCTTCAATGAACCCTGAAATCGCTGCAATCCCTCATTTCTACAATGAACCCTGAAATCGCTGAAATCCTTCATTTCTACAAAGAAACTTGTGATCGCTGCAATACTTCTTTCATTGCGACAATGAAACCTGGAATCACTGCGATCCGTCTTCAAATCTACAACTGAATTTAACTTTTTAACTTTTGTATTTAATCGCGGTTTTTGATTTAAAAAAAATAATAATAAAAAACAATTCTGAAGATCTTTGGAAACGAACAAGAGGAAATCGACTAGAAGGCGGACAGTTAGCCTGCTTGTTCTTTGTGCGTTTTATTTTAAGAGAACCATTTTGTATTATTATACTGACTGGGAATGTGAACACCGGCCTGAAACTTTGTGTATAATACAAGTCTTTTCCAAGGACAACCGAATCAGTGATACGTTGACTGTAATAATATATTTAATCTAACAAAGAGTAGCTATGTAAGGGAAATATGAAATTGCTTTTGGGAGCTAAGAAAACGAGGATACTGCTATTACTAAAACACAGTGGGTTTACTGATATATTCCAAGCTGTTGAAATCAGCTGTTGAATGAACACTGTTCAGTGAATGTGTACATACGAGTAAAACCTTTCCTCTTCATATCAGACAACTAAAAATACAAGTCGGAAACCTCGAGTCCGTTGGCAATGTTGATAGGGGTATTTCTGATCTTATTTGACGCCCTCGTCAAGTCTTGTCTAAACTGAATTAGCCACAGGCCTTGCTCTCTCTGAAGGGAAAAAAAAGTACAGACACAGACCCTCATGTATTCTCCTTCCACCCACCCTCCTCAAAGCAAAACAGAAGTCTCTTTGTGAGTATCTTAAAACCACTGTCTAGCCCAGACTGATTCCAGAAGCTATGGAACCAACACTTGCGATGCTCTACGTTTTAAGAAAAAAAGAAAAGACGTCTTGAGTAAGAAGAAGAAGAAAAAACAAACACTCTTGTTAGCGAGGTTTGAAAGAGTGCGCGTTCGAGCGTGCGGTGTGATTGTGTGTGTGTGTGTGTGTGTGTGTGTGTGTGTGTGTGTGTGTGTGTGTGTGTGTGTGTGTGTGCTTGCGTGCGTGCGTGTTTGTGCGCGCGAGCGTGTATGCTGTGAATAAAAACTGAAGAAAGTTGTCACACAGAGAGAGAGAGAGAGAGAAGGAGAGAGAGAGAGAGAGGAGAGAGAGGACCGCAGTTAATGCCCTGCTTCGCAGAACTTAACCTGCGCGCAGGATATATCCACGCCACCTAGCAAATCTCCATCTTACAAACTCCAGAGGGGCTGGCAGTTTAATGGTCAGTGTCTTCAGCTGCTGGGCTGACGGTAATGAGTTCGAGCCCTTGTGGGGTCGGATTTTCAGGGCCTGAAAACTCTCTCGGTCCACCCAGCGAAACAGGAAATCTGATTCAGTTCAGGAAAGGTTTAGGGGACGGAAGGAGAGAGTTGGGCATCGCATTCTACTATGCCAAGTCCCTGGACACGATGAACGTTAACAGTTCCCTGGTCCTCTTACTATTAGAATATAGCACTTAAGCCTTAACCTGAGTTACAGTGAAGTCGATAAGATCGATGAAACTGATTCAAACACACCGTTCAATTTGACACCAACAGTGACAAGCTCCGATAATTACGAAGCATACTGAGAACTAAAAAAGAAAATGCGTTCTTCCATGACAATGTGCGGATTTCGCATCCACAGTAACAGTAATTTATCTCGGCGTATCCGGCTACAGAGTCCTAAAAATCAGACCCTTGAGATATCCGCTGAAATTCCAATTAGGCCAGCAGAACCAGAGCACAGGGTTTGTATCGACGATTTACGTACATGAATATTCAAATGCACTTTTGCATGAAGCCCTCTGAAAAACGTGGGTGACTTTATGCACACAATGCCGTATCAGGTGTAAGGCTGCGTGCAGCGAAAGGTTGCCGGTTTTCGTTACAATTGTAAGAAAGCCACTTCACTATTTCCGACGGAGGGAAAAAAGAAACTAATCTCACGGGTGAGAGAATCTCGTGAAAACCCACTCCGGTGCTCGTTTGTTTTTTGTGTTGTTCATCCGACTGCACCCGTCGTTGGGATGAATGATAGGTTCAATCAGTTGAAATGTACATCTTCCAGTTGTCATGTTAGAGAACTGACAACCGATTGTCTGGGAAGGACATTAAGGTAAAGGAACTGAGCCAATGACACCTCCATCACTTAAACCGGATATATGGCCACATGGCTATGAGTTGGAAAGGGAGGATAGAAAAAATTCTGTTCAACAGTCAGAAGACGTTACTAGTTATTGTGGATGGACCAAAAAATTATGGCGAAACAAAGCAAAAGACCTTTCTGACCCAAGTTCTTACAGACATTATTTCCATAAAAGATCGAGCTGATTTTTTTTTTTACCCGGAAAAACCCGAATCAGAGACTATAGGCTGCTTTCAACCCCTCACCTCCCCCAGTATCTGTCACTTTTATAGGCTATATATTAACGTATAAACCGGGCAAGTCGATAAGCTACATTCTGCCATTTCAACGTCACTGGTGCACATTGATCTCAAGTCTACGAAAGTTTCCTCTGGATTACTGATTGTCTGAACAGCTAAAACGCTTATTTATCAGCTATAAACCGCAAGTTAACGGCTTTCGACGAATCATGAAGCCCAACACATGTGCTGTAAATGAGACATATAACACATTGTTAAAGCAGCATGCAAAGAAAGACGATGTTAAACAACTTAGTCTATGATTTAGTGTGTGATTTAACTTTCCTTCCTTTATAATCCTTACGATCTCCAATACAAAAAAAAAAGAGATAAATCCTGTCTTTAAGTACCGCAGGTCAGAAAGGAAACCTCTTGTACCATCTTTACTTAATTTTCTTTTTCATTGTCTGTAATTAGGAAACGTCCTCTGACAGAATGACGCATTCTCGCTCTCGTCTATAAATAAACCATGATCAGCTGTGAAGGAGCGAAGTGCTACTGAAGAACGATGAGAGAGAGAGAGAGAGAGAGAGAGAGAGAGGAGAGAGAGAGAGCGTTAACGGTAAACCACAACAGAACCACCAACGGTAAACCACAACAGAACCACTGTGAGCGACATTTGGACTCACCTGCTCCCCCACGTTATTTTCTGATTGAAATTGGACTCCAGCAACAGCTGCCAATGTGCTTAAACAGCGTATCTACTGCCTAGTCTCCACAATGTCGCTCACTTTTTACCTCGGGAGGCTCCCCTGGATTTGGAGCTTAAATGGTGACGCAAACACCAGCTCAAAACCACACACACGCACACGCACACACACACACACACACACACAACCGGCTTTGTGAGGTTTTTGCCACAAAAACCAAATTTTCGACCGCTCGGCCTTCGTCTGAACTGGGGGAACGGGAGCGCACGTGTCTGCGTTGAAATGGAGCCATCTCTATCTATCACGCCCGAACAACTTATCATTTCCAGTCATGCGTCGGTCTGTCTGCCTTCATAAAAGGTGCCTAGCTATCAAGTAAACGCAGCGTAACAAACCTTGCGACATTAACCAACGAAAGAGAGTCTGCCTAACTCAGAGAGCGTGCCTGTAACCAGCTGGTTAAATTAAGAGAGTGGAACTATTTAAAACTATGAACTCCAGTTTGTCTCTCTCTCTCTCTCTCTCTCTCTCTGTCTCTAACGAGGAGAATGAAAAACCGCTGCTGTAAGCGACAACCTCATTACCAGTTTACAAATTATAAGCAGGTGAGGCATTAAACCGAAAGAAGGCGCGTTTACCTGAGTGGGAGAGACAAGAGTTGGGAGGAGGAAAGCACCCATCGATCGAGTCCGAATAGAAGAGCAGGGTGAGAGGTTGGCAGTTAAGACAGGGCAAAGAATGGGGAGGTGAAGGAGGGGGTGGGGGGGGGGGGGGGGGGGGGGAGAATGGGGATGGAAACGAGGGAGGGGAGAGGAAAAAAAAAAGCTCGAAGTACCGCGAACTCCAAGTGCTTTTAAGCGTGAAATTTTTAGCCCGCTGAAAAATTCTCTCTCCCTCCCTCCTCTCCGTGTATCCGGGTGTCAACGTTGTTTTTGATCAGAATGAAAATATTTCCCAACCTGTTTTGAAAGGGCAATCCTGACATGGTCTGCGGGCTAACTGGACTATAGGCTCCTTGATTTATCGATCCGACACCTGTATTGCTGCTTTTTGGGGGGGTAGGTGGGTGGGTGGGGGTGTTGGGTGGGATATCGTTTGCCACGCTTCCTTTGATGCAGGTAGCACGCCACAGCGAAGGGGGCGAGCTTTGTAATAATTTAACTCAGCCCTGCTCCCAACTTGCCCCCCCCCCCCCCCCTTCCTCCATCACCGCCCTCTCACCTCATTTGGCTCCCGATTTTCTAAAACAGAATGTGAGGATGTAGGACAGCGGATGGGGCGGACAGCCAGGAGTCTCAAGGTGTCAGTCTTGTAGAGGTTCACAGCATTACATTCTGTGTCCTCTGTCTGAAGACAGTCCAGCTTTAGCTGGAGTCCTGAAGAATGGGCTTGAGGCTGTGGTAATGCCCAAGGCACTGTTTGTGTGTCTGTGTTGTTGTGAACTTCCAGCTTCTGAACTGATGTGTGCACTTCTGCCTACACCGTTCACAGACCTGTCCATGAACAGCCTTTTCCATTATTTTCTCCTTTTTTCAATCGAGTGTTCCTGTCTTTCTCTTTAGTCAGTCCTCTCTCTCTCTCTCTCTCTCTCTCTCTCTCTCTCTCTCTCTCTCTCTCTCTCTCTCTCTCTCTGAGACTTCTTCTCCTCCAACCTCCTCTCATTCGTTCATGATTCTATCATTTTTCTATATTCTCATTCTATGGTCTTTGGTGTTTACGAATCCTCTCCCCTCTCTCTCCTTACCTGGCCCCCTTCTCTCTCTCTCGTCTCATATTGCTGTTATAATCTTCCTGGTGCGTGCCACTTTTTCTCTATAATGAGGAATGGTTCAGCCAAACTTTGAACGATATACACTGGTTAGCTTTTGAATATTAAAAATATCAATATGGCCGGGATGGTGATGTATTGCGCAGCAGAAATAAAAGCGCTAACGAAATGGTAACGGCATAAGACACAAAGGCAGCTTGAAGAAGGGAAGAAAACAGCATTGTGTGATGGAGAGTGCAGTTGGGATCTTCGGCTGAGGAGGGTTGGGAAACTGGACTGTAGCTGTGTGTTCGACTTCGGGCATGTAATCTGGTCAATGACCCGGGAAGTCTCAACAGCGGAAGCTGAACATGCAAGCAGGGACAGGACAACCGAGTTATGTTTGGTGGGGGTGCTGGAAGGGGAGAGAGGCAGTTCAGGTAGAGGATGATTATGTTTTGTTTAGCCCTCATCTGGTTTTGCGTTTTCTTCCATCATCATCTTTATTATAATGAAAATGGTTGTTTTGGTTCATGTTTCTCTCTTTCTTTAATAAACTTGCTGTCGGGACAGATTATAGTTCTAATACGGTGAAAGTTGCGTAAGCCAACGTGAACTGGAACCATGAAAAATGCAGGTGGGTACCAAGCTGTGTTAAGACACCAATGCCAGATGATTATTATGTACACCCGAATGTTTGCCTCTCTAACTTATGTTCCTTGACCGTTTCGTCCAGTACTATTATATCGCTGTACATCACAACTTGTACCTTATCACAAAGTTTTCCACGAGGCTATATTTCTTTCCTTTTTTCCTCCTCCCCCTCCCCTCCTTCCCCTCGGTCCCTCCTCCGTGCTGTTTTATAATCTCACATCATAGCTACTACCTTTTCATTATGTTTTCCTGAGTTTATTTTCCTTTCTTTCCCTCTTCTCCGACCACTCTCCTCGCCACATTTTACACCCCACCCCACCCCACCCCATCCTGCCCCTTCTTGTTTTTCTTTTACCAAAATCTTTACGATGATCTTTATGATCGAGAGATTAACTGTATTAAAGTATGCTTGTTTTTGTTCAGTCTTGTATCAGTGATTTCTGACTATGTTGTCCTTCACAAAAAAATATTTCAGTTCATATTTAATTGGTTCAATCCTTGACAAAATAGTCCCTTTGCTCTTTTTCTTTCTTTCTTTTTTTAAGGTGCAATCTTTATTTTCGGGGAACTCAAAGTCGTCGCAAACAGAATGAATGCCCCGCACTGTGACAGAAGGCATTAAGCCTCGGAGACTTCCTGCTGATGGATTGCTGAATAGGAATACGGCCGGGGACCCGTCTGACAGGGGTAGTTATAAATTACTCGGACAAGTCGGTGGAACTAAGAAGCGCGAAATGTGACGCTGTGCTGGCCTAATGGAACGAAAATAATCGACTGCCGTGTCTCGACCCGTGAGCATTCCGAGAAATTTAATTGGCGTCTTAACCTAATTGCCCCACATGTTTCCTTCAAACTTCTGCCGGTCCTGCCGTTTTTGAAGATAAGCGATTGGCGGTTTCTTTCCTCTCGTGCTTCCTTGAAAACCAGTTTGCGGGTATGGGTGAGGGGCATGGGGTGGTTAGGGGGGGGGGGGGGGGGGGGGGGGAGAGGAGTGAAACATTAGTCTGTTACTGTGGATTGCCAAGTGGGCAGATTGATAAGCTTACCATCATTCACATCCTCTGGCCAAGCACAACAGAGTTGCAGCTCGTTTCTGTCTGAAAATGTTCGTCTTGGCTAGCCTGCCAAGTGCAACAGCTGGTTCACAATTTAGCTGCACCGATACGGACTGCCGGCCTGAGTGCCACTCGGGGTTTGCTGCGCAATTATTTGGTCCGGAAATATTATTCTATTAGGAGCTCTCTGAATGTAGGTCTTGTCAGTCCTTTCACCCTTTGGGGACTGGGTCTGTGTTCCCAAACCTACCACCCTCACCCATTTTTTTCCCTTTTCCATTCATCTTACTTTTGTGCTTTTTCGTCTTTGTTCTTCCACTTGTTGCTTTCTAATGTGAGTTCTCTTCCCTTCTCCAAACTTTCTATTAAATATGAAAGCAGACATGATACGAAAAAGAAGTATGACTTTCTAGTGATTTCTTTATCGATGAGAATTCACATTTTTACATTCATAATTTGAGTTTCTTAGGGCAAAGTTTTAGGGATACATGTAGGTTATGATCACGTGCATGCATACATACATAATATACACAAAACGCACGCACGCACGCACGACCATGCTAAAGAAATCATTAAGTGTAGACCAAAACTTTTGACTGTAAGAGTGATAGCATTCTAAGAAGAATCCTAAACGAGATCGCCCTGAATATGTCATAGGTGTGTGTGTGTGTGTGTGTGTGTGTGTGTGTGTGTGTGTGTGTGTGTGTGTGTGTGTGTGCCTACACTGTGATGGATTATCTATAGCTTTTCCATCTACAAAAAGGTGAGTAATATTGTTGATTGGCTTCGTCACAGTGCTAAGGTTGACCATTTTACGAATGACATTGTAACTATCACTATTCCGCTCTCCATGACTTCCAGAAGTATCCATATCGTGGCTAACCCCTCTCCCCCAGCCCAACTGTGTACAGCAAACTGTATCAGACTGCTCATAGGGGAAAAAGACCCTGCGCAACTGTGTACAGCGAACTATATGTATGTATGTTATATATATATATATATATATACATAATATACACAAAACGCACGCACGCACGCACGACCATGCTAAAGAAATCATTAAGTGTAGACCAAAACTTTTGACTGTAAGAGTGATAGCATTCTAAGAAGAATCCTAAACGAGATCGCCCTGAATATATATATATATATAATGCTGAACAATTAAGTAGTGGGAGAAAACAAGTGCAGGTCAACAATTCTTCAGTCGTTTTAGTAATGACTTGTCAAAGATTTGAACTTATTAAAAAAAAAGAAAAAAAAAAAAAAAAAAAGAAAAAAAAGAAAAAAAGTGAAGATGAAGAAATTGGGGTGAATATATTCTAAATATGAGAAGCCCTTCACTTGCTGCCTGAGGGAACCATCGTAATCCCCTTCGAAGGCACATTTATTTGTATTGCCTGCTCCTAGGCCTTTCGTCCGCTGGATCGGACTCATCAGGGAGACACGGCTGATTGTGTCTGTGCTCTTGGTGTCAAATAGAGACACACCACAGTCCATAATACTGTGGTGTTCTCACCACGAAGGGTTCAAAAAAGAATCCAACAGCACCCCTATATAATATTATATATATATATATATATATATTATATATAATATATATATATATATATATATATATATATATTATATATATATTTTGTGTGTGTGTGTGTGTGTGTGTGTGTGTGTGTGTGTGTGTGTGTGTGTGTGTGTGTATTGAAACTTTACGATGAATTCAATGGTTGAGAATGCTTTAGAAACAAAGGGAACAAATGTAGTTTGAGTTTGAAGATTTAGATAACATATAACAGGCCCTATGGGACTGTATGTGAGTTTTGATTACGAGCCCCAAAACACAGTATTACGACTTGGCTAATCAAAGCACAGATCTTTAGTCTACATGCAAAACAACTTCAAGACGAAAACAAACTGATATTTTACCTTATTTCACTTGCAGCTAGATACCACCACGCCCATCTTCCGCTTTTCTTCTTTTTTTTCAAACATCAAGAATAGTTTGGTCGTAAAAATAAAATAAAAATATTGAGAACCGCAAAGTATGAGAAGGGAATGCCCTCAGATATCATTCAACTAGTTTCAATATTTTTACAGAAAGAACCAAAACACAAACAAACAAAATAAAACACACAGACAAACAAAAGCACACTTACCAAAACAAAATGTCTTCCCGACGATGTCGGACTGCCAATTGGAGGGAGAGGATCAGCTCATTACTCCCCCGTATCGTTACTCCCCCGGCTCTTTACTCCCCCGGCTCGGGTTAGGGTTAGGGTTAGGGTTAGGATTAGGGTTAGGGTTAGGGGAGTAACGAGCCGGGGGAGGGTTAGGGTTAGGGTTAGGGAGTAACGAGCCGGGGGAGTAACGAGCCGGGGGAGTAATGAGATGGTCCCATGTTCGTGTTAACACCATTGTCTCGGTCAGGAAACAATAAAAGTCACGCGAAACAGCTAGCACATCTAGTTTCAAAAACTAACTAGTACTTGTCAAACGTAATCTGCGTTGGCATGACTTCATCCGCTTGTTTGTTACTCTTTTTGTTCATATAAAGTTATTTTTAAGGTGAATACGACTGTGCAAAGAGTTTTTTTTTCCCCATATGCTACGGAAGGACCTGTGAGAATCAGCTGGCGACAATGAACTTGAAACTGAAATCTAAGTTTTGCAGCTTTGCCCCTCTCCTCCTCCACCTCCCCTCTCCCAATTTTATTAAGTCTTTAACGACTTCACAAGACACATACTATTTATTTTATCAAAACGTATGTCTCTTTTTAGTTTGAAAGTGACGTGAGACCACTGCCAGTGTACAGTAACAATTAGGCTACAGCCACAGCTAATAAACAGCGACAGAAGATAAAAAGGTGAATGGAAAAAGGTGCAACACGGAAGCTGTTCTCGGGGAAATAAAACACGGAAAAATATATCTTTTTTGCCCTTCTTTCTCTTTGGCAGATGTGCGCCCGTGTGTGTGTGTGTGTGTGTGTGTGTGTGTGTGTGTGTGAGAGAGAGAGAGAGAGAGAGAGAGAGAGAGAGAGAGGGAGAGAGAGAGAGAGAGAGAGAGAGAGAGAGAGAGAGAGATTTTAGAATAACGAAGGGAACTTTGTCATGAATCATTATTGAATGACAGAAATGAAACCTTTTGTCAACAGGTGAGGCGAAGAAACCGAATGTTCTGTTCATCGTGGTGGACGATTTACGCCCCACCCTGGGTTGCTATGGAAACTCGATGATGGTCACCCCCAATGTTGACGGTCTGGCTAAGAAGAGTGTGAGATTTGAGCGGGCCTATGTGCAGGTAGGTGAGGTTGAGTAAGCGATTAAATTTAATGTCGCTTGGCTTTATGTAAATTCTGTGTGTGTGTGTGTGTGTGTGTGGTGTGTGTGTGAAAGAGAGAGAGAGAGAGAGAGAGAGAGAGAGAGAGAGAGAGAGAGAGAGAGAGTATTTCATTTGCTCTGCAAGATTTTGTATTGATATAACCTTTTCATTCTCACTTGCTAAACAGTTTTGTGTTTCTCACTCGCGATCTGAAGCTGAAGGTTTTGAGTTTTATTTCCATTTTATTTATTTATTCTTTTTTTTTTTGGTGGGGGGGGGGGGGGGAGGATTTGTTGGTTTAATTTTTTGTCCCCTTCTCGCCCCCCCCCCCCCCCTGCTCCCCTTCTTCTTTGTTTTAAACTCATTTTTGATCGAACAAACAAGTCAAACAGTCATAAGAAATATTCCGTAACAGAAGGGATTTTGCTCTCCGAGCACTCATACGTTCTATCGTATATTGGCTACACAAAGAGGCATGAGAAACACGCGTCTGTACATACGTCTTGCATGACACAAACCCATACTCTTGAATAAGATAAAGGCCCTCTTCCCCAAAGGGCTTAGTCATCACCTCATCAAAATAGATCAGCATGAGTTCAGAATAATAATAATAATAATAACAATAATGATGATAATGATAATGATAATAATAATGATAATTTGAAATAGATAATTAGAAAATAACACAAATGAACATAGATCTATTTTTTTCATGACAAAGGCAGGGAGGGTTAGGGAGATGAGAAGGCCTTACATCTTATCATGACAGTTTATTCTCATGAATTTATGTTTTGTTAGCATCTTGATGCTTATATTTGTCTGCTTGACAAAGACGCTTAAAAAAAAGTATCTTCTTTTATTTGCAATGATCCTCCGTGTAAAGAACACCTGAATGAAGATACTCCTTTCTTTTTAAAAAACTCTTCTTTTTTCTGGAACAGTTGGTCGATAATTACATGCAGCACCTCAGCCAAGACACCCATCTCCCACCCTCTTAGCGACCCCCGTTTCTTGAGGTCGTCATGAAGAGGTTTCAGTGTATTACACAGCATCATGAACCATTCCTGTTCTGCCGTGCGGCAGTATTTCAAAACACCACCGCCACCTTCACATTGTGGTTTGCGTTGTATTGCCGTTGCAGCAAGCGTTCTGCGGCCCCAGCCGGGTGTCGTTTCTAACGGGTCGCCGCCCGGACACCACCCGACTCTATGACCTGCATTCCTACTGGAGGACGCACGCCGGCAACTTCACCACCCTCCCCAGCATTTCAAAGAGCATGGCTACTTCACACAGTCCGTGGGCAAAGTGTTTCACCCAGGTGATGCTGGAATCTTGTTTTCCTGGTAGTGTTACGTAGTGTCTCCCTCAATGCCCCTTCCTTTCTGTCTTTGTCGATCTGTCTGTATGTCTGCCTTTGTATGTCTCTTTCCCTTCTCAACCCCCCCCCCCCCTTCTCGCTCTCCTTCTGTCTGTCTTTCTCTCTCTCTCTTTCTCCCCCCCCCCCCCGTCTCTCTATCCTCCTCTTCCTCCTCCATCTCCTCCTCCTCCTCCTCCTCCTCCCCCTTCTTCTTCTTCTTCTTCTCTCTCTCTCTCTCTCTCTCTCTCGGGGCATGCGCAAGATGGCGGAACTGTAAACATCACCTACGGCCAGCTGCAACATTTGTGTGAAAAATTGATAGCTAGTAGAAAGTTTAATTGATAGTTAGTGATAGAACAGGTGTGGGAAGGTGAGTGGATAAGGGCGTGACGTTAAAATGATCGACCTGACCTTGTGGAGGGCCAGAATTGGCCATTTTTGTGGTGTCATGAACTCGGCAAGAAATGCAGTGCGTGCAAAGGTGGGTGGCAGTGACTCGCCTGTCGTGTCACTCTGTGACTGTGTAGCTATGTACCTCCTGTGCTTGTTTGAAATGCTGCTGGTGTGGAGTGTGAAAACGAACATTGAGTGATTTGGAAATGAGAAATGTGCTGTTGGAGGAAGGAAACAGTGACGGAGTGACCATGCCGTGTGTCAGTGAACTGGGTCATGACAGTGTCAGTGGCTGAGTACACACCAACACAACTGTCACCGGTCTACAGGTTCCAGCACTTGTAGCAGCGTGTGTGATCAACGTGGTGTTCTCAGCCAGGAAACTGCTGCTAAGTGGTGATATTGAACAGAACCCGGACCTACCGACACCACTGACAAACAACACCATTCTGACACGACAACAGAAGTAAGTGCCACCGCCAGTTCTCTCCCTGCTGACGCACTCGGCAAAATTCTCTGCGCTATTTCCGACTTAAAAGAAGAAATCACTCAGCAACGTGAACAGCAACATGAACAGAATGTGGCAATTAAAAACGATCTTGTGGATGTAAAATCGCAGTTAAATAGTGTCAGTGAAAAATGTGAAGAAATAAACAGGCGGTGTGACAGACTTGAGACTGACAATCAACGACTGGCAGACACTGTGTCGTCACTAACCAGAGACATGGATGAGTTATTTGCAGAGACGACAGGGCAGGGGGAGGAGACAAACACCTTGAAAACATCGGTCAGTGATTTGAAGGGAGAAGTAGAAAAGATGACAGAAGAAATCGACAGACTGGAGGGATTCTCTAGAAGAGACAATTTAAGAATCTATGGTCTACCACAACAAAACCCCAGAGAAGACTACGACACGTGTGCCAGGATCGTGTGTGACACATTGAACTCTGTAGATCGGACCAGGACATGGACACCACAGGAACACATTGCCAGAGCACACAGAGTAGGACAGCCACGTGAAGGACAGACACAAACAATGATCGTGAAATTTACACACTGGAGGGACAAAATGTTAATCATCAGAGATCCTCAGCTTCGTTTGAGCTGGAGAAGATTGGTGTCAGAGCAGCGAACGATCTGACGAGGAGACAGACGGAGACTGTGGCCAGAGCGAGAAACGAGGGAAAGTCAGCATATTTCGTGCGAGGGAAATTTGTTATTGGTGCTAAACGACCCGATCCTCGAAGTTGTGCTGAGGTGACAGCCGGATCTGCAGTGCCTGAAGTCAACAATTCGCACATGCAGAATGTAAACACAGGCGGCAGACCAACAGCCAATGACAGACGAGATCCCGTGTCTGACGTTAATGACGTCAGTCAGCGGGGTGACGAGCGCAGGAACGGCAGCCAACCAGCGGCGCAGCCTCTTCACCTGCTGCTAAAAGTAACTCCTCGCACAGCGGCACCAGTGGCAACGCGCGGCGGGTGACAACACAACAGAGGGGAATGCACGGGTATCTTCGGGGCTCAGCGTCTCGTGTCAGGTCTCCCCCTCACAGCGGCGGTAGCCATAATGGCAGCCCCAGTGCCAGCGCCAGTGCCAGCTCCAGTGCCAGCTCCAGTGCCAGCGCTAGAACCTTACGTTCAACTATTAAATAGCATGAGGCGAACCATCAAGCTTTGGAATTGAACTTTTTGAATTACAATGTTGAAAATTTATTAAATAAATTGCATGAATGTTCCTTTATGAATTATATTAATTCCTTTGATGTTGTCTGTTTGACAGAAACCTTTGTCGGTGCAAGTTTTGATTTTAAAACCGTTTCTCCAGAGTTTACAAAATTTGTTGCTCCAGCTAAAAAATTTACAATACATGGGAGAAATTCTGGAGGAGTGTTAGTGATGGTTAAGAAACATTTGGAACCATTTGTAAAACAAATTAAGGTCGACTGCAGTAATGTCATTGTACTAAAGATGGATAGTAGACTGTTCAACATTGGAAAAGATGTTATTTATGTGGGTTGCTATGTGGTGCCAGAAGGAGGTCCAGCATATAACCATATGCAGGTAAAAGACGGAGTTGTCGTTCTTGAAGAAGCTCTGTCAGAGGTAATACGCGATGACGATGTTTGCCTCATGATATGTGGAGACCTCAATGCAAGAACGGGATGCAAACAACCAAGGCAGGAAAACATGCTTGTTTATCAGGCACTTAACCCGGTGTGGAGCGATGAAAATGATGATGAGGATGATAACAATGATGATGATGATCATGATGATTTGGAATTTCATAAAAGTCGTTGTTCAAAAGACCAATCGATTAACAGTTTTGGGAGATCATTGTTAGATTTGTGTTATTTGTTTGAACTGTTTATATTGAATGGTTGTTGTGTTGATGACAAACAAGGGGAATTCACTTTTATTTCCCCAAATGGGTGTAGTGTAATTGATTATTTTTTGGTCTCTTCTGAGCTGAAGGAATCCTGCAATATGAAAGTTGGGGACAGACTGTTTTCTTGGCACTTACCTGTAGAAATGAAATGGAAGAATGGTTTTAACGAAACCAAAAAAGACAAGTCAGTACCGCAGAGTAATGAAGAAAAGATTGTATGGATTGATGAAAATGAACACTTGTTTAAAAATGAATTAGAATCAAATGATTTTAAGAACATTATGGAAAGAATTACTCAAAACTGTCATAACATTGATTTATGTATTGAACTTTTTGTGAATGCTTTGTGTGGTGCCGCAGCGTGCATGATGAGAAAGGTTTATAACGTAAGGAAAAAGTGTGATGACTGGTTTGACATGGAATGTCGACAAAAACAACGTCTGGTCAAAAATCTGCTTCAGAGATACAGGAGAGCTAAAACCGAGCCATATAAGATAGAGCGTAAAGGTGAGTACGTGAAAGAAAGAATGCAATACAGTGAATTGAGGAAAAACAAAAAGAAAGAATTTGATGAGATTAGATTACAGAGATTAAAAGAGTCAGCCAATGACCCAAAGCGTTTCTGGTCAGCAGTAAGACAAGTGAACAGAAAGACAACGATAAACAATGATATTACATCTCAGCAATGGTATGATCATTTCTTTAATGTCTTTAACCATTCTGACAACACAGTGGAAGGCAATGGAGTAGAAACACAAGAAGTAGAAACAGATATGACGGAAACAGATGAACCTTTATTCAACGAACCGATTACTAGACAAGAAGTGATCGACGGCATAAAACACTTGAAGGGTGGGAAGAGTGCAGGGCCAGATAAGATTGTAGGGGAAATGCTGAAAAGTTCTAATTATTTAGTAATTGATGTTCTAGTACTGATATTTAATAACTTGTTTCGGAGCGGGTCATTTCCGATTGAATGGGCTAAATCAATCATCGTTCCTATCCACAAAAAGGGAGATGTAAACACTCCTGATAACTACCGAGGTGTAGCGCTGACAAGTGTTGTCAGCAAAGTTTACACACACATTTTGAATGTGAGATTAAAACGTTGGGCAGACTGGGAAGAGAAAATCGTGGAGGAGCAGGCAGGATTTAGATCTGGGTACAGTACAACTGATCATATATTTACGTTGTTCGCTCTTGTACAAAAATACATGCTTAAGAACACAAAATTGTATGTCGCTTTTGTTGATTTCAGAAAAGCTTTTGACTCTGTAAACAGAAATATTTTATGGAATGTTCTCAGAAAGAACGGAGTCAATGGAAAGTTATATATGGCATTACGTGGAATGTACGACTCTGTATTGGCATGTGTGGGTGACAAATGTGTTTATTCTGATTTTTTTCAATTGTCCACGTGGAGTCAAGCAAGGCTGCCTTTTAAGCCCACAGTTGTTTTCTTTTTTTATCAATGAGCTTGCTTTAGAACTCTCAAGAAATGGTAAACATGGTATTCAGATTATTCCAGGTGCTGTGGAGATTTTTATGATGATGTTTGCTGATGATGTAGTTCTGTTGTCTAGTACAGCAATAGGATTGCAAAACCAGTTGAATGTTTTGAAACAGGAAGCTGATAAACTACAGTTGACAGTAAACCTTGATAAAACCAACATTATTGTGTTCCGTAAAGGTGGATATTTAGCTAAGAATGAAGTTTGGTGGTATGGTAATTCTGAGGTTAAAGTAACCAATTCTTACAAATACTTAGGTATGTTTTTCACGACAAAATTAAGTTGGAATTTAGGTTGGTGTGAAACAAGTAGAAAAGGCAAAAAAGGGGTGATAGAAATTTTGAGAACATTAAAGAAATTAAATACTACTGATCCACACATATTTTGGAAGCTATTTGATACCCAGATTGAACCGATTCTTACATATGGTGCTGAAATATGGGGACTTGAAAATAATCTAAACGTAGAAAGAGTGCACACTTATGCGATCAAACGGTTTCTGAATATTCCGATTCATTCGTCCAATAAAATAGCTTACGGAGAAACAGGAAGGTACCCTTTGTACATCAGATGTATGGTAAAGTGTGTCAGATACTGGTGTAAAGTAATACGATTACCAGTAGCTAGACTGAGCAGGCAAGCATACGACATGATGCTACAACAATGTGAGTTAGGAAATGTTAACTGGGCCTCTAAGATTAAGAAAGTGCTAACAGAGAATGGGTTTGGAATAGTGTGGTTGAGCCAGGGAGTTGGAAACGAAACCGTTTTTATGTCTGAATTCAAAGATAGATTAATTTCTTCATATAAACAAAACTGGCACAGCCAACTAGAAGAACATGATAAATATTCCTGGTTCCTATCCTTCAAAAGTAACTTGGAGGCAGAAAAGTATTTACATTTAGTATCTAATCGGTGGCAAAGAGGTATCCTTGCAAGATTTAGAAATAGAACACTGGGATTAAAGGCTAATAAAAGATGGTATCTAAATAATGATGCTGTTGATGATTCATGTCCATTATGTAATGATATTGCAGTTAGAGAAGATGAGTTACATTTTTTGATTTTTTGTTCACTTGTCCCGCTTATGGGAACATAAGAAAAAAATCAAGACTATTTGAAAATAGCACAGTCAAGAGTCGAAACCTTAACAGTATTTTGCAGACAAGTGATGAAACATTGTTAAAGATGCTGGCAAAATATCTAACAGAAGCAGTAGACACGCGGAAGAAAATTATGAATGAATAAAAGTTCAAAGCACTGAAGGGATATCAATTATATTTCATTTTTTACTGTGTGGAATACTTATTTTACCTCGAAGCTTGATGGTTCAAGTGGATGGTTTTTCATAAAATCAAGTCAGATAAATTATCTGTACAGAGGATATGTGTGAATGGGGAGAAGGGAGGATAAGGATATAAATGCGTGTGTGCAAGTCGATGGAAGTTGGGATGGATCAGTGTGTGCATGTGAAGGGAATGGTTGTTGTGTGAGAACGATTTTGCTATAGAACATAGACAAACACAAATGAGTGATGGTAATGGAAATTATTTTTTGACTTTGCTCAGCTGTGTAGGCACCTAATGTGCAGTTTTTCTTTCGTTTTCTTTTCCTCTGAGCAAAAACAAAAGACATTGTACCCCCTTGACAAAAAGGCTATTAGCCAATGTCAATAAAAGATGTCAGTGTCAGTGTCAGTGTCAGTGTCCTCTCTCTCTCTCTCTCTCTCTCTCTCTCTCTCTCTCTCTCTCTCTCTCTCTCTCTCTCTCTCTCTCTCACCAGTTTTCAGCTTTGATTTCTTCGTCAGGGAATACAGACCGTAAAAGTAACAATGCTCCCATCCTCGTCTCACAGTCTTTGAACA
>CM031602.1:69764718-69777218 GCA_018398815.1 Conus ventricosus
CCTTATGGACATAGACTTTCTGATCACTGTCAAATGCAAAGTCTGATTTTCCGCCGTGACTTTAGGTATGCCCTGGACGGGACGGCAACCTTCACATGAACCTCGTGTGCCCTGTCACTGTCAGTGAGATGCCAGGAGGATCGTTGCCGGACATCCAGAGCAGCGACTTTGCTGTGGAGTTCCTGAAGAACAGGACCAAACAGCACAGTCAACCTTTTTTCCTGGCTGTTGGCTTCCATAAGCCTCACATACCCCTCAAGTACCCCAAGGAATATTTAGGTACGTTAAATTTGGTTTGGTGATGTTCCTTGTGGACACTGGAACATGACCTGTTTATGTTTATAATCTGTGGTTTTCTGTCCAAAAATTGTTTGGCTGTGTGAGAGACAGGTTTCCTTTTTGTTATCGGAACTGAATTGTTATGAACTGAATTGGAAAATTCCTCATTTGGAATCTGCTGTGATAAGAATCACCAACGTGTATTCTCTTTGGTATCGTCGCATATCTACTCCAGTCCAGTCTTTCAGCCAGCAGTTTTGAACATGGGCAAGGATGGTATGCTAGAATCATCTCCCTTGTGTAATCATTTTGGTGACATTTCGGTGACAATTGAACGAATAAATCACAATATCTTTATATGGATTTGTAAACGTTTTATTTACGGGTTATGGGTTTACATTTAATAAACCCCCCCAATTAAGATTGGATTTGTTGGGTTTCATTTCCCAGGCATCTTTAAAGGTTTGATTCCGACGCTGCTCTTTCGGGTTAACCCAGACACAGCCACACTGATGCCTGAGGGTCATGTAGCTCCCTACACATGACTTGTTAGAATTTCACCTTGCAGTTTGCGGCTAGAGATTAACAGGTAGAATCAAGAAGGCCGAGGTGTCCGATTAGCATGAAATCCCTCTGTCGTTGTTCATTTTAGCTGTAGCCTGTGGAGCACCAAAGATGAAACAGAGCACCTTTTGGTGCATTGTGAGATAAGCTATTATGAGTTCAGGATGAAGCAGGGCACCTTTTGGTGCGTAGCGAGATAAGCTCTTATGAGTTCAGGATGAAGCAGGGCACTCGTTCGTGCATTGTGAGACAAGCCCCTATGAGTTCAAGATGAAGCACTTTGGTGCATTGTGAGACAAGCCCCTATGAGTTCAGGATGAAGCAGAACACCCTTTGGTGTATTATGAGACAAGCCTCTATGAGTTCAGGATGAAGCAGAACACCTTTGGTGTATTACGAGGTGAGACCATGTGAGTTCAGGATGAAGCAGAACACTCTATGGTGCATTGTGATAAGCCCTTATGAGTTCAGGATGAAGCACAACACCCTTTAGTGTACAGTGAGACAAATCCTCGTGAGTTCTAGATGAAGCGGAGCACCCTTGGGTATTTTGTGAAACAAACATATGTCAGTTCAAGATGAAACAGAAATACCTGTAGTGAGACACCTATGTGTGAGTTTAAGATGAAGCAAAGCACACTTTGTCACTTAATGAGACAAGCATGGGTGAGTTGAAAATGTAGCAGAATATCCTTTGGCATACTATGACACTGAAATGGTGCTGTTTAAAATGAATCAGAGCTTCAACAGACATTTGTGAGACAACCCGTATGTGAGTTTAACATAAAGCAAAGCACACTCTGGCATATGGTGACACAAATGTGTGGGTTGAAAATGAGAGTGCCCTTTGGGCATAGCAAGACAAGTATGTGTCAGCTTAAGATGACATAGAGTGCCCATTGGCACATAGTATGACAAACGCGTCTGAGTACAAGATGATGTTTCGGTTTAAGGTGAATTTTGAGAGTACCCTTTGGTATAGTGTAAGACAAGGATGTTTTAGTTCAGGATGAATTAATAGTACTCTTTGACCAATACTATGACAAGCAGGTGTGAGTTCAAAATGAATTGGAGTGCGTTTTGGTGTATTGTGAGATAAGTATATTTTAGTTTGATATGAATTAGAGTGCCCTTTGATCTATAGTGTCACAAACATGTGAGTTCAAGATGAATTTAATGTATAATATATTGTGAGACAGTCTGTGGTATAAGATGAAGTAGAGAGCATCCTTTGGTATCTGATGAAACTAGCAAGTGTCAGTTTGCTATGAATTAGAATGTTCTTCGGTATGTCGTGAGACAAGCACGCTCCCTTCAGCTTATAGCTGGACAAGCGTGTGCTTGCTCCAAGTTAGGCAACTCTTGTCTGTCATTTTTATGACAGAGTTGTTGCCCTTCAAATTCAGACATGTGTCATCCTGAATCTTATTCTTTCTCTCTCTAGGGATTTTTTTTTTGAGTCTGTGTAAATATTATTTGATAATGGTACACATGTCTATTTCTTTCATTACCTAAGTGTTCATATGTTTATTTTAGTGGAACTAGCGTCCTAATGAACCATACCAATTATTGTTACATTACACGATCATAATAATGAATGATAATGTTAATTTATCAGACTTGTACCCGATGTCGGAAATCCACATGGCGACCAATCCCACCTTTCCTTTGTGGCTCCCAGTGGTGGCTTGGAACCCCTGGACGGACATACGACAGCGTGATGACGTCAAAGCTCTGAACGTTTCTTTTCCTTTTGGACCCGTGCCGCCAAGTTTCCAGGTATCTCTCTCTCTCTCTCTCTCTCTCTCTCTCTCTCTCTCTCTCTCTCTCTCTCTCTCTCTGTGTCTCTCTCTCTCTCTCTCTCTCTCTCTCTCTCTCTCTGTCTCTCTCTCTCTCTCTGTTGGTCTCACCTTCTCTTCTTTCCATCTTTCTCTTATTTATTCACTTTTTAATGATTTCAGTTCTTCTGGTTTTTATTCTGGTGGCAAATAAAATGTTCGTTTCTTCTATTATTTCGGTTTGCTTTTGCTAGGTGGTATGTTACACACACTATCAATGGCCGAATCTCTTTTCACTTTTTAATCTTATTACTTTGGTTGTGCAGATTACTTTTATATTGACGGGTGTTATGTGTGTCTTTCATATGCCTTGTATATTGCAGAGACAGTAAAAATAAACCTTCACAGTCAATGGGTAAAAAAAACACAACTTAAGATGACCATTTTACAATAACATTCTGACATTTTTTTAATAGTTTATTTCTTTATTTTACTGCATAAAAGATGGTAATAATAAATTTCATTGTTGATTATGCCCGTATTGTCTGTATGTCACCGGTTCTTAATCACCCGTCCATTTGGCTTCATTTTCCTTGTGGTCAACAGCAAGACATGGTCAGAAAAACTTTGTTTGCATCCTTCTTTCAAATCTGTCAATTCTCTTTCTTTCTCTGTCCCCATCCTCCAGCCTTCTCTGTTGCCCATCATTATTTCTGTTTCTAATCCCAGTCTCCTGTCTGTCACTGAACCCTCTTCATTCTGGTGTCCTTTCTGTTACCTCGCACTCTCCAGGAATAGCTCTTTTCCCCAAATTAATGAATTTCAGCAAAATGGTAAATCAGTAACAGAAAAAGAAATAAGAAGAATTTTGGGGAGAAGAAGCAAAAAGTGGCTGCAGAATCCAAGAGTGCTGGTCATATTTGTTGTATGCAGGAAGATGACACAGATGTCATATAAATTTCACATAAATTTTTTTCAGAGAGTATTCAATTGTCTGATTGAAAGCAAAATCCTGTCAAACACTGAAAAGTTTAAGAGACTGAAAAAACTGTACAAATAAATGATCTGATTGTAATTCGACAGAAAAGTACCACTTGATGCTCAGATTTGTGCTAGACTGCACCGTTCAAAAAGCAGGTTTCACAAATTGTCCACAGGGGGACGATTTCCACTCTTTCCCCCTTTTCCTCTCTCTTGCTTCTCTCCTCCCCCCTCCCACCCCTTCCCCTCCGTCTCCCCTCTTCTCCCTCTCGAACCTCCCAGGAATTTAAGAAATTTTTGCATTTCCCCAGTGGAAGCCCTGATGCTCTATTAATCTCTACACTGACTCCACAGCGATTGTCCATCCAATCACCATCTCTACCTTGACCTCCTTGTCATTATCCAGCTCGTCATAGCTGCTGTGCTTTAATATCTCACTACACCAGTATCTGAACCCTGTGCATTGAACTCTCTTCCGTTTTATTCCACCCAGCCTGACACCCAACCTTCTTTCTTTACCCTCTTGTTTGTCATCCAACATACTGTCCCCCACCCCAACTATCCTTCCCTCACCTTAATACCAGCAACCATTTATGCTTACTTTAAGTAAGTGAGGGAATGTGCACATTTCAGCATTTTTCTAAATGTACATACAGATGTATATCAATTTTTTTTCACTTTTTCCCCTCTTTTTTTTGTCAGCTGAAAATTCGTCAGAGTTACTATGCAGCCACCAGTTACATGGACGCACAGGTGGGCAAAGTCCTGTCAGCCTTGGATAAGTATGGCTTTGCTGAGAACACCATCATCGCCTTCCTCAGTGACCACGGTTAGTCTGCTTGTGTGTGTGTGTGTGTGTGTGTGTGTGTGTGTGTGTGTGTGTGTGTCCCAGTCAAGGGCTATAAGCAACATTATCTTATCTCGTCCCAGTCGTAGTAAGGATTCTTTCCATTAAACAGATGGTGTCCTCTGAAGATCCGGAAGTAAAAATGAACCATTGCCAAATCCAGGTATACACTTTTCAGTCTCAGAGGAGGCTTTTCAAGAATCTGAATGTCTTTTTTTGTGGAGGAAAACACAAACTGAGAGTTTGACATCTTTCGAATACATAGCAATAAAATAAGATCAGTTTACACAATTTTCGCTTTCAGTTCTCACTGTGAAGCATCACCCAGGACTCTTGAATCTGGCTGAAACCGTCAAATCAGATATTGTCATCGCCACAGAGACATTGGTTGACAATGACATCGCAGATGGGGAAATTCTACCTGCGTCGCTGTAGAAGCTGTATCGCTGTGATAGAAGAAGGGATGGAGGAGGAGTCTTTGTTGCAGTGTCTACTGAACTGGTGAGCACCAAAGTGCCGGAACTTGGGGTTGAAGGCTGCGAGTTAGTATGGGCCAGGACCACACTTAGTAGCTTCCTACTATAAGCCAGATGTTGGCAATGAAGATAGCCAGAGGAAATTCAAAATCTCTATTAGACGAGCGGCAACTTCAAACACCCACCTAGTGATTGGAGGAGATTTCAATCTGCCTAATATTGATTGGACCACGTGCAGACTCAAAACCAGGAAGCGCTGCCCAAGACTCCACGAAGACCTCCTTGACCTGTTACATGATCATGGCCTAGAACAGATGGTGACCTTCCCAACTAGGGGTGAAAACACCCTCGATCTGCTCATCACTAATTCCCCCTCGCTCGTCCCAAGAGTCGAAGGTCTACCAGGGATTTCAGACCACCTGGCTGTGTTCATGAAGTTCCAAAGCCACCCTGCCTGCTGAAACAACACGAAGAGGCCTGTCCCCTAATACAACAGAGCTAACTGGCCAGCCCTCCGGGAGGCAGCAGTGAAACTCTCCAACTCCATTGTCTCCACCTCTGGCACTTCGAGCAATACTGAGGAGATATGGAGCAAGTTCAAGGAAGGATTGCTAGCCATTGTCAAAGACCACATTCCGCGCACCACTCTCAGGCCTAAGAACAACAAGCCGTGGGTAGTTTACCCAACCAAGAGGCTTATTAGGCGGAGAGACAGGACCTACAAAAATTGGAAGAAATCTGGCTACCCAAGACACGTATCAGAGCTCAAGAAGCTTAAGCGCCAAGCCCAGTTCCAGCTCCGAAGAAATTACTAGGCCCATGTTGCAGAGCAAATACAGGACAGATGTGACGGGAATGTGGAGACGGACAAGAACTTCTGGACTTACATCAAGTCAAAGCGGCTGGAACCGGCAAACGTCTCCCCCCACAAGGTCGATGGTAAACTGATCTTCGAGGCCAAGGACCAGGCAGAGACTCTAAACCGACAGTTCCAGTCCGCCTTCAGTAAAAGCTTCCCTTGCTCTTCTACCAACTTCACTGCAAGAATAAGTCTCAGACCAAATGCACCCAGGCCATCATGTGACACCAGCTCTATCACAGAAGAAAGAGTGCGCAAACTGCTGAAGAATCTAGACCCCCATAAAGCGCCTGGACCTGACAGCATCAGTCCCCGCTTTTTTAAGGAACTTGCAGACAAACTCTCGCCCACTCTCACCCTGCTGTACCAGTGATCCATCGATAAAGGAACTGTTCTTAGGGACTGGAGGACAGCATATGTGTCACTGATTTTCAAGAAGGAGGAGCGCTACAAGATAGAGAACTATGGTTCAGTTTCATTGACAAGCATGCCTGGAAAAATCCTTGAGCACATACTGGTCCACACGGTGATGAGCTTTTCTGAGAAACACAACATCATCTGCAGACAACAGGACGGGTCAATCTTGTGTCAGCCATCTGCTCAGACTTATGGATGAAATCACTCTCGCCCGAGAGAAGGGCAGACAGCACAACATCATGGTGTTGGATTTCTCCAAAGCCTTCGACAAGGTCTGCCACTCACTCTTAGTCCATAACGTCCAACACTATAGTATCAGGGGTCATCTTAACCGATGAATACAGAACTTTCTGATGGACAGACAACAGGCAGTGGTGGTGGATGGAGCTACGTCGGCGTTCGTATGGGTAGAGTCTGGTGTCCCCCAGGGCTCCGTCTTGGGCCCCTGCCTCTTCCTGTTCTTCATAAATGACAATCCGACAGGTCTCTCCTCAACCGTGCGACTCTTTGCAGACGACACTGCCTGCCACATGACTATCAGGATGGCTAGCAACCCCTCTCCTGCACCTGTTGTCCTTCCCACCCACTACGGGGTAGGGTCTACCTTCGCCCCTTCTACAGGCCTGAAAAATAGTGGGTGTCCCTAAGCCTTTCTTCCCTATCCCTTCCCACTTCAAGCTGATGATCCAGGCAGCATCTTCATTTATATTTTCATTTCCGGAAACACTTTTTATGTCAGAATCTTCAACTGGCTGAAGGCAGACATCCATGAAAGAAGGAGGAAGTGTATGCAAAATGAGGCAGTATGTAACATTGTGTCCTCATAATGTTCAATCATGAATGAGTGTGTGTGTGTGTGTGTGTGTGTGTGTGTGTGTGTGTGTGTGTGTGTGTGTGTGTGTGTGTGTATGTGTGAGTGAGTGAGTGAGTGAGTGAGTGAGTGAGTGAGTGAGTGAGTGGGCATTTTTCCTAACACATAGTACTGTTATATATCAAAGCTGATGCACAAGCACCCCAATGTTCTTCAGCTTGTGAATGTAAGGTACTTTGTTCATGTGTGAGTGTGTGTGTATGTGTGTGTGTGTGTGTGTGTGTGTGTGTGTGTGTGTGTGTGTGTGTGTGTGTGTGTGTGTGGCGGGAGAGAGAGAGAGAGAGAGAGAGAGAGAGAAGAGAGAGAGAGAGAGAGAGAGAGAGAGAGAGGAAATATATGATAAAAACTAGGAGGTGATTATTCCTATACAACGTATACATTCTTCTCAAAACCTTCTAAATGTGGAATTGATCATTTCTAATCTGTTTCAATTCTTACGTAAAAGAGAGAGAGAGAGAAAATATATGATAAAAACTAGGAGGTGATTATTCGTATACAACGTATACATTCTTCTCAAAAACTTCTAAATGTGGAATTGATCATTTCTAATCCATTTCAATTCTTACTTAAAAGCATTTAGGCTTTCTCTCACAGATGCATTCGCACATATTTTGTGCACATGTGTAAACATGCTCGTACATTTTTCATATTTGTCATTGCACCATGCATCATACATGCACTTGAAATTGCGCATCTATAGACTACTCATACCACTTTCTCGATGACTCTATGCACGTTACTATTTTCAACAGTCCAAGTGTCAACAGTCTACAGGTATCAGTCAGTTGTAAACAAACTCTAGGTGTGAAGCACCTATACAGTCGTATGTTGTCATGCATAGTTGAACACGCACAGTCACAGCCAGAAAAAGGCGAGAGTTCAGAATGGTTCATGCTGTGTGTGTGTGAACGTGTGTGCAGGGTGGGCCTTGGGGGAGCACCAAGAATTACTCATGCTGTGTGTGTGAATGTGTGTGCAGGGTGGGCCTTGGGGAGCACCAGGAATTACTCATGCTGTGTGTGTGAATGTGTGTACAGGGTGGGCCTTGGGGGAGCACCAGGAATTACTCATGCTGTGTGTGTGAATGTGTGTACAGGGTGGGCCTTGGGGGAGCACCAAGAATTACTCATGCTGTGTGTGTGAATGTGTGTACAGGGTGGGCCTTGGGGGAGCACCAAGAATTACTCATGCTGTGTGTGTGAATGTGTGTACAGGGTGGGCCTTGGGGGAGCACCAAGAATTACTCATGCTGTGTGTGTGAATGTGTGTACAGGGTGGGCCTTGGTGGGAGCACCGAGAATTACTCATGCTGTGTGTATGAATGTGTAGGTGGGCCTTGGGGGAGCACCAGGAATTACTCATGCTGTGTGTGTGAATGTGTGTACAGGGTGGGCCTTGGGGGAGCACCAGGAATTACTCATGCTGTGTGTGTGAATGTGTGTGCAGGGTGGGCTTTGGGGGAACACCAGGAATGGTCCAAGTTCAGCAACTTTGAAGTGGCCACTCGTGTTCCTCTCATGTTCTACGTTCCTGGAATGACCGCCGCAGTCTCCCCTCCTGGTCAGAACTTCCCCTTTCATGATGTTGTGGACATGGTCAGAAATTCCGGAGCCCAAGCGCTCAAGGCTTACTCCCCTGATCAGCCATCCGAAATTTCTTCACAGTTGCTGTCTAGGTTAATGAAGCGACGGAAGAGAAGGCAGGTGAGGAGGCTCACTTCTTTGACCCCAAGTGAAGACTTTGCCCAAGATTTGCGTGTAAGAAATACAGCCTCATATAACAACGCATCTTTCAGCCTTGGACCATATTATCAGGGAAACCTGTCTCCAGAGAACAGGGGATGGAGGAGAATATTTCAAGGAAACGTCCTGCCGTTCGTAACACGAGTGAACACAGTGGAACAAAGCAGGCACAGTTTCAAAGCGTCACTCAAGTACAGGCTCTCGCTGCATGTTGACAAGCATTCCGAGACAAAGAGGAAAGAAGCCATGTCGTCAACAGACTCCAGATCCACACAGGCCATCGCAGAACTTGTGGACGTTTTCCCCACTCTTGCGGAGCTGGCCGGCCTCAGTGTGCCTCCGACATGCCCACCTGATCCTTTCCACATTCTTCTGTGCACTGAAGGATCCAGCCTGGTTCCTGTCCTCCAGAACGTCAGTCAGACACATGACCTTGGCAGATCTGATGGGAAAGCTGCTAAGAGGACGACTGATGGGGCAGATCGTTCATCTCCTAATCCTTTTCAGTGGAAGGATGCCGCCTTCAGTCAGTTTCCTAGACCCTCGTTAGAGCCTCAGGCCAACAGTGACCAACCGGAGCTCAAAGACATTAGCATCATGGGCTATTCCATGCGCACTGACATCTATCGCTACACGGAGTGGGTTGCCTTTGATCCTGAACAGTTCCAGGCTAACTGGTCACAGGTTCATGCTAAAGAGCTGTACTTGCACGAGTCTGATCCAAACGAAGATAAAAATGTGGCTTCCTTCCCCAGTATTCAGAGCTGGTGGGCATGCTGTCTACCAAGTTGAGGAAAGGTTGGCGATCCGCTCTTCCCGTGGTGATTGGAAGCAGGTTTGGGTGAAAGAACGCATATGAAATTGTATTCAAAGTGTGTTTGTGTGTGTGTGTGTGTGTGTGTGTGTGTGTGTGTGTTGTGTTGTGTTGTGTGTGTGCTTATGTGTGTGTGTGTGTATGTGTGTGTGTATGTGTGTGTGTGAGCATGTGTGTGTGCGCGTGTGTGTGTGTGTGTTGTGTGTGTGCATATGTGTGTGTGTATGTGCGTGTGTGTGTGTGTGTGTGTGTGTGTGTGTGTGTGTGTGTGTGTGTGTGTGTGCATGTACTGGGATGTGTATGGGAAGGGCAGAAAAAAATGGCAAGTATTTTTGAGATAGAATCACAATTAACATATAGGATTTGGATTTCTATGCATGCTTCTGTCTGAACGAAAATCTCATGGATTGTTCATCGATCCAGCATCGTAAAAAATTCCAGACTCAGACCCAGTTCTCTGTTGGCACTGGCAGCATGCCATTAACACAGGAGACACTGATTAGCATGGCTTGAAGATGAAACATTTGCCATGTTCCTTCCATGTGCCCCCCCCCCCCCCCCCCCTCGAACACAGCTTGGCAGATGTGGTGAAGAGCATACTGAGTTGTCTGGAAATGAAAAGTGAAAAGGAAATGGACTGGTGGCATTGAACTGAAGGATGTCCAGTGGGTGCGCATTTGTACAATAGTGGTTTGTCCTCCAAATCATTGTTCTGTTGTTGTTGTTGTTGTCGTACCCTGGCTAAAAGACTCCAGGGATCATCCAAACAGCCGAAGCACTTGAACACTATGGTACAAATGCATCAGCTGGGGATGAGAACATTACGTGTGTGACCGTTTTTGATTACCCCGCCACGTGGGCAGCCACACTCCGACTTCGGGGGATTTTGGAGACTGATAATGTTATGCTAGGAGCTTGTCACAACTGAAGACAATCCCCGCATAACTATGCAGAGCATAACAACATTTTGATGTAGCCTTGGTGTTCTAGCCCATGTCAATTGGCCTGACACAGCTTTAAGCCAATTGTTCTAATAGTGTTGGTTTCTGCTGCCAGAGTTATCATGTAATGCCGAAGGAATCTGTGCCTTGCTGTCCTGGTCTTTTTGTTTTGTTTTGTTTTTTTAGCTGTTTGAATATTCTTTGCATCTGACCAGTAGTGAATCTGTGTCTTGCTGTCCTGGTCTTTTTTGGTGTTTTTTTAGCTGTTTGAATATTCTTTGCATCTGACCAGTAGTTTAGCAGTTTTCCTAAATAGTCATTGTCAAATTAATCATCAGAATTATTCATGAATAAGTGCTTTTGTTTTGTTTGCTTTGTTTCATATTTTTTTAAGGTGTTAATGTTTTGTCTGTAGAAGGACCTAATTTAGATCATGATGACACTGTGTTATTCATCATGACATATTTGTGGGTGTGAAATTCTTGGTGATCATCCTTTGGAAACAGTGTTTTCCTAATCCAAGGCCAATCATATTATTCAATCTTTTTCTTTCCTTTTTTGCTTTGTTTTAAGAGTTATTCATTTGTTCAAATTTTAAGATGCTGAACAATTAAGTAGTGGGGGAAAACAAGTGCAGGCTAACAATTCTTCCGTCATTATAATAATGACTTTGCAAAGATTTGAAATTTTAGAGAAAAAAAAAATGAAGATGAAGAAAATGGGGGAAATATATTATAAATATGAAAAACCCTTCACTAGCTGCCTGAGGGAACCATCGCGATCCCTTCTGAAGGCAGATCTATTTGTATTGCCTGCTCCTAGGCCTTTCGTCCGCTGGATCGGACTCATCAGGGAGACACGGCTGATTGTGTCTGTGCTCCTGGTGTCAAATAGAGACACACCACAGTTCATAACTCTGTGGTGTTCTCACCACCAAGGGTTCAAAAAAGAATCCAACAGCACCCCCAAAGCAGCCAGTGAAGGATAGTAAAAAGGAATAAAACGAAAGTGTGGAGAGGGAAAAAGTTGCTAAAAAACTAAAAGCATTATATAAACAGTATAAAATGTAGGGGACAATCTTTGAGCCTATGCCTGAGGATCCATTCAAGGATACAAGGGAGATCAAAAGATATGGAACAGTTTGAGTGGTCAGCTCTGCTGTTCTATAACTCAAGCAATGTCAGTGGCTAAGAATTGTGCAGGACAACCTTTACTTGGATCTCCTAAGAGATGCAATCTCCCACTGATTGACCAAACAATATGATGCTGAACAATTAAGTAGTGGGGGAAAACAGGTGCAGGCTAACAATTCTTCCGTCATTATAATAATGACTTTGCAAAGATTTGAAATTTTAGAGAAAAAAAATGAAGATGAAGAAAATGGGGGAAATATATTATAAATATGAAAAACCCTTCACTAGCTGCCTGAGGGAACCATCGCGATCCCTTCTGAAGGCAGATCTATTTGTATTGCCTGCTCCTAGGCCTTTCGTCCGCTGGATCGGACTCATCAGGGAGACACGGCTGATTGTGTCTGCGCTCCTGGTGTCAAATAGAGACACACCACAGTTCATAACTCTGTGGTGTTCTCACCACCAAGGGTTCAAAAAAGAATCCAACAGCACCCCCAAAGCAGCCAGTGACAAATTTTAACCGCTGAAAGATTTTTTGGGGTACAACTCTCACTGTGCTTGACATGATGCACTTGGGAGGTGGTAGAAGAGGTGGGATAGAGATGGGGAAGGGAGGTGGGTCTCCATTCATTTCCTCATTTGACTGTACCAAGACCACCACTGCAGACGCCTTGTGGTGAAGAGCCAGAAAAGCTTTTCCAGAGTGCTAGAGGCACCAACATGGACCTGGGACATCGCTCACTGACCTTCAGGCAGATGAATTATCTATCATATCCTTCTTTGAGTCCTAATCCAGTG
>CM031602.1:69782218-69784718 GCA_018398815.1 Conus ventricosus
CATGATTTGGGGAATTTGTACAAACACAGTGCTTTTAATCTTTTTTACCTTTTACATTATAGTACATATTTCACACAGATTTGACCGTTCCTGGAACTCCTTTACATTACTTTACAAAGATATTGATTTGAAAAAAACAGTGGCATGCCATGCTGTTGTATATATCAACACACACACACACACACACACACACACACACACACACACACACACACACACACACACACACACAGGACAGCTTTTTACACATTTGGGCAAGCCATTTGTAAAGTGAGTAAACGATGCAGAGGAGTCTGTAGTCATGAGGGGCTCACAGACAAACAGTTAAAGCATTTACCTATGGAGCTGACAGCCCTGACTTTTTCAGCTTGAAACCTCTGTCCACTCAGTAGTGAATGGGTACCTGACTTGGCTCAGTAAGGTAAAAGGCAGTGGAAGAAGAAGGCTGGACTCTGGCTTCCCTTATGCCATGCCCTAGACAACATGAACCTCTGACAATTCACTTCCCCTATGGCTGATAGGCCATGGGAACTTTCACCCGTTAAACTTTGATAGACTATGGGAACTTTGATCCGTTAACCTTTGATAGGCTATGGGAACTTTGACCCGTTAACCTTTGATAGGCTATGGGAACTTTGACCCATTAACCTTTCCCAGTGCAGGGTCAAGGATACCTTCCAGGCGGGTGCCAGTCAGCGTCACAGTGTCCAGGAAAAGAGGTTCAACAAAACCATGCTGTCATGCACAAGTATCTATGAATGAAGCTGTAGACAGCAATATCTCTTACAGTTTTCAAATCTTGATAAAAAAAAAATGTATGTTAAACATACAGGTCTACCACCGTCCACCCGTCCACCCCCCCCCCCCCCCCTCCCCACCCATTTTTTTTTACTCCTGTTTTAAAAGATGTCTGTCTTCCAGTTCAATGGGATAATATTCTATCCCAAAGATTTAGTAGCTCACAATTGTTTTGACGTTTCTTTGTTTATTTATTTACAATGTTTTTGTAAGGTTCTCAGTGGAAATCTATCAGTCGTGGGCTTTGTTGGATATAGGGTGCAGCTGAACCACACAGTGAACTGGAGGGAGAGAGAGAGAGAGAGAGAGTACATATGCATGTGCATGCGTGTGTGTGTGAGTGTGTGTGCATGTATGTGCGCAAATGTGTGTGTGTGTGTGTGTGTTATATGCAAGATTTTCTACAAGGGAGGATATAGAATACAGGCAATTTGTTTCTCTTTTCTGATCAATTTGTTTTGACTAAGACTAAATTATGTTCAGCATGTATATAATAATAACCCCTTCTTCCCATTCACTATTCTGAATTGTCTCATGGCATAATTTGTGGTACACTGAGCACAGGGAAAGATCTGTGACAAACACGAATGATTATGATGTAGATTTTTCTTTCTTTCTGCGTACGCAGGCTGATACTCCTGCGGACACTCCCTGTATAGCCAGGCAGTGGAGTTTTGTGTGTATGACCCTTTTTTATCCCGCCATTAAGGCAGCCATACTCCATCTTCGGGGAAGGTGCATGCTATGTGTCACGTGTCATCCATACCAACGGCCAAACTGGCCTTCTCTTCCGAAAGTTGGTGATGGGATTTTACGTGTGTGCAAGATGTTATGCGTGCGTTCACACACGGAACCTCGGTTTATAGTCTCATTCGAAGGACTATATGGGGAATGGAGTCAGAACCAATGTTAACTCCGAGGGAAAAATCCCCCATATACCAAAATTCGAACCCGCAACCCCAGGATCACGAGTCCGGCGCTCTACCAACTGAGCTATTCCGGCCCCCATTATGATGTAGATGATTTGATAAGAAAAAAGGAACAGCGAAAAAATTGGCCAGGAAATAAAATAGGTTACTTGTATTTGTGCTTTTAACTTCGGATTGGAGCTGTACATCTATTTCCTCGTCACGTTCACATGATGTATGCTTGATCTCAAGTAGTTTTACAAACTTGCTAAGTGTTTTGGGAGAGATAAGACCAACAATGACATATCAGGCGTACATTTTCTTTTCTAATTATCATCATTGTTTTTTGTTTTTTTAAACTGTTTTCAACCCATTTGTTCTGTTTTATTCTCTTGATTTCTCGCAAAGTGTGTCTTGAAATTGCTTTTGCATATGATGTTCATAGCTCATAATTACTTTCTAGAGGCTTCAAAACCTGACAGGTGTGTTGGGCTAATGTGTAGGCCACGGACGTCCCACCTCCTCCTCTCCCCACCCTTCGCCCCATCTCCTCCACCCTCATTCTCATCTCTCTCTTTCCCGTTCCACCTCCCTGTCCCTATACCAACTGTCATTTTCATTTATTACATTCTCTCATTCATTTATCCATCAGTTTAAATCATTTACTTATCTTTCACATATGGGACACTGGGCCAATGTGGACAGCACATCTCGAGACCAGTCCCGTACACATCCCTGCCTACGTCTTTGACCGTAATGGAAACACTAATCAAAGTTTTTGCTTAACACATCAC
>CM031602.1:69787218-69793298 GCA_018398815.1 Conus ventricosus
GGGCCCCAAATATTTCATCGTCTCATTCTGCGGAAGTCTAGCGATCAAATCGTCCCCTAAGACCGTGGTATAGCAGAGAGGAGAAGAAGGATAAAACGAAACCAAAACAACAAAAAAACAACAACAACAACAAACCGCAACAATATCAACACATACGTGGCCCGAGTTGAGCCGCGAGCGATGAACATGGATCTGTTCGCTTCGTAGGTCAGTGTGTTATACAGCAGCCAGTATCAACGCTTTCAAAAACGTTGGATCTCTCCATGGAAACAACAATCGTTATTTTAGGCTCGGATCACCTTCCACTTGGTAATGAATTCGTAACGTTCGGCACAACTAACACTAAAAGCCCCCAATACGACTCAACTGAATTGCTCGCAGTGGCTGTGGGCCTTTTTGAATGAATGAAAACTTTCAGTTAGTTAGACCTAAAATATTTCTTTTTAACCGTTTGGCATTGCCTTTTGTTTGAAGAGGGTGGATAAGGAGGGGGCCGGGGCCGGGCTGGGGGGAGGGGTGGAGGGAGCTCTGTGTGTGTGTGTGTGTGTGTGTTGTGGTGTGTGTGGTGTGGGGTGTGTTCGTGTGTGCTTGTGAACGGCGCAGAGTTATCTAATTTTTTAATACGCATGGGGGGATCACGTATATGGGCAGTATAATGTAATGTAAAAGAATGTACACGCAAACACACACACACACACACATCTTAAAAACTACAACACACATTTAATGTCTTTCTCAGTTGAATGTGTGTGTGTGTGTGTGTGTGTGTGTGTGTTGTGTGTGTGGTTGTGTGTGTGTGTGTGTGTTTACGTTTGTGCATGTGTGTGTGTGGGGTGTTTGTGTGTGTGTGTGTGTGTGTGTGTGTGTGTGGTGTGGGGTGTGTGTGTGTGGTGTGTGTGTGTGTGTGAAATCGCGTGTACATACGCGCCTGTGCGCGCGCGCGCGCGCACCACACACACACACATGGACACACACACTTACAAACATGCGTGCGAAGGGTTTACATACAAATATAAACACACACGCAACGCACTCACACGCTCGTGGCGTCCCCACCAACATGCCTGAATTTATCTGGATGCGATATCAAATCCTCAAAATCCTCTGATAACCGACATCAAGTTTCTTCAAAACCTACGTAGTTGTGCCAAGATATTCACGTTTAAAAAAACGTGGGATATGAGAGAGAGAGAGAGAGAGAGAGAGAGAGAGAGAAAAGAGAGAGAGAGAGAGGGGGGGGGGGGGGGCAGACACATAAACAAAACCCCTTCCCCCTTTTTTGTTTTGGGGTTTTTTTTTTTTTCCCCGGTAAGTAAGCTGAAGCCCGAGTTACAAAAAGTACTTGGCGGTTTGGGGGTTTGGAAAAGGGGAACGCAAAAAATTTGCTACACTAAAAACCCCAGAATGATAAACGTTAAGACTGACCGTAAAATGCCCCTTTTAAAATTACGCTAACTTAGTGGAATCAAACCCAGGTCATCAAACGAAGCACTTTGCCCTCCCTACTGCTGGGTAGGTCCCCTGCCCCAATTCGGTGGGCATTCAACATTGAAAGGGCCTTCAAACAAAACGGGTATTGAAGGTTAAAAAAACCCCCAATATTGGTATCGAAACCTTTTTTTATTTATTTATTTTTTTTATCTATCTGTGTTTTTATTTTTTTCAAAAAATTTGGGTCAGTTACTTTTCAAAACCACAGCCAAAAAATACACGGACGACTGAATAACAACACGATGACCCACCAAAGTTTGAGAGACAAAAATTGTCGGGTGGACAAAATGCACAGTTTAAAAAAAAAAAAAAAAAAGATTGTCAACAGAAAAGCTCATTTGTGCCGGGACGCCACATTACTCTTCCCGGGTCATTTTTGGGGCCCCGGAACAAGTGCACACTGAACAGTGCGCTCTCGGGAAAAGACACACTACAAGGGGACCCCAAAATTTCTTCACGCGCCATTGTGATACCCTAAAAAACTTTTCTCCTTTTTTTTCCTTTTCATTTTCTTCATTCTGTCAACTTTTTTCTTGTTATCCAGGGGTTTCCAAGAAGAGCGAAATTACAAATATATTTAAACGTAAAACCGCATCAAACCCTATTTTGATTCTTGTAAAACAAAAGGGGAACACAAATCGAGAACAAAAAACTGACACGTTTAATTTTACCAATAAAAATATAAAACCCCTAAAACAAGGGAAAAAAAAATTCGTTTCAGCATTTAATCGCCGTCAAAAAAAACTCTGGAGTTTTCATGAATTGATCTGGGAAAAAATTATCCACGGGTTGATTTTTTCAGGTAAAGTATTGTATGTGTTCATTGATCGCATTGTTCAGCCTTTGCAGTGACAAAAACTGCTTTTCTACGGTGTCATTCTTCATGGGTTTTCATTGCTTCATAGGAAAAGGAAGAGGAGCAAAGGATATACAAGAGTTGGAGATTTTGTTTTGTTTGCATGTAAATACAAAGGCAAGAGACTTAATAAACGTGCCTCCCGAATTTTGCCATCTGTATCTACTGTTCTCGATCTGATGATCTCTCCCCCCCCCCCCCCCCCCCCCTTCAAAAAAATTAGCCTACGGCAAGAAATTTACGATAGCTTTTCAACAGGGGACAATCAGTTCGAAGTCGAAACTTGTAACGGTTCAAAGATCGTTTCTTAATTTGCAGAATACAAAATAGTAAATATGTAAGTAGTTGTTGACTGTTGATTACAGTCCAACAAGGCATTTCCGGGCTTTTCCGTCACGAAATCCCCCTCAGCGAAGGTATTGTCGTGAATGCAGAAGTCGATCACTGCAGCCCCCCCCCCCCCCCCCCCCCCCCCCCCCCCCCCCACCCCGGTTGTTGAAAGAACATACCGGTCACCAATTTTGTTAAAATCGGGGATTATCAGCCGGGGAAAGCCTTCTACTTCGATCAAAATCATTTTTCTCTTTCTGCATTCATTTCCGCTCTGAAAATTTTTATACCGAAGCATACCAAAATAGCCTTTTTAGGGCATGTTCTTCACCTCGATTTAGGGACCGAAAAGTACGTGTTTTCTAGAGATTTTTCTACCCCCCACCCTCCCCGCAAAAGTTGTTGTTCTACAGACTCCTAACGAATTGAAAGTTCTGACAACTGAAAGGCTTTTACCTGTTAACATGTTTCCCCCCCAATAAAAAGGTTAAGGAAGCTATGCATAAAACGCGTTTGTTTTGTTCGAAAAAAACTTTTTTTGACAATGTTTGAAATTGTTTAGTTCGTTTAATACAGGGGAAAAAACAACAGCACAAAAACGAGTAAAAAAAAAAGAAAATAAATGGCAACTTAAACTGATGACCCAAAAAACTTTTTTTTACTCGCAACACACTACCGAAAGGGGAAAAAAATATACAGAATAAACTACATTGTATATACCGCTAAGCCCCCTAACCTCTTTGCACAACTTCTTAGTCCTTGACAGAAATTTTGACAAAGCCTAAGGGTGGTATAAAAAATCTTTGATAGGGTCTGTCATAGTCAAATTTGTACACGTTCTAAGACATGGGTTTTTTACAAAAAATCCCGGACAGAATTTTGTACCGGGCGAAACAGCCGAGGGCATTTGGGCAACAGTAAAACACCTTTACCTTTGATATGACGAAGGTCATGGTTCACATTTTTAAGGCGCTGTGTGAGATTCTAATTCACCCCCACTCCTGGTTTGGGGCCACCTTTACACCCCATCACAAAAACAGCCGGCTTTTACTTCACAGACTTTAAAGTAACATTTAGGCAATTATCATTCTGAAATTGTCGTTTGAGGAGTCATGAGATTAGCCCAATGAATGATTTTGTCGCTACACAAAAGAAACATCTGGACGACTATAAAACACACGATGTGTATTATTTTATTATGAAAGTTATGCTACTGATCTAAATAAATTACGTCCGTGGAAATACCATCATGATGAATGTGGTCATCAAGGTACCTGTTTATGACCACGTACAAGCCAAACTGTCGTTTGTTGTGCTAAATTTCTGCCATTATTAGATAAGCAGCGGCAGATTTTGTGTTCTGCTGCTGGGTATTTTGAGGTGAAGTCTTTCTGGTTGTCATGGAGGTTGCACGCCTGAACGATTCGCAGATGAAAGATGGTATGTGCGGTTTATTTCATGCTTGTTCAGCTCGCTTTCTATACTGTGATTCCAAATTGCACCGAGATCGCTTCAAAGTGTTCAGTGTACCTCCATGGAGAGAACGATGAACGATTTTGGTGGATTAGCAAGGAATCGACCAGCGAACACAAAAGGTATGCAGTAATAGATAGCGGGTGACACACTCTGTATACATGGAAAATTCCAAATGTAACCACTTAAAACGGACAACGAACAATCTGATTAGAGAGAAATGAAAGAGATTCCTCCAGCTCCGTGGGCAATCACATCCTTTCCCCTAACACCTGATACCAATCAAATTAACGTTTTCACATTGTAGCCCGTTTTAAAACTGTATACGCTGCCCTATTCCCCTAGGTAACGGCGCAACATTAACCATACGTTTCAGTATCAAATTGGACCATACAAACATAAGAGGGGAGCCACGATCACACACACACACACATACATACACAAACAAACGCGCGCGCGCGCGCACACACACACACATAGCTGATTGTCTGATTGTCCGTGGAACTCGCAGACAGTCTGCTACGCTGGAAGTCTTTCGCTCGTCGACAGTGTCCATGTATCTCTAATAACTCATGCAAAATGTACCCCTGCATCAGCTTGCGTATTCTTCACACTGGTCCACACTGGCCAGTTGCTGCTCAGTTCTCTTTTTTTCTTTTTGTGGCTGTCTGATCTTCCGTGCAACCCCGGTGGCACTGCATCCACGCCGCTCATTCCGACTCCCCGTCCACAGTCACAGTCTGTCTGCTCTAGTTCAGTTCTCGCTCGTGCGTGGTAACTGTAGTCTCGTTCAACCTAGGAAAGGCATGTTGTTCACAGACTGAACACTGGGGGGTAATTGCTTCTATTGTTCAGTTCTGGAGCAGGGTTGAGGTACAGCGGGTTTATAGACCTCGGTGAAACTCCTCACTTTAGCTTGCATGTCGGTGTGGGCCCAACAGCTCAGGGCGATCGTCGTTACCCACGTCTTGAGTGGTTCGTCTTGTTTTGCTCATTTCGTGGCACATATTCCAACCTCCAAAGATTTCACTGGTTCAGGTATCAGTCATCTTTGTATTACTTGAACATTTCTTAGCTGTGAAGCACAAATACGTGGCTCATAAAACGTGCGTGGCTCAAACGTTGTACAGCACAATGCCAACGTACGGGTACAACAGAAAATACACATGTCACATACACTTTATGAACACAACAGCGTGCTTAACTAGTCTCTCTCTCTCACTCTCTTTTACACACACACACACTCACACACACACACACACACACACACACACACACACACACACACACACACACACACACACACACATACATGTACGTGTGTTTTTCTACGTGACCTGAAATAAATAAGACTATATATCTTTTATCCGTTGCCCTGTGGGTTGGGCATAGAATAGACCACTGCCCTGCCATGCATGTCGTAAGAGGCGACTAAGGCAGGACCACCTCGCCCCGAGGATAAAGGGGTTTACGTAGGGCTAACAACCCTGCCTGTAAAAAAAGACGAGTTACAGAAGCATCGACGACAATGAACGAAAGCATTCACCTGGGCAAGGAAGGGTCTCCATCCCGGAGACTTATGACGCAGTGCAGTGAAAGCCGAAAGGAAGCTGCAAGGCCGACTCCCCTTCTAACACCCAGGACAACAACGAAAGTAGCCACATGGAACATCAGGACGATGTTTGAAACAGGAAAAACCATCCAAGTTGCGAGAGAGATGAAAAACTACAAGATCGGAGTGCTAGGACTGAGTGAGACAAGGTGGCTACAATCAGGACAGCTGAGACTTCATCTGAGAACAGCTGCTGTACTCAGGACACACAGAGGATGGAGCCCCCACACTGAGGGTGTGGCCCTGATGCTGGCACCGGAGGCACAAGGGGCACTCATCGATGGGAACCTGTAAACTCCCGATATCAGCAAGTTACCC